>SSNR01000053.1:1836867-1976350 GCA_006937965.1 Callopanchax toddi | reverse complement strand
CCCCCCCCCCCCCCCCCCCATAGATAGTAGACATAGTTTTTTAATGATAAAACAACTATCCTGATGTATGGACTTTAAAGCTGAGAGGGAGTTGGGTTTTAACATTGTGGCATATTAAGGTAAAGATTTAAAGTCTCTATACTGGATTATGACATCCCTATGCTCCCCACTGCCTGTTAGAAGGTGGTTGGATGACAGAAAATTAGGAACATCTTTAGTGTGAAGGCAATTGTGACTTCTATGGATTTAGATGCTGTCCTTCACTCTCCCTAAGACCTGTACATCAGTAAAATCTTCCTATTGCAATCCTACCACATACTCACATTATTGCATCATGCCCCTATAACTCTGCCTTGGCAGGACTTATCTACAGTCTCAGAAAAAAAGTACATATTTTACTTATTTTGCACATATATTTGACTGCGTGCTGCCTCCAGATGCTACTATGAACTAGTAGATCCTGACACGTTAGCACAACACAGATGGACTGATGGTCTTAGCCTTGCCACAAGGTCACTGTGGTCAATCCTTCCTCAACAACCAATCCACGTTGATATTCCAAGTAACACTATGCTCCCTCCATGAACCTGATATACAGTCACTGTGATACGAAAACACAACAATCTTGCTACAGGGGTTTTGTGTATGCCTAATGCAGTGCTGTGTTTTTAACCCTGCTAACACCAGCCAGATTCTGGTGGGGGGTTTTTTCACAACATAATGAGGTATTTTTTCAGAAGGGCCCTAGTGGAAATGAAATTATTATAAACTTCATTTTCCTATGCTGGATAATCTTCTGTTCTCCTTCCATCCATTCGTTTTCTCAACGCCACCATCCAGTGAGGGTCACTGGTCCCTATCTCCAGGAGTGATGGGGTGAGAGGCAGGCGACACCCTGGACAGGTCACCAGTCCATCCTGATCTCCTCCTCTAAGCAATTTGGAGTTCTGAGAGTTTACACCTAATGTCCAGGGTGTGAAAAATATCCTAATCTCTGTGCCATGTCCTTTGAATGAGAGCCAACAAACAGCTTTCATTTTTCATTTCTTGATTGTCATGTTTGAAATGTTTCTATCGTTTGCCCACAGCGGGCTGATGATCGGCAGCCCACTCTCAAGTTGTTTTGATTAGGCTTTAAAAAAAATAATTGAACAACTGTGCTCGAGTAGAGTGCTGCAGCCTGAATAGAGACTGATGGCAACAACCTACTGCCATTGGCTGACGCCTTGTGTTCTATTGATCCAATCGCATTAATCAAGCTGTTTACAAAGGGAGCACAGCGACCAGTGATGGATGGCTGCTTGTAATTATGCAAGCGCCAGCAAAGATCACACCTCTCAGTTATGGAGTGCTGACACAGTCGATCAAAATAATCGACAGTCTTCACTATTTGTACACCAGCGAAGAAATGTTGACATCCCTTCAGTTGATGTATTTAAAGCATGCGTGGAAAAAGAGGATGGGAGGGATTATAATAACACTCAGGACAAGATGAGGAGATAGGAAGTTTCTGCTAAGCTGATTACAGCTCTTTGCCCTGCTGATGCCTCCTACAAAAGGAGAGGGCACAAGTGACAGGATGAAAATTAATTGCATTTTAATAATTGCAGAGTCTTCAGTGAAAGAGCTCCGCGTCCCAGTATTATTTTTAGCAGTGAATAATTCCTCCCGTCAGTGGCTGTATTAAAGCCTTTAGTGTTTCGTTTGACCCTGGCACATCCTCGGCTTTCCTGTTTGCTCTGTTACTGGTGATTTAAGGCTTCATTTCACTTTGCGGAAAGCAAAACACCACTAGGTGCTCTGTCAATATGTGGTTTGGAGCCAGTCACCGATCACTGATTTTATTATCTTGACTTTAAGCCCCTTAACAAATATTTGAAATGCTTCCAGTAACCCTCTCCCAGATTTAGTCACACAAAGAGCAAACTACACCTCTACACCTTTAGATCGGATTCAACAGTTGTCTTGAGAAGTTTACATTTACTCCTCGTGGTCTTGTTTTAATATGGGGCTTTTAATGGTTTACTTGGACTCTTTGTTTTCTAGGGTGGAAGGATTTGACAACATACAACTTAAATGGTTTTAATACAAAAAAAATGGGTTCACCAATTTGAATGTATTGTGGATTTTGTTCCACACAGGCTCAGAAACATGTATACTTGTCTAACATTGTGTCATCCGCTAGTTATTTGTATGATAACCACATGTTTTTGTGTCCATCAACAAACTTTCTGCATAATTCTGTCTGACAGCTCTTCTTGGGAAGATTGGTGACGTTTATTTAAATTGGTTGGTTTCTTAGACTGAGCTCTTCTGAAGACCATTGTATCAGTTTAATGCCAGCCTGCGTTAACCAATCAGTAAACAGTTCTGATGTGCGTTTGAGGTCATTGTCCTGTTGGAACACCCAGATGATTCCTTGTGTCTTTGAATAATTCAGAGGAAGTATGTAAAGCACCAGTAGCACAGCATGATGCTCCCACCACCATGCTTGACAGTTGGTTCAGTGCTCTCAGGTCTGAAAGCTTTAAGCCTAGTTTATACTTCTCCAACAGCACGTTTGCGCTCACACGCACACGTATTGACGGAGAAGTTTTTGATTTTTACTTCTCCGTCAGTGTTGTGAAGCAATTCTCCACCAGGACAGCAGAGGGCGCATAACTTTTCTGCAGTAATGCCTCCGGTCGACCAAAGCTTGTTTATTTCAGCTCATTAATGGCCGACAGAGAGCGAATTTTGATTGAGTTTGAACAGATTGATCTCGAGGAACAAACAATGTTGTTAAAAAGAATTAAACAGGAGTGAGGAGACAGCGGCGTCTGTTGAATGTCCGTCCGTTCAGTGAGGACGAGACAAATGACGAGCGAATATGTAGCTCTTATTTAACCCTTTAGGGACACTGATGGATGATATAAATGTTCGTACTTCGTCTGCCAGACGTTTCTCGAGCTGATCCATATCTGCTTCCGCGAGATTTTACTATTACTACTCTGTTGATAGTGGCATCAAGCCGGAAATGATCACGGGGTGTTCAGCCAACCAATCAGAGGCGTGCGCTCTCCGTCTCGTTCGACGGATAGTTAGAAAAGTGAGCTTGACTCCGTCCGTCGTTGCGAGGCTGTCGGAGAGCTCTTGCGTCGACGGATAATGGCGTTGTGTGTCTCCGTAACGACGCAGACGGAGAAGTATAAATCAGGCTTTACCTTCACTCCTCCAAATATTTGTCTTGTCATTATGGTCAAATACTTCAACTTTTGTCTCATCTGACCATAAATCTTTGATCCAGAAGACATTTGACTCGTCTATGTGGACAACAGTCCAGCTTGAAGGTGTCTCTTTTTAATCAGGATCAAGGTCAAGTGTGGCTCAGAGGAATATCAGAGTTCAATCCCAGGCGCAAACCATGTGGTGAAGCATCCTTGGGCAAGATACTGAACCCCTAACTACCTGAAACTGGCTGCCCTCTGCTCCTCAGGGATGGGTGAATGCAGAGAACAATTTCCACTACTTGTACTGTGGTGTATATGTGGCCACAAATCACTTCCCTTTCCCTTTCTTGATCCTCTCAGTCATGATGATGTAAAAATGGCTTCATTGTGGACAAAGACACTGGTGTTCCAGTAGTTTAAACCTGAGTCATTCTTGGGTGAATTTGGACACCAATTGTCTTTCATCTGAGAGAGAGAGGTTACATACACCTATTGGACTGATGATCTTAGAAACTGAGTGTGTGAATGTGTGTGGGTTGTAGAGTGCTTTGGGGAGTGTTGAACACTCTAGATAGCACTTTATAAAAACAGGCCATTTATCATTTACCTGAAGTAATTTAGAAAATGACTTCAAAAGATTTTTCATTTGATATTCTTTCAAGTCTAATTTGGACTTTCCCTACTGTTCGGAGTATTGATCAACCCAATAAACACTGCAGTCAGTCCTGATCGCTAACAGCAAGTTAATAAGCCTTGGTTTTGTCATGTTAAGACTCTTTAGCAACACTTTTTAAATGATATAGATCAGAGCTCTGCTACCTTTACAACTCAGAGCCATTTCTCTCCTACTAATTATAATTTATTTTACATAGAGACACAAAATGTATTTGACCCCTAAACAAGAGTTTATATTTCAGTGTGACTTTTTGTTTGTATAAATTTGTATATTTCAAGGCAAATAATTATTGACATTAAAGTTCCATATAAAATGTATTGTCTTGTTCATAAGTGTTAGTAATAAAGAATGTATAAAATATGTTGCCACATTTAAGAAAAGCATTAAACTGCACCATAATGCTTTTTACAAGATAAAAAAATACTAAACATTCTTCAGTTTATTTACGACATAAATAACCAACAATAAAGTCCTTTAATGGCTTTTACTATTGTTTTTTGTTTGTTTATGATATCTTTTCTAGAAAGGCTTGCTGCATTATTGGCTATTATGTGATTTTGCTGTCTTAAAATTTAGAAATTTAGGGACAACTAAATGCTAAACTGTCATCTGTTTTTGCAATTTATCTCAAATATCATGAAAAATGTTTGTTTTCTGTTGGATTTGGAGGTAAATCACTCTGTTTGTCAGGAAGATGCATAAACAACTAGCATTTAACTCAACAGTAAAATAAATCACTGCATTTTAAGCACTTTGTTGGTGAAAATATGCTGCTTTTATCTAATTTTAGTGAAATGATGGGAAGCAACCTGTATTATTAGTGTCAGAAAACTGTGTGGAACTTTATGGCATGAATATAGAAAGCAGAACTGATAAAACAACTGTTTATTTTACTATTTGATGATATTTTTATTCAAAGTTACAAGGAGCCCCTTTAGAGGAGCTTGAGGCTCCAGAGCCACAGGTTGCAGAGCCCAGGTTTAGGTGAATGAATATTGGAGTCTGTGTGTATAATCCTGACCCAGTGTGGAAAAGAGAATCCACAATTATTCAAACTTCTGTCTTTTTTTTTTTTATCATTGAAAATATATGATGTTCAATCATTTCAGTCTGGAAAAATAACAGTCCAAATCAATCATTTAATGTGACATGAACAGATCTATCTGAGTCCAGCTGTACTGTATAATAACACCAGCACACACATGAAGGGTGTGTTTAACATTTTATTGGCATTACCTCTGATCATGACAGTCCACCTTTCTTTTCTCATTGTTAGTGATGACCAAAAGGCTCAGTCAGTGTGGGCAGGGTTGGCCTTTCACTCCTCTGGCCTGCTGCAGACAAGCAAAATTAATATTACATGAACTCTGTACTAAAGAGTAACATTACCTTTCCTTTGTGCTTTACTGAGCTGCTCAAAGTTTTACCACCTCAGTTCCCAGCTATTTCTTATTTTGAGTTTTGCATACTTTTCCCATTTCTGTTTCTATTTTTTAAAACCTCCTTCCATTCCCGACAACAGCTTTACCCTCTTTGCTTTCCATCCACTTTAGCTCCCTCTGCAGCAGTATGGTGGCGTTTCGCTATATATTTACTTCACACACGGTGTGATCAAAAGTCTTCACATCCAATTTCATGTGGCTGAAGACAAAAACCCATGAAAAAAAACAATATCATAAAAAAAAGTAACAGGAGTAAATGGGAAAACAATTCTCCAGTGGGCTGTATGTGTTTTCACCAGGCAGGGCTATCAATTGATAGAACAGTTTTTTTTCACCTACACTAAATACATCCACACACAACTGTGAAGGGGTCGGTCATATATCGCCGGACTGTACTATATCATCCACTCAAGCAGCTGGTGTAATACTCCGGCTCTGGCCAGCTAACCAGCCAGAGAAGAGCTAGTGACCCTGGAATTGGATTGTGGTTACAAATATTGCAGCCATAACGACAAATCATCAGTAGTAAGGATGCCAGTGTCTTATGATGTTATGTCTTTATTTAGTGGCCATGCAGGGCCGTCACTCCAGTCTACAGATGGTGTAGTACTGAAGGAGGCCTAGTGGAGGTGACTGGTGTTATCCAATGTTCTGATATTTTAGTCCATATTGTTGTCAATGAGGGGGACGTTTCTCCTCTATTCATTGTATATTTTTTCTCCATTCTAGAATGATGCCACATGGCGTGACAGCTTTTTTCAGTAGCTCAAATATTTTTTGTTTTGGCAAATTTTCTCCTGTTTATTTGGTGCTGTTCTATAATGGTTCAGAGGAAGTGAGGTTTGCTTTTCATTCAGGAGACCGGGGTTCGAACCCCAACCTGGCCGTGTGTCAAAGTATCCTTGGGCAAGACTAAATAACTGCTGGGCACCATTCAAAATGGCAGCCCACTGCTCTTCTAACATGAAAATAGATCAAAAGCAGAGAAACAATTTCCTTCAGTGGACAAACAAACAGATTAATTATTATTAGAAAACCTTCTGTTTACGTCATATGCATAACCTTTATTCTCTAGGTGGGAGGAGCTAACAGACACATTTTTCTGGATGGGAGGCAGAGTTAGCTATGATGCACTTGTTGGCATAGAGAATAATCTAAACATTTAGAAATTAGAGGTAGACAAATGATAGTTTGAATTATAAATTGTAATCCACAAGGAAAAATGCTTGATATATTGCCCATGTGTTGAGTTTTTTTCTTCTGTGTAATATTCCATATTTCCAAGCCCTTGTTTCCTTTGTTGTAACTTAACTCCAGCAGAACCTTTTGTGAGCCAGATTCAGTATCTTTACCTTTTCCTGGAATCACAGCAGCTCATGATTCTGCGGTGAAGGAATGATTCAGGAATGCTGCTTTAATTAGAATCTGGAGTTTCTAGCTTTGTCACTCTCCAGTGCCAGCAGTTTGCTCTAATGCTGATGCAAAAGTGCTTTGTGGTTTGCAGGATATAAATAACCCAATGTAAATATTTCTCTAATAAGGGTCTCTGCACCGCCATCTGCTGCTGCATGAATCTATATTCTTCAGTGGTAATGTTGACACAAGACGAGAGCGGAGGAGTAGGAGGTGGAGGAGGGGATTTGGGAGTACAGAAGGGGAAAGAGGGAATTAGGCAGCAAAGTGGTTTGAAGGATGAGCAGTTTAAACGTCTGGCTTCGCCTATCGACTCCTCCATTTATGGTGCACTCTAGGAGAGTTCTCTGTTTAATGAACTAAGACTTTAAAATGTTTTGAGACACAATATAAATGCATTGCACCTCATCATCTCCACTTGTTGTTAATGACTTCTCTGATTTGATTTTCAAATTAAAACAAGTAAAACGTACTTTTCAGTAAGTCATCCTAGTTTTTCCAAAAAGTCATTGTTGGCTGGTCTATCTGTAGGCAGCTAGCAAACTGTGGGCAGCTAGCAGTCTGTGGGCAGCTAGCAAACTGTGGGCAGCTAGCAGTCTGTGGGCAGCTAGCGGTCTGTGGGCAACTAGCAGTCTGTGGGCAACTAGCAGTCTGTAGGCAGCTAGCAGTCTGTGGGCAACTAGCAGTCTGTGGGCAGCTAGCAGTCTGTGGGCAACTAGCAGTCTGTAGGCAGCTAGCAGCTGTGGGCAGCTAGCAGTCTGTGGGCAACTAGCAGTCTGTAGGCAGCTAGCAGTCTGTGGGCAGCTAGCAGTCTGTGGGCAACTAGCAGTCTGTAGGCAGCTAGCGGTCTGTGGACAGCTTGCGGTCTGTGGACAGCTAGCGGTCTGTGGGCAGCTAGCGGTCTGTGGGCAGCTAGCGGTCTGTGGACAGCTAGCGGTCTGTGGGTAGCTAGCGGTCTGTGGACAGCTAGCGGTCTGTGGACAGCTAGCGGTCTGTGGGCAGCTTGCGGTCTGTGGACAGCTAGCGGTCTGTGGACAGCTAGCGGTCTGTGGGCAGCTAGCGGTCTGTGGACAGCTAGCGGTCTGTGGACAGCTAGCGGTCTGTGGGTAGCTAGCGGTCTGTGGACAGCTAGCAGTCCGTGGGCAGCTAGCGGTCTGTGGGCAGCTAGTGGCATGTGTTGCAGCAGATCTGAAGAAAGCTGATTGAAGACACTGTTATTAAATTATGATAGTAATTCAATATATGGAGTTTGGAGAAGATATTGATATTGAAGATATTGAAAAGCAGTGCTATTCCACCTCTTTATCTGTTTCTGCTACTCTTTAAATGTCTGTCTGAAAGACATGAATGACGCTGCATTCCGGATATTCTGTCAGGGTCCTCATTAGCGCTTCAAGCTTTCCTGTCTTGTTCATGAGAGATCTTACGTTCTCTATTATGATCAATAAAGCAGTGGTTTAAACTTTAAACTTCCGCTTTCTCCGCATTGCTTCTGCTCCACTTCCACCTCTTTAGCTTGTCTGGGATTTCGTGCCACCGTTTGGGTATTATTAGAGCTTTTGAGCAGTAAAATAGCTTTTCCCTCTTGTAAACAAGTCTGTTGTTTCTACGGTTATGCATCAACAAGTGGCCAAGAAGAAGAAAATTAACAACAGAAGTCTTCCAAGCAGCACAGCTTTAAACCAGATTGAAAAAATATTCACTCAAAAAGCAACATCTTCAATCTGATACATGAAAAAGAAAAATTCCCAAAAGAGTGATTTAATCATCTGCTTAAAACCTGGAAAAACATTTAATGTTACAGTTTGTCAGGTTGGGTCCTGGACTCCTTTTAACCAAGGAGTTGTTGAAAATAGTATGAATGTGTTTCGCAAACATGCAGGTTTTCTCTGTGCCACCCACTGTGAGTGAACCATGTGTCGTGTAGTGTGTGTGTGGGTGAGCATACACATGACCTCCACCGACTGTTTGTGATTTGAGTTCCTCCCACTGCAGGTAAGGGACCAGAGACGCTGTTCGCGGGGCAGAAGCTGAATGACAACGAGTGGCACACGGTGAAGGTGGTGCGACGGGGCAAGAGCCTGCAGCTGTCTGTGGATAATGTCACAGTGGAAGGTCGGTTGTGTTCGGGACAGGTCTGTTCAAATGATATTTAGCTGTAAAGAAAACACTACTCAAAAGTGATATTTGGTAAATGTCAGAACGCTGCTAACATTTAATTAATCTTCTCCAACACACATCAGTGAAGACATATTAATACTGTTTAGAAACCACACACTGACTCATGCTATGTCTCATTTTTAGAAGGCAGCTGTTATAGAATCAGGGTTCTTACACCTTTAATCCACTTCAGCTACAGTTTAAAATCTGATTTTGGAGGCCGATAGGGATATTTTTTAGAAACATATCTTTTTTTCACTTGTGGCCTGCTGAAAAAGATTTTATGTGAACTATCTCAAACAACTTTATCTCCCAGAATGCCTTTTTCAAAAGTTTACCCCTTCTAAAATCTTGGAGCAAACTCACATTAAACCACGTCTGGCCTTTGAATAACCAGATGGAGCATTAGGATTAGGTGGATTTATTGTGCTGTTAAACAATTTATTTAATGCTTCTGTGCATAACATGATGTTAATCAGCTGGTCAATTAATCAAAAATCAAATCAAAAATACAATCCCAGAGGAAAAATAGATCTTTATGTAACTTATACAAGTCTTCCAAAGAGCCATTAAAGATGGTTCTAGCTGTGCAAGAAGGATTTCCTGTTGAGTTCTCTGTTGCAGTGGATCTGAAGAAACCTAAAGTGAAAAAGCAAGCACTGCTAATCTACCTCCTTTGCTTTTTCCACTCCGCTTCGTACAGAGGCGTGTTGGAGTCAGGGATATGATCCTGCAGCTATGTCTCAGTGAAACATATCATACAGAGACTCATTATTAATTAAGACTTAAGATTAATCAAGACATTCTAGAACTTTTAGCACCATATTTAGGATGGCTTAGGTGAACATATGTAGATTTTGACCCCAAAAGCATGACCCTGGGTCAATATCCACAATAAATAGACTTTTCACCTGTTTCTGGTTTTCAAAAACCAGTAAAGTTGTAAAATCTTTCCACCCAGGTAAATGAATGATTCAAATAATTAGAACAATCCCAAGATAATAAGATGTTTATTCTTGTGATGAGTGGATGTAAACTTTTCAATGCGTCTGTACAATTTAGCCACAGTGTTTGTCATGCACATGCCGTCCTACGAGTTAGCAGCTGTGAGCAGAGGAAAAGGTTCTGCCAACAGCAGAATGATGAAAGGTCAAGAGACAAGGTGGAGTCACGATATTGTGGCTCCGGGCGAAAGAATGGCAGGGCCAAAAACAAAGAAGAGGTGAGAAAAAAAAGATGGGAGCTAGATGAAGGAAAACGAGTGGGCATGCTGAGGCCAGAAGCAAGGAATGACCCTGTGAAGTCCTGACCGGTTCATGTGGAGGAAAAACCTCAGTGGGTCCTTCCTGGGCTGGCCACACTTTATTAGCAAGGGCATTTTTAAACAAAATCTTACCGAGCTAATAAGACCGCATGTCTTCTAAACACAATAGAATCAGCAGACTGCAGAACCATTACAGCCATTTTCTGCACAATGATTGTGTAATTTGCTTCGCAGCAGGTCGATAAAATATGTCTTATTTATTGAAGCTTAACCTAGAGACACACTTTAGAAAAAACAAATATCTATTTAAGATATCTAAAATGTATTAAGTGCAATTGAATCAATTATTGTAAAATGTAGTTTTAGCTAAAGAGAGCGTAACATTCACAGGTAAATGTGTAATACTTTTCATTAACTATAGATTATTCAGGATTATATCAGGTTAGTCACAATCTTCTCACAAAGTTGGAGTGATCTGAATGTTGGGTACCTTTAATATTTTTGTAGTGTAAAGTTGTCATATAATTTAATACAGTCCTTGTTTCAGGATGTTTTATAAGTTTGAGTGGAGATCAATGAAATGACTCTAACAACTTTCTAATGCTCCGTGTCGTATTCCATTTCCAGGCCAGATGACTGGTGCCCACACACGTCTCGAGTTCCACAACATCGAGACCGGCATCATGACGGAGCGCCGCTTCATATCCGTGGTCCCCTCGAACTTCATCGGCCATCTCCAGGGTCTGACCTTCAACGGCCAGCCGTACCTCGACCAGTGCAAAAACGGGGACATCTCCTACTGCGAGCTGAACGCCCGATTTGGCATGCGTCACATCATCGCCGATCCGGTGACGTTTCGGTCAAAAGGCAGCTACTTAGCGTTAGCCACGTTGCAGGCTTACGCCTCGATGCACCTCTTCTTTCAATTCAAAACCACCACGCCAGACGGGCTGATGCTCTTCAACTCTGGAGACGGCAGCGACTTTATAGTTGTGGAACTGGTCAAGGGGTGAGTCAGCTGACAGAACTCTTTTCTTGGTTTGAAAAATTACAAAATTAAACTTTTCTATTAAAACAAATGTTTCTAATCAGATTTTTGGTTTATGAAAAACAAAGTACCGGTATATCGACTGATTTGTTAGTAGAACAGATTTGTGTGACTTTATCAGTCTTTTACCTTGTTGTAGAGGTATGTCTAACTCACTCTAAGCCACATTACTTCAGTTCATTTGTTCAAAGATCCATTCATCAATTTATGAATCCATTCATCCATTTTCTTCCATTTATTCAAAGTCATGTTATGGATGAAACAGGTCCAGCAGGGGAGCCTGGACATCCCTCTCCCCAGCGATACCCTTTAGCTCTTTCTTGGGGATCCCAAAGCATTCCCAGGCCAGAGAGAATACATAGTCCCTCCAGTGAGTCCTGGGTCTACCCGTAGGTCTCCCTCCGGTTGGACACGCCTGGCCAGGAGAAGGCAACCAGGAGCCATTCTAATCAGATGCTCAAACCACCTCAGCTGACTCCTTTCACTGTGGAGGAGCAGCAGTTTTTCCTCTTCCCATCATTTTGTTCCTAATGTTACGGGTCCGGTCTAGGGGGGCAGACCCGCACCAGAAGAAAATATCCTGAGATAACAGGAGAAATGATCAGACGAGAGGCAGTTAGCTGTGGTTTGATGCAGCCTCGCTTCATTGTGTTTATTTACAAAATCATATTCAAAAATATCTTTTCATTTACATTTCATTCATCTAAATTTCATAACAAAACCAAAAATCATGTTTAATAACATTCATCTGTTTGCTATCAATACCTTTCAGGCCTCATCAGCTGGTCTATTAAAATATGCATTGCCTTTAAATTTAACACATGCTATATTTTATTACCAGAAGAATAGCATTACTACCTATAAAACATTTGTGGCTTTCTACATTGTAAAACAAGCTTATTTTGTTACTTAAGTTTTAATAACAATTATATTCCAATTTACTATTGCTTGGTCTGCGAATCAATCCTCTTTTCATATTTTCATAACAATACAGAATCTTAAACATCACCAAATAAAAATGTAAATCTACCTACACGAGTAATGTAATGTCACAAGAACCATTTCTAGATAAAACAAAAATACTCTCACATCTACAACCTAGTCTGGGACTTCACACTCTTATAAAATGCTCAGAGCTACAGTGAAGGTGGAGCGCCGCCATTACAGAGCCTCGTGTCTGCCTTCAGACAACAAGCACGACTTAAAAGGCCTGTTAACTCGGTCTACTTTTATAAAAACCATCTAAACATTGGCTATAAAACACCAAAACGAATTACAGTCATGTTACATATGACTTTATATGTGTTTTAAACATTTTTACCTGAGATAACAGGAGAAATGATCAGACGAGAGGCAGTTAGCTGTGGTTTGATGCAGCCTCGCTTCATTGTGTGAGGAGAAGCTACAGCGTGTTATCAAGAAGGTCGCCTCCGCCTGGCGAACCCACAACTGCTCACTACACTGCCCCCTGGTGGCACACTCCACAAACATGTTCAGTTCAGAAACAAACAGAAAGCATGACTCTCTGCCAGGATTATTCTTTTTAACTGAAATACAGCAACATAAATACAGATAAACCTTTCTTGCTTTATAAAATAACAAAAACAAATGTGACTGCACATTTTGTGTGCGTCACACTAACATATTCCTAATTCCATGTCAGCATCATTGTCCAGCTAGCCTGGTAAACCAGACTATATATGTAGATAAATAGTCAGGCCATGGTCCACTGAAACGACTCAATCATAGGGGCAGGACCAACGGTTGTCAATCAAACTGTCTTCACATGCTATTGGATAGCGCTAGAGACATTTAGCAACAACCGGAAACAGCTGGTAGATTAAACTTTTATCGTATCTCGTCGTCAAAGCGGCCAATAAATCCTCTTTCAAAATAAAAGACTTTAGTGCCTCTATCTGTTCACGTCTTTGAGAGAAGCCCAAATCTAAATCGTCCAAAGTTGATAATAAAGACGTTTCAAACGAACGCGGTTCCCGAGCTGCCACCATGTTGTTTAAATTCAGCCGGAGCGCTGGAGTCATCGGCTAATCCCACCCTCCAACCCGTTTAGGCGTTGTGATTGGCCCGGTACGAGACTGACCGGACCAATCAGTGGGCTGCAGAGGTTCCAATGAGCGTGGCTAGACCAAATTTCTGCAGAGCAGAACTGAGGGTCTAGTATACGTACAAGGCTAATGTCCAGCATGATCAGTCCTACAACTGAGATGTGATTTGTTCACAAAATGCTCCATTAACGTTTTTGATATACGTGCGTATATATATGTGCGTGATATATATGTGTGTGTATATATATATATATATGTGTGTATGTAAATATATAAAAAATGTATACATATATCTGCACAAACTACATGTTCCATTTAAAATTGTTGCGTTTTAAATAAAGACTAGCACATGCCACAAATAGACCCATCAGGTTTATGAACTGTATAATCCTAAAAGCTGTTCATAATTAGAGTATCAGAAAGACCTGGTTTTCTTTGTTTATCTCTCCTCTCTTGTGCTCTATATTCAGCATTGTTCTAACACAAAAGCCTGAGCTGGTTCTGACACACAAAGACAATAGGCATTGGGATTGGAAAGAAGGTAGAAAAAAGCATACCTTGAATTAAGCATCCACAATAGTCTTAACCCAAAACCACAAGAGACTGTCACATTTGTTTGAGAGAGGGAACCGTGCCACGTCCTTTTCCCGGTGAACAACAGGTTCTCTGTTTTTGTGTCCTGAAAATAACCTGCATTATAAGTTGTTTTTCAAGCCACAGAGACATTTATTAGATTTGTTTCTCTTTACATTAAAACAATAACCTTAATCCAGTGATCTACAGCCTGTTTTTGCATTGTGTATTGTTCGTACAAGGATTTTGCACAAAAACATTTACTTTTATGAGACCAGGAAGTGAAATAACTTTGAGTATATATGTCTTGTTGATGTGTGTCATTCTTCTCTATTATAATTTGCTGGAAAATCTTGAAAACTCACCTTGAAAGTAATTGGATGAAGTAATTTTGTGGAGTTGTAAGAGCCCTGTATGTGCTTTCCCCTCAGGTACGTCCACTACGTTTTCGATCTGGGCAATGGTCCGTCGCTAATGAAGGGCAACTCAGACAAACCGCTCAACGACAACCAGTGGCACAACGTGGTGGTGTCCCGGGATGCCAACAACGTACATACGCTCAAGATCGACTCACGCACCGTAACGCAGCACTCCAACGGAGCCCGCAACCTGGACCTGAAAGGTAATGATGTTTCATCCAGTGCTGCGGTGCCTTCAGTGAAATGTGACCACTTCAAGGAAACAACCGTGTGCCGTCCTTGTTCGGCCCCTGGAGTGTTGGAGAGAAGCCGTGAATTCATTCCAGCTGAAATCTAAATCAGTTCTGCTTTCAGAATGCTGCTGGCTTTCAGACAAGATCTCATTTAGATCTGCACAGGGTTTTTTCTGTGACCAATCTTCAATTTTTGTGATGCATATAGTTAGTTTTAGTTTTTTTTAGCTGAACAATGTTAGGATTTTTATGCTGGAGTATGTATTTCTGCAGCTGCATAAACATTATGAACTTAAACAGTCTCATGCAAAACTGTAGAGGTTTACAATATGGGGTTCTAATGCATCAGTCTGACTTTTTGAACAAAAGTTGTTTTAAATACTCAAACATTAGCTGCTAGTTTGTCACCATTTGGCAGCAGGGTATCTCCTGATCTGATTAGCCAAGAGTAGTTAACTGGCCACCTAGCATATTAGGTATTTGGTAACTGTGGGCTGGTGCTACAGCAAGGCTGCTTTTAATTTGCACTTCCTGTTGCTGGGGCACAGCTAAGGAGTGCAAAAAAAGGTAGTGATGATGGTGTTGTAACACTGGCGTGTGTGGCGTCATGGTTTCACGCACGCAGATCATGATACTTACTGAGAGTGAGATGCGCTGCTAAGGAGCCTCTTCTTACGCTGCAACCAACACAAACAGATAGCACTAACAGAAGCCTGCATGCAACAGTAAAGTTAGAGTTTAAAAATGAGATCAACACGATTAAAAAACGTAACACGACACCCCTAGCTATGAGTGTTGCTCTGGTCAGAGGACTACTTCCTGTTTCTAGAGACTCCATCCACTTTGAGTGATGTCACTGGTGGCTATGGCCCTTAGTGTTCATAGAAGGACACTTTAAAATGACCAGAATATACCTTTATAGATACAAAGCATTTTTTTTCTTAGATACACTCTCAGAGTCACTAAACATAAAAAGAACTTTGCACTGAGTGCTCAAAATGGGAGAGAATGGCACACACCTCTCAACACACTGCACTCAAGTTCAGCACAAGATGTTTTGAGACCCAAATTAACAGCTGCAGAGTGAAAGGTGCATGTATCACTGTTAGAGACAAACCCTGCTCTTACATTTACCAACAAGAAGAGATAAAAGCAGGAGTGTGTTCATAATGGTTCCAGGAGTTTAGGCTCCTAATTCATATGTCACATACATCCAATACATATGTCTTAGAGATATACAAAACTATAGATGTTGAGATTATCCTAAAGTGGACACACATTATGTCTGTTTATAATCACTGTCATTCACTCTGAGCCAAAGGTAAAACTATATCAACACAACTTGGTACAGCTGTGCTGTTGTGTATACTCATCATATCGAATCCAAACATTTCAAAACCAGGGCCAAAATCACCCAATTGAATATCCTTGCTGGCCACAAAATATAGATGTTTAATTTTTAATTTTTTTTATGCTCACGTGGATAATAAAAGACAAATACTCTGTACTTAATTGTTACCATTAGAAAAACTTGTATATTTATTTGTGTTTTTAGTTGTTGGGCCTCACTTTGGTAAAACTCTGAACATAAAAATGTTTAGTATCTATCTGCATCACCAATCTGCTAGAGGACAACATTTTACCGTAAATCCAGCACAAAATCTCTATAAGGGCTACAAGTGGCCCCCGGGCTGCACTTTAGATATGCTGATATAATAATAATAATAATAATAATCTTTATTTATAAAGCACCTTTCATACAGAAAAAAACTGTAACTCAAGGTGCTTAACAAGTTAAAATGACCCCACATAAACCACATTCCCATCCCTCCCCCATAAAAAGCACACATACGCACACACACACACACACACACACACACACACACACACACACACACACACACACACACACACACACACAAAGGACATTAGGCTGAGTACAGATGAGCAGGTTCTAAGGAAACGCCATCAGAGGAGCCCTCTACACCGGCAGCAGCAGGTCAACAGCAGCAGCCAACGCACCGACACGGGGCGACCAGAGGAGGCAGGGCTGAGACCCCACCTCCACCTGGAACCACCTGGAGAACCAAGCAGCCACAGCTGACCACTGCTCCCGAGGCAGAGGACTCCCTCAGAGGAAACACTGGAAGGAAGATTAAAATAACAAGTTAAAATATAAAATAACATAAGATAAATATAAGAATAAACAATAAAACTGTGATAAAATCTAACTAAATACCTAAAATCTATTAGACTAAAATCAGCTAAAGGTTAGGCTAAAAGCAGTTAAACAGACTAAAAGTAATTAAACACAATAAGTTAAAATTACACTAAAAGCAGTTAAACAGGTTAAATAAATAAGAAGTATAAAGGTGAACTAAAAGCAGTTAAACAGACTATAATAAATAATACTCAGTTAAAAGCTAGCTTAAAAAGGTGGGTCTTGAGCCTTTAAACACATGAACGTTCTCTGCAGCCCTGAGGTTCTCCGGCAGCCTGTTCCAGAGGTGAGGGCCATAATAATAAAAAGACACCTCACCGTGAGTATGCGTTCTAACTTTAGGGATGACAAGAAGACGGCTGCCAGAGGAGCGCAGAGACCGCAGAGGTTCATACGGTAAAAGCAATTCTGAGAGATAAGAAGGCCCAAGACCATTAAGACACTTAAAAACCATTAAAAGAACCTTAAAATCGATCCTAAAACACACACGTAACCAATGCAAAGACTTCAGGATGGGTGTAATGTGCTCCCGCCTCCTGGTCTTCATCAGGACACGTGCCGCTGAATTTTGTAGGAGTTGTAGACCCGAGATACTCTTTTTGGGAAGACCAGAAGGCAGGGCATTACAGTAGTCCATTCTACTGGTGATAAAAGCATCAGCGTCTCTGTGTTGACCCGAGAAAGAATGGGGCGGACTCTGGCGATGTTCTTTAGGTGATAAAAACCTATCTTAGTAATGTTTTTAATGTGAGGGATAAAAGTCAGCTCAGAGTCAAAAATCACGCCCAGGTTCTTCACTTGTACAGAAGGATTCAGAGACAGTGATTGTAGTTTTGGTAAAAGCTTCCCTCTCTGAGCCTCAGGACCGATGACTAAAACCTCAGTTTTGTCCCGGTTGAGCTGGAGAAAGTTTTCTCCCCCATTATAAGTTAAACACCCCCATTATAAACACTGAGTATTTGCAAATGCAAACAGCAGGAACTTGCTGTAGCAGTTCCATCAGGCTGGAATAATGATGCAGTGCCAAATTGACTATGGGTGTAACTGTTTATAAAACAACAGTTCTTTTAAACGCGATGATTTTATATTTATATTGGAAATATTTTAAGACAGCAGAAATCCACTTTGGTCAAATTAGCCAGTAGCGTCTCCATCCAGCCTAAATGAATATGTGTTTCTCTAAACTGAGGTCATTCAGCCACTGAGTCAATAACTGTTCATAAACTTTCCACAGAAGCACTATTCAAAAGCTCTGAACTATCCCTTTAAGGTTGCCCCTGACTGTTTTACTATTGGTTCACTTCCGTCACGTTGCAGAGTTTAAAGTTGTTGTGAACATTGGAAGTCATGGTGTGATTATGGACCCACCATAGGCTGCAGAGGAGTCAATGGATCAAACTCAAGCTTGGGCTTTTACAGAAGGCATAATTTATCAACCAGATTAATGGTTTTTAAATCTTCAACTTTGCATAAAACATGAGAAACGAAGAAGCATGAGTGGAGCAGAGGGTTTAGAGGAAAAGTTAAAGAACATGCTTTGCTTTCTTAAACCACTAAACAGACAATCAACACTAAAATCTACACAATATTATTTACTCAGACTTTTAGATCAAATCTACGAGAGCCCAATTCTATGTGGAACATAGAAACTTCACACTTAAAAAAAAATCTTATGAAAGTTTGTATTTTAAATACATCAATCTGAGTTCTCATAGGTTTGAGCTAAAACAGAGATTTGCTCACAAACACAGAAAACCATGTAAGAAAATAGATGTGAACTCTGTTGTCTGGTAAGTATCCTGTCTCGACTGATCCAGGAGCTGCTGAAGGAGATAGGCCTTCCCTACACTGGCTTTGCTTCAGGAGGCCTGACTCTGTGTTATGAAGCCAAGTTTATATAAATAAAACAGTCTTGTGTTCACGTATGTCCAGGGACCGAACAGCCTTGGTCTGCTACCAATCCACAAAGCATCAGACCCTTCATGTTCCTCCTTCAGGTGGTCCACAGGTGGTCACCTCTCTGGCAGAAAAAGGAGCTTGTGGAAGATGTTGAGTGGTACCAGTTATAGTCAGACTCGTCTCCGTGCATAACGCTGGCTCTGGTACTCGCCGAGTCCCTGAAAGGGGTTTGACTCTTCACTAGGGTTGTTCTGGAGAGTTGTGGTGAGCTTTTCTCTTAGCCCTCCAGACTCTGCCTGTATGTTGTGGTTTAGGGGTTGTTGAAGGGTAGCTTCCCTGCGTCTTTGGGTCAGGCAGAGGTCCTGACTGTTTTCTTTTTGCTCATGCACCAAATAGCCGCTCAGAGGACCCACCTTTTCTGGAGGATTATTGAACCTCTGAGCACGTCAAACAGTAACAAACACCATGTTCTAACAAAGGGACGGCCATCAGTACACTTGGTACCAGGGCAGCCTAGTTTGTAGGTCAGTGACCTTCTAGTCATATCATCAGACCTGTGGCTGTATGTTTTGGACACTCGGGTGAAGAAAGGGGCAGAGCTGTCAACTGATCACCACCTGCTGGTGAGTTGGATCACCTGACAGGGGAAGACGTTGGCACATCTACGTTCCAATCCTCACTAGGGCTCATGAGCTTTGGGTAATGAGATTATGAATACATGCAGCTGAAAGGAGTTTCCTCTTATGAACCTGGTCCTGGCATGTTATCATCTCTGTGCCAAACATGGACCAGAACATGTTGTGTTAGCCTGATAAGCTGGCTATTTATTCCATGTTTTTTATACAATAGGCTTGTTTCATGGACATCTTTCCATATAATTTGTGAAACTGTCGCTCATATTTGCAGGTAAATCAGTGAGTGGGATGTTTTATAAAAATTAGGCAGGTCAGTCATCAGGCACCAGCTATTACAAACAGTTAAAGCTTAACTGTAAGATTTCTGCAAGCTTTTGAGGTAAGCATGTTTTTAATATTTCTGTGTGACTAATATAGAAAAAATGATGTTTTTTAATCATGAAAGTGAAAATCCAGGACATGTCAAATATGTTGGAAGGACTGCTGTCCCAGAATTCTTTGCTCTAAAGACAAACTGTTTCACTGTCCTAACAAGGCCAGCTGCAATGATAGATGCATTGTTAGAAGACAGCAAGGCTTTTATAACTGTGTGTGCTCTCTCGCCATGCAGGTGTTGGAGCTGCTTGTGTCTTTTTTTGACGTTTACTCCATCCAGTTTTCAAACTCCATTTTTATTCTCAATTATACCATTTTCCTTTCTGTCTAATCAGGGAGACATGCTTGTCAAGCTAAAAGGATACATGCCCCTCAGCCAATATTATAGTTGACAAATTGTAAACATAATTTGTTTTTCTGTCGTCGGAATAAATGCTGTTGTTGCGTTTTCGTTATAAAACTCTACCAACTAGGCGTGCACAGACGAGCTCCCTCAGCAGTCCTACATTTTGCCATGCAGCAGCGATAGCTGTATTTGCATATTCAAAATGACACATATTCCACTGAATATTTATTTTACTCTCGAATGGCACTGAAGGAATTTGGTGACAACTGACTCAGAATGCATTGCTAGGGATTAACCAGATATTCAAACTGTCTGTTATGGATATCCTTAATTCCAACTATACTTTTGATATTTGGCCTTTTTTAAACATATATTTGTAGACTAGATAAGTAAGTTATGAAATCAGTGCACTGAGTTTCTGTAGAGGATCACAGAGCAGGGAGACAGTTTGTCTACATAGATGTGATCAATTCATTCATAGATCACACGGTTTTTCTTCCTATTCCTCTAAACAGATGTCCTAATATCACCAATCTGCTTTATGAGTGCTGTAACAGGTCGTTCCTTGTGAATGCTCTTTACTGATCTCTGATTGGTAAACATTAATGTGATCAGGATTCTTCAATATAAACATTAAAAGAGCTGACAAAGTTTATAATCTTCATTTCAAACTGTGCTTATGAGTTCAGTTGAAAACAGCGACTGTGAAGGCAGCTCTGCTTTAACTACATGATCAGAAAAACATGCAAACTGCAGGAAGACGAGAAACAATTATGGGATAGCATTTGTGCCAAAATGATCAACCACAAATATATAGTCATGTACAAAACATACCAAAATTAAACAACCAAATGTAACATAAGCAGAGGCAAAATGTGTGAAATTCAATAGCAAAAAAATCCTTCTAAAAACAAAATAAATTAATAAGTAAATATTTATATATCTAAACAAAATACTTGTTTTTACTTTGTAACAATTCATATTTTATTCCGGCTTATATGTACTTTTTTGGTTCTCACTTAATTCTGCATTACTCAGACTATTTAGGCTTTTATTTTGAAGGGCATGTTTTGCCTCTGCTGCACCTCAGTTTTGAGATTTTTGCTTTTGCTTTTGAAAGAAAGTCTGACTGCTACTTCACACTTGATGCAAAAATGTGCCCCACACTGGCAGCGGTTTTGTTGTGGAACATCTCCGGCACTTTGCCTCTGCAGAAGCGCCAAATCTCGGTGGTTCACGCGAGAACAAGTACGTGTTTAAACAGCAGCTGGTAAACAAAAGCTAGACTCAACTTCTCCTTCTTTTGTTGAGGATTATTTATTCACTTGGCTTGTTCTACAATAGGTAAGCACACTTCGTTTTAGATAATTTAAAGTTATGCTTAATAAAGTCTTAAGTCTTAATTAAGTGTTTTTTCTTTGTCCTTTAAATATCAAAATCGTGTTAATTTTACCAACGTAGCTAAAGGTTTTATGTTGAAAAATACCGGATGCACCTCGCCCACTAGCGTCTCTCTACCTGTCTGGTGCACATAATGTCTTTAACTTGATGAAGATACGCATGAGGCGTCCAGAAAAAATAGACTTGTTGAGGAAAGTTAACTTTGCTCCGCAACCGGCGTGAAGTAGCCTTGAGTGGGAGAGGCTTTTTAATGCTTCGATCTCATTGGCTTTGAGGGTTTGAAGTAGGTCGCTCTTACTGCTTTTCATACATATGGAGCCACCGACTTCAGAGCTGTCAACAATAAGTATTTTGTTTAGAAACATTAATATTTACCTATGAATCATTTTATTTTGTTTTTAAAGTGATTTCTTTTCTTTTTTTAATCTCCCACTTTTGCTTCTGAATTATTATTATTATTATTATTTTGCTTTCTTTTGGTATATTTTCAGTGTGACTGTATATTATATTTTGGCACAAATCTTATCCCATAGAATCAGTTGTTATTCTACAGCTCATTTGACTCCCTTTAACTGTTAAACTAAAGTATTGCATTTTAAATTGGAGATATTATAAGTGAAAACAACTCAGAAATGTGTAATTTAGCAACTCACAACATTTTCATTGGTTGTTGGTCTTCTTGAGCTCGCCCTTAGTTTCTCTGTCTAAAGCAGTTCTTTTGTCAGCTTCAGCCAGGCGTTGTTGCCTTATCACAGCATGGCTGGTTCAAAAACACACATCGAGCCAACAATAGAGATCAGGATCAGGTGTTACCATAACAATCAATGAAAAATGTCTTAAGCTGAACATCCCTAGTATATATCTGGTACACCTTAAATAATTAGAATATCATGACAAAATGCTTTATCTTTGTCATTCATTTCAGAAAGTGAAACTCATTGTTAGACACTAAATACACTAAATTTGGGGTTTTCATTTCCCCAAAAAATCAAGAAATAATCATCAAAATTATGATAAAAAAAAGCTTGAAATCTTCTAAATGTAAAGAATCTGTATAGTATATGAGTTTAAATTGAGCAAAAAATAGGAAACTTCTTCACAATATTCTAATTATTTTTTTAGATGTGCCTATATTAGTAGTCAGTGAGATCCTGTGTGTTAAACCTCGTCTTTTCCAGAGTCTTTTCTGGTCTAAGCAGCTCCTGCCTGCAGGAGATTCTATGGAATCTTGGCTGTGAGAATTGTAAATCTCACTTCAGAGGACCTTAGAGGGAGAAAGGGGACGTCTCTTTTCAATTCTCTCATCTAATTGGGTATTCAAACACACCTTTGTGTTTCTACAGTGACAATTCCCCTGTCACAGTGTTCAGCGTAGCCCCAACTGTGTAAACACAAGGGCAACCACCAGGTCTAGGCTTGTGTAGGTGGAGGAATTATTGTAATGAACATATACTGCGAAATGCAATGGCACCATTGTCCTACCCTCGTACAGTTGCACGCAAATACACACACTCTATGCTTTCCTGTTTAAAGTGTTGCACAGCCATACACAAGGCTTTGCAAATCAAACAAAAGAAACAGCAACAATAAGCCATTTTTCACAATCTCTTTGCTCTCTTCTAACACCATTTCGGCTTGCATTTCAAAGAAAGAAACCCCCAATTCTCCAAGCTTTATCTGTGTAATTGTGCAGAGAAAATGGGGAAGAAATGGGTTTGTTCTCTCTCTGTCTGCTTTCTCTTTGTTTTTGGACAGATGAGAAAAAAAATCTTCAAGGCATCCCTCTTTGTCAGCTAAAGCATGGCGAAGGAACAACACGCACAGTCCCTGAGGATAGTACTGAGTGGTCTAGTTAGTGAATGCAGGATGTGTTGATAGATACACACTCAAAACAAGCAGCATGGCTCTACTATCTTACTTCACTACTCTAAAAAACTAAAGGTAGTGAACATAACTATAGACTTGTACCTAAATGGCTGTTGTGCCGAAAATGAACTAATAACTGTCCCTACGCAATGTGTGAGCAGTGTGAAGTCACATGTTTAAACCAGAGGTCACTAACAGAGATCCGGAGCAAATCCAGGATCCAGCCCTCTGTCAAGCCATTAAAAGGGACCTAAACATCCTACCAGAGGAACCCCTTCCAACTATCCGAGAACAGTTTAGTACTGAACACTTGCTTTTCTAACATGATGGATAAGGTGACAGTCAGAACTGAGTGGATCAGGGATCAAGAAATTCACATTTTGGCTCCATGTCCAGGAAACTCCCAGCAGCTTAATCCCATTGAGAACTTGGGGTCAATCCTTAAAAGACAAGTGGACTAACATAAAAAATTACTGAAAACTCCAAGCATTTATGCATTTATTGTGGAAGAATGGGCAGTCATCAATCAGGATTTGAAGTTGACTGACAGTAGATAGAGTGAACATTGTGATACATCTAAATACTGACTTTTTGCTTAAGGTTATTGTAATTTTCAAAAGAAGCTTTTAAAACTTATGAAGTACTTGTAATTCTTCATCAGTATATCATGTAAACATCAGGCAAAAAGATCTAAATGAATCAAACTTTGTGAAAACTTGTGTCAGACTCAAACCTTTTGGCCATCATCGTATTTAATATCTAGGCTTGTATTTGTGAATTACTTGCATCATTAACACGACTATGGATGGATTGAGGCTAATTGACCCTATTTGTTTGTGCCAATCTAAGTTTACACAATAAAACAGCAATGCACTGATCATTAATAAATTAGTGTTGCATGTGCTGTAGACTTTAGGTTAATTAGTGAAGGTTATTGTTTTGTGCCAAGAGGTAAACATGCCCTTCCCTGACTTCTAAAACACATTTCACTAATTGTCTTTGTCTTAGCGTAACAATTAGACAGCATTCCAATTCAAGAAGAACCTAATTGTTCACGCTGAAGAAATAAATAATCATTGTTTTTCATGCTTATGCAGCATAGTATTGCAGGTTTTATGTACTTATTTAATGTTGTTGAAATGTGTTTTATTTTAAGTTCAAATTAATGAAAAAAGGAGAATTTAAACATCTAGTTTTTAAAACTGAACTATTCATTGGCTATTATTAATGAAACAACTGTAAAATTATGTTTTATTTTATTGTGAAATCAAATAACAATAATAAAAAATTTTAATTGGTGTTTTCAAACTGTAGATTCTCCACCAGGGGGCAGCAGACATGTATATTTCTGGATATGGCAGGTTTTTGAGGAAAGTACTAATCCTAAACTCCATCTGGTCGTTTCAGGACCTGAAGTGGTTTGATTCAAATTAATGACAGTAGTTCATAAGAACTGACATTTCTATCTGGTAAACAAACTGCTTAAACCCACATTTTCCCAGTTAGATTGAACATTACTTCAACCTCTTGGTCCAAACTCAGCTACAGTTTAAAACATATACAATCCTGGAAACACATACACGCATAGCCACGGAGCAATTTCTCAGCAGGAGTTGCTGAAAAAGATAAGCTGGCCTGGCTGGGTGGTGCAGGTAAGCTGCAGAAACAGGAAGTGCTGATTAAAACGAGCTGCTCAGATCCCGGTCCGGACTAGCCCAAAGTCACCATAGGTCAACCGGGAAAATGCATAGTGGCCATGTCCAGCCCAGTCCACATCCACATGCATAGTGGCCATGTCCAGCCCAGTCCACATCCACACCCAGGGCATGGTGCCGTCAGCGTGAGCAGCTCGGTGTGGACCTCTGTCCAGGGGGAGGGGGCACGCCTGGGAGCATGGACCGCAGCATGCATCACAGAGCGAGGGGCCCGCTGGTCGATCCAGAAACGCCACTTTCCTCAGTACACAGGTGAACCTCGAGATACCACATTATTTCTGCACCCATGCTGGCTGCATATCCTTTTGTTTTCCAGAGGCTTCCCAAAAACATCTAAAATCTGCTTTTGGGCCATTTGTGGTAAATACATCTTTGAGGTGACCAGGAAGGGGGTGCTGCAGCACCCCCCAGCACCCCTACTTCCTGCAGTAATGAATGCTGAATGCACCAACGTGAGCCTTTGAGGAGCACTTTGATAAGTTAAAATGTCTCATTCATTCACTCACTAAGAGTTAGTCATGCTAATGTGCATGCTTATCCTTTGTTATCTATCTTAGCACTTATCTTACTTTCACATCCGCAGGGTTTTCCTACTCGCATTCCATTGTGTGCTGATGAGACATCATTAACATTAATCCAGACACCACCAAGGAGGAAAAAGACAGTTTGACCTCCTTTGTAGTATTTCAAAGCAGCATATAGTGCTTTGAAAATGTATTGGCCTCCTTACAGATTTTTTATATATATATATTTTTTTTTTTTGTCGAACCTAAATGTTTCAGATCAGCTAAAAAAAATATGTCACACAAAAACAATCTGAGTAAATACAAGGTACAGTTTTCAAATTGTGATTTCATTTATCAAGGGAAAGTACCTCCAAATCAACCTGGTTCTATAAAAAAATGATTGTCTGTTAAACTTAATAACTGTTAGAAACACCCTTGATGACAACAGTAATCAAGCAGTTAGCCTAAAGACTGGTTCACACAGCAAGATTTTCTAATTGTTGGCATATTTCAAAACACACATGACAGCTTTTATTTTTATTATAAACAACAATGTATTTGTGACAGTTTGTTTCCAGGTATAAAAAAGAATAACAAGTGTTTTGATTTGGGATTTCCCCTCACTCCATGCAGAGTACTTCTGTCACCTCGCTGTCTGATTGGCTATATGTCACATTCCAGAGGCTGCACACCTGTCTGTCCTCGGGGAACATGCTGTAATATCAGGCCATGACAATCCAACATGTTGGATTTCTCTGATTTGTGATCGGAGTGGTCCCAACGTACCAGAGCACTTTTAACACACCACAGGATTATCTGATCGGTAATCTGCAGTGCATTTAAATTTGCTGTGAGGGGAGTCCTAATCCTGCAGCATTAGGTGATAAACTGATGACCAGAGATTCTTCTGAATGTTCTGATAGACAGCAGAATTCATGGTTCTATCAATAACAGCATGACGTCCAGGTTCTGAAGCAGCAAAGCAGCCCCAGACCATCACCCTACCACCACCATGTTTAACTGTTTAAATACATGGTTTGTTCCAAATCCAAATCGTCCCATTTCACCCTGTCAGTTTTGGGGATCGTCAAGGTGATTTTTTTAAATGTGAGACAAGCCTTTGTGTTGTTTTGGGTCAGCAGAGGCCTTGGAACTCTCCCATGATGCCATCAACCTGTGGAGTCCTGCAGGAGTTTTGATGTTCTGGGTTCTTTTGTTCTTGATTTTCTTTACAGCAGGCTATGATGTGTTGCTTTTTGAGATCTTTTAGCCTCCTTCATGTTGTCAGTCAGGTTTTGTTGGTGTGATTTCTTAATTCTGCAGGTCTGACAGTAATCAGGTGTGGCTCGAGCTGAACTTAGCTTTTCTACATAATCTAGTCACAGTTGATATGTGTCACATAGAACCCGTTTGGTTTTGATAGCATTGTTCCCTAATAAAAATTAAAAAAAAACATTTGAAAACTGCATCTTGTATTTGCTCACATTAACTGTGTATGTTATTGAAATTAGTTTGCTGATCTAAAACGTGTGTGTGACAAAAAGCCAATAAAGCAATCCTTAAGGGTGCAAATACTTTTCCTCAGCACTTAATGAATGACTACAATGAAAAAAGGACATAAATATGGAGAATAGGTTTTGATATGAGACAAACATGCAATGCAAGATAATGTATTTCTATCAGACCTGTCCAGATAGGAGCTCCAACCAGAGCGGGGGTTTTAATTTACAGCTACTCTAATGACCAACTGGTGCTGGCTCAGTGAAACATCATTTCTGCATCATGATGATTTTCATATTGTTTTATGTGTTTTTAGTGCTTCATGGTAAAGCTGTGAAGCCGGGGAGCATGTTCATAAACATCTCATTTAGTGGAGAGTCGGTGTGGGCTCTCTGCTCTTTGATAAAACGCAGCTTTCCTTAAAGACCTTAATATCCTGTTTGTCATTGTGCTTGTTTAGTCTTTTTTTTCTTCCTAGACGTTGCACTGATCAGCTAAACTAATCAGGCATATTAGCAGTATGAAGAAAGGGACGCAGTGACATTTACTTCCAAACACACTCCAAGGCTCTTTCTGGTGATGGCCATTATCATTTGTATTCATTCTGCAGAGATAAGAGCAATTCCACAGTTTGTCTGAGACTTGTTAGTTCAAATTGTTGTAAGCACAAACGGTGAACCGGGTCTGGAAGGGAGGCTTTGTGTGAAATCGCATGTTATTGGATGAAGAAAGGGAAGAAATTAGTGTGTATGGAGTGAATTACAACATGTCAACGGAATTGAATTTCCTCTGTAACACAGATTCACTTTGCACCTGGTGCAGGATTGGGAATGACAGAGAGGGAGGAGATAATGTTATGAAGATCTGCCACAGGACTGCCTGAAACTATTTGCATGATAATAACTAAACAAATCACGTGCAGAATAACTGAATTAACATCAGACTGAGTAGACGTCTAAAAGCTTTGCAGTGCATATTTATGCCTGTGATGCTTTATGAAGAAAAAGACCCACTTATACTCATCATCTTCTATAATGAGAGATTTTAAATGGTTTTAGCCATAAATAATCATCTGATGTTTTTCATTTTTCCTCAAACGCCACACTCTTAAAAATTTCTGTAAAGTAACGGCAGAATTCTAGCAGTAACATACCGTTTTTCCAAATTACAGTAGAATAATGTTAAATCTGATATTTTTTCTGTTAAATGATGGTGGCTGGAAAATTACGGCCAAAAACAGTATACTACAGTATTTCCTTTGGAGCACATGCTTTTAGGCATTCTCAACTTCGACCATCAGCATTCATCCTCCAGTTTTAAAGCTTCTAAGGGTAAGTGTATCACTCTTGAGCATGTAAATTGTGGTTTTGTTTTGTATAAAGTCAATATTTAGACCAGCAGACCCTGCTGTTATGTTATTTGTCATAGTTTAGCCTATAGCTCATATCTGCAGCCAGGTAAACAATGTAGCTTAACAGTTTTTTTAAAGCCTCTTAACAAGTTCTCTAAAAACTTTAGCCAATCCTATCGTTTGGTCCAAACGGATGGTTTATTTTTTCTAGTTGCTGCCAAAGAAGCATCAACAAAGTACTGAGCAAAGGCTGTGATTACTTGGGTTCATTTGATTTCTAAGTCATTTTTATTTTCAATAAATTTGTCAAAAACACAACCTTTTGTTGTCATTTTGTGATGTTTTTTGTAGAAATCCTTTGAAAAAACAAGTTTAATCCATTTTGAAATGAGGCTGGAACATAACAAAATGTGGAAAAAGTGATATAATGTGAAAACTTAAAGGATGTAGATAAAGAACCTCTTTAATGTTACAGGTACTTGCTGCTTTGAAAGTGACACACTGTTTTTATCCTGTAAGGTTTTCTGATATTACTTGTTCTTCTTTTTTAGGCGCTTCATTGGGATCAACCCAGAAAGAGGCACAAAATCCTGCCATGGAAAGGTGGTGTCCAGAAAGACAGGGACGGCCGTCCAAAAGAAACAGCAGACAGTGAATGCACATGTCTCTACCCTGATAAAAAATCTTATGGACTTTGAGTGACACTTCATACAGGTTAGTTGTTGTTCTTTAAGTATATTTTTCTAGATTTATCATAAATAACTCATATTCTAATTATACTTTTCTCTCCATTCTTTCTCCATTCTGGATGGCTCCCTCATCTACACCAAAAACAGTGATTGACCCTCCTGTTCACATCTCTTGTTTTTGACTATTTAAAGCTCTGTTCAGGACAGTTAAGATTTTCATGTTCAAGCATGCAGTCATGTTTAAATGTTATTTTTGGGGCTTATTTTTCCCCAATAATTCAACAAAGCATTTGTATTTTCTTTGAAAAGGTTTTTGGGGATCTTAGGTTTGTAGAAAGATAATGTAAAAGACTACAACATGTAATTCTTTGCTTTTTATATCATTGTAATTGCAGCCATGGCTATTTTCTAGTTAAAATGACATTTATTTATGGTGTTCTGTGGCATGGAAATTTGTGTTTTTATTTTGATTTGAAAGAATTCAACTGCATGTATTTTATTGCTAAATGGTGCCTTAAATAAATATTCTGTCCTATGTTACTCGTTTCATCCTTTTTATGTTGTTTCTTAAGGCTTACACTTTTTGAAAACTGCACCAATTTTTACTTTTTTGTGAGTTATAGTTTTTTTGTGTGGTACACCCTGTCCCAGAAAACATCTTTACAGTTTCGGTAAATGGCCTGGATTTAAAGAGCACTTTCTAGAGTGCTGAACACTCCCCAAAGTGTTGTACAACACAAACAGTCATTCACCCATTCACACTCACATTCACACTCTATTGGTGATAAACTACGCTGTAGTCTCAGCTGCCCTCGGGCACACTGACAGAGCACCGGCGCCCTCCAAGTCCCTCTGACCACCACCAGTAGGCAAGGTGGGTGAAGTGTCTTGCTCAAGGACACAACGAAAAAAACCCTGCTGGAGCTGGGGATCGATCCAGCGACCCTCCGGTTGCCACTCTACCAACTGAGCTATGCCGCCTCATTTAGATGTTGTAAGAGTTTCACTGAATTTGTTGCAGAAATGTACTTATAAAGTAAATATGGTATTTAAACTCAATATAAAATAACATTCTGGCTGGAACAGACAACAGTACGTTACTGTATATTTATTTTCAATACAGTATTTACTTTAATGGTAAAATACTTTATGTACTTTTACAGTAAGGTGCTGTTAAAACAGTTTACAGAATCTGTACTGTAAAAAAACAGTAAGATACTGGAAGCTACAGCTGCTAGTAACTTACTGTTATTTTACGGTATCAATACCGCATTTACTTATACAGTAAACTACTGTAAAAATAAGTTACAGTATGTGTACCGTGAAAAAACTGTTTTTTTACAGGCATTTTTTCTAAGAGTGCACATAAACTCATTGAGTGTCCAGGTATAATAACATAAAACAAGTAATATAAAACCTTCAATTCCAGAGTTGTTTTGTTCAAACCCTGCCCTTGTCCTTCTCCTATTCTCCTCAGTGTCTTGCTTACTAAATGATAGGTTTAGCAGTGTGAGAGCTGCAGGAGAGCAATGTGGTTTAGCTATTTTTGCTCACTCACCTGTCTTATGTTACAATTTATGACTCCATTACGTAGGGCTCTGGTTATTTTCCCATCCTACCTTCTTCCTCCCACTTGATCACCCCTTTTCTCATCAAAAACAGCTTTCTCACTAAAGGTAGAAGTAAGAGAAGGAGGTGAAAATAACGTGTAACCTCACACTCATGTATTAGGTTCCATTTGACAGCAGTTGTCATTAACATAGAGAGCAGGGGGGCTACTATAGGGCTGGGAGGGGCAGTATCCCCTGGTGGTCGCTGACAGAAATTACACTGTAAACAAGCAGCTGCAAAGAACCCTGAGAAGGCAGAGATGCAAAAAAACTGAATAAGTAATTTTTTTTAATTAAAAAGAAAAAAACATTAAACAGTTTTAAAAGGTAAACTACATTTTTTGTAAATTAAAAAACAAATAATAAAACTGAAATTTAAAAGTTTATAATATAAATGTTTAAAAAATTAAATTAACAAACAAAAAAAAACAATAAAAGAAGTACGGTAAAAAGTTCACATGTTTTTACTAAATAGCTAAAGAAAATAAATAAAAAATTATAAATTAAAGAAAATCAACTGAGAAATGTCCATGTTGCACTCAATGGCTGAAGCTTTAAATGTTCTAGTATCTCGGTGAGTGTCCTTTAAAGGGTTAAATAAACAATGTTTACTGATAGTTTGTTACCATTCAGCAGTCCTGATCGGACTATTGCTCCAGTCAGATGACTACTTCCTGTTTCTAGTGATGCCAGTGGTGGATATGGTCCTTACTGTAGATAGGTAACTACTTCAAAATGACCCAAATATCTCTTTAAAGACAAAAACCATCCACATTCATTCATTTCATTCATTGGAGCAGATTCTTCATGTTGTCTGAAACTATGTATCTCATAGTTAGGCAAACCCAGAGAGTTTAGTTAAATCCAAGAGAGTTAAACGGTGGCTTTTGGACCTGGCATTCTTTAAGGTTGTACAGGTTAAATGGGAAAGACAGTGGCAGCCAAAAGAGATCACGAAAAGCCGAGTTCTGGATACCGTTAGCACAAAAAGCGAGGGAGCAGAACGACACGGCATGAAGATGAAGACAAATATGGCGGAAAATGAAAGAGAATGAAAGCTGGCGACCAAGTAAAGTGGGGAAATTGTAGAGCAGGGAGAGAGAGAGAGAGAGAGGCCAGTCTTGGTAAAGTGAAAGGACTCTGAATACAGAGCGACATCTGAGATGGAGGAAAGAAGCATGAAAGTGTGTAATGATGCCTGTCTGTGTCACTATGCAATCTTTCAGGTACCTTTGCAGGCGAGCCTTGACACATCTTCTGCCACGGCTCTATCAGGACCTCTTGTAACAGCTGATTATTTTGGCCAACAGTGAAAATTTTTTTTCTTCATTTTGATCCATTTTAGGATCAGATGTAGGTACTTGTCCACGCTAATGAAGACGTACATTCAACTTGGGAAACTCTTAGTAGAGTTCAAGTTGTGTAATTATCACTCTCTGTTGAAAGGAGGTGACCATAGTCAGTAACAGGCAGAAAAATGTCCATAACATATTTAATTTGACATCTATTGAGTTCAAATTTGGTGTGGTAGTAGATAAGAGTCACATATTCTGATTAACCATAAGAGACCTTTGTTTAAAACTTTAATAATAACTCTGCCCTTTAGTAAAATATCTCACGAATCACAGAACAGATTTTATTGACATATTCAGAAGGTAGTCATCATTACATATATACATCAGCAACGGATTTACTTTTGACATCAATGCAATTTAAGATGACTACCAACCCTAATTAATCACACCCTGCCTAATTAATAATAGGCAGGGTGTGATTTGGAGGGGGTGGGGTAGTAGGTGGGGGTGGGGGATTACACCAAAGGTGCTTGCTGCCCCCGTCTGCCTGTTGATCTCCAGCTCCCTCCTTGCCCAAGTCAGGAACAAGATCCTGATATACTCTTGACGTAGGACCCCAAACCAGACATGGCAATCCACCCTTTTCTAGTCAAGAACCATGGTCTCAGGTTTGGAGGTGCTGATCCTCATCTCAGCCACTTCACACTCAGCTGCACATGAAGCTAGGAGGACCACACAATCTGCAGAAAGCAGAGATGAGATTATCCTGCCACCAGACTTAACACCCTCCACACCACAGCTGCCTCTAGAAACTCTGTCACCAGTTTTGCTCATAACCTTTATAGGCAAAGTGAAGCCCTGGTGGAGGCCATCCACCCCATACTGCCTGAACGCCCCTCATAGGGCGCCCCTGGGGACATATTCATAAGCCTTTTCCAAATCCCCAGAATGCTTCACAGAGAACCTATTATTCATTCACACGCTCACTCAAATACTGGTGGTGGTAGCCCTTCTGCCCTAGGGCACACTGACACAGGTGTAGCTACCATTTTGCACTCTGGACACCACTAACATACACAGATAGGCAAAGTGGGTAAAGTGCCTTAGCCAAGGGCACAACAGCAGAGAGACTATGATAGTGTTGGGTTCAAACAAACAACCCTCCGATTATTGGACAATCTGCCCTACCTTCTAAGCCTCTGCCTCCCTCTCAAACTGATACTCATTGCCCTCCACTTATCCAAGTTTGGGTTGCAGAGGCAGCAGCCCCAGTAAGGAAGCCGGGACTGTCTGCTCCACCTCCACCAGGTCCTCTAATGAGAAGAAGGCATTCCCAGGCTAGCCTAGAGATATAATCTCTCCAGAATGTTGGGGGCCACTCCTCCACTTGAGGTAGGACCTCTCCCCCAAGCTGGAAATGCAATTCACTCATTTTCAATCAGAAAATGGATATAAATGCTTAAAAATAAGGTCACATAAACTGCTGTGTTGTGCAGATTTAAGTTTTTTTAAGATAACAACAACACACTTTGGTCTTGGCTGCACTTTGACAAGCTTTTAGCTCTTCAGTCCTGAAGGACTTAGACTTTTATTTAGAACGTATGCACAAACGCACTAGAATGGTCTAAAAGTCCCTTCAAGAGGTCAGTTAATTTATTCTAGAACCATACATAAGATACCAAAGCTCGAACTGAAATAAAGCTTTTAAAATGATTCAAGTTTTAATCTAATGTAACACAAAACAAGAGGCGCATTATAACAGGGTTCTTATACCTTTCCCTAAATAAAATTCAAGCATTTTCAAGATGAATTTTGAAGATTTTCCAGCACCAGGCATTAATGATGATTTACACATGAACAGTACATACATACTCAAAACTATTAATTTACTTCCTTGTCCTAAAAAAGTAAATCTTCACTTCAAATGACTGAAATGTCCCTTTATATGTGAAAATCAATGTATTCTATAAAGCCCTTATCTAAAGTGTCTTGTGCTTCCTTGGGAGGCTTGAGAAGTGGATTCGTTCCACCTGTGGTTCCAGAAGAATTCAGCCACAGCAAGAAGACACCTGTTGTCAAAATTACACACTATCAAGTAATTATAGCCTCAGCCGCCTTCAGTCTTTCTATATTATTTGTTTTCAGACAGAGACATCCAAAAATCAGAAACAAGGCACACAACATGATTACACAACTTACAATTTAGCATCAGCAATTAACGCATAAGTAGCAACAACATTTATTCTTTTACAGCAGTCATCTTGTTGTGGTGTCTGCAGATTGGAGCGCCTCTGTAATTAGCAATCAGATTCCCTACATCTTCCCGCTGGCTGCCATTGTCCCAGCCTTCGCTATGTACACAACACCCCCAGTGGGCACATGTGTGTGAGTGTGAACGTCAGCTTTTTGTGTTTCTGATCAGTAATGATTCAATCTTTGCCAATTAGAGCCAGCACGGATAGTGACGAAAACAAGAAATGGAGAAAGAAGAGAGTGAGAAATGGAGAGGGAGGCAGAGATTCTTAATAGGGCATTTAATGAAAGTTAATGGTCGGCTCCATGTTCACCGGGGAATTGGCAAAGAGGGAGTCTGAGTGCTGAGTAAAGATCAGACATTGTGCATTCATGGCCTTTTTCTTATTATCAGACCTCTCTTAATGATGGATATAAATAATGTATATCTGAGTATTGGTAGATGTGGGCAAAGGCTGAAAAACCATCACTTCACTTGGGAGCCAATTACAGCCGGGATGAAATCCAGGTCTTTGAGTTGACGGGGTGTTCTCACCAAAGGAAATGAACAGCGCTACACTGCTGTTGGGTTTAAACACTTCTTTTCTTTAAAAAAAACCGAAACTTTTCCACAATAATATATAACAAAATTATATTTTAATTTCAATGAAATAAAATTTATGATATTTTATGAATTTTTTACGAAGTAGACAATGTTGTTAATTTGTGTTTCCTTGGTTGTTTCTTTTCATTGCCCGTAGACTAGCCTTGAATCAAACCTTTTGGAGCTGAATAGGACAATGTTCCTTTTATAATTACTAAAGCAAAATGACTTTTAGGTCATTCATTTATTGAAGCAATAGTTCCAAAAGTCACCTTTCTGCTCTGAAAGCAATAATAAACTAAAACAAGTTTTCTCCTTTGTACGCATTTTGCGTAGAAACTACGCAATTTGACATCCAATTACGCTGGTACGACATGCCTCTCTAAACTACGCAAAAAGCTGCCGACGTGTGAGTTGTGTATGGAGACGCAAGACATTACGGGCGTTTCAGGCACTTTTGGCTTTCCACGGTTCTGTGCGCGCGTGCTCATGTCTGAAACCACGATGCAGCAGCGTGGTGAAGCAGGTTCAGTCAGTCGTTGTAGAAAAGCAGAGAATAACGAGTCTACCGAACCGGTTCAGTCCGGAGTCGGACTGAAGTCCATGCGTCAGAACTCGGGTCTAAAAGAAAGTGCGCACGGAGTCGCGCGCTCACGGCAACCAATAAGGCCTGTTTAAAGACATGTGAGCAGCGCTCTGGGGAAAAAAAATAAGTTGTTTTGTGATAAAGAGTCACTAAGACTAGCTGACGGGATTCTTAATATTAGAAATTGGACAGTTCGCTCAGCGCGCACCGAGCACAGGATGGCACGCGCTGCGTAAGAGGGAACTGCACGAGGAGGAGACAGCAGACAGGTGAAGGTAGGAGTCTAATGAATAGGGAGCGTGTGCAGAGAGATATGTGTTTAGATTTAAATATACTGGATGTAGATATGATGGAATAATATACAGATGAATGGATGGATGGATGGATGGATGATGGATGGATGGATGGATGGATGATGGATGGATGGATGGATGATGGATGGATGGATGGATGCATGGATGATGGATGGATGGATGGATGGATGGATGATGGATGGATGGATGGATGGATGGATGATGGATGGATGGATGGATGGATGAGTTGATTCAGATGGATGGATGATGGATGGATGGATGGATGAGTTGATTCAGATGGATGGATGGATGGATGGATGGATGGATGGATGGATGATTGATGGATGGATGGATGGATGGATGATGGATGGATGGATGGATGGATGGATGGTTGATTCAGATGGATGGATGATGGATGGATGGATGGATGAGTTGATTCAGATGGATGGATGGATGGATGGATGGATGATTGATGGATGGATGGATGGATGGATGGATGGATGGATGGATGGATGGATGGATGGATGATGGATGGATGGATGGATGGATGGATGATGGATGGATGGATGGATGGATGGATGGATGAGTTGATTCAGATGGATGGATGGATGGATGGATGGATGGATGGATGGATGATTGATGGATGGATGGATGGATGGATGGATGATGGATGGATGGATGGATGGATGGATGGATGGATGATGGATGGATGGATGGATGAGTTGATTCAGATGGATGGATGAGTTAATAACGGCAGGTCTGGGGTGGCTGGACTCATTCCCAGGGTGAGGAGCTTGGACATCCAGCAGGGACTCGGAGTAGAACAATGATTTTTTAAATTGTTTAAAACTCCTCGAGGTGAAAGATTAGAATCAATGCTTCTTTTAAACCACGTGACTTCAAACTGCTAAGTGATCATGTGTTTCACAGAGAAAGTTTTTAGCAAATTTTCAGCACATCAGCATCATGTCAATAACCTTAACCGAACTTAACTGATGTGTTTGGATTCTCTCCATGAATCTTTACAGTGAGACCAGCTTTTCCAATTTAAGAATAAAAAATGTCAAGGTGGAGCATCAGACTGCCCACTTCTACATGTCCTGAAAAAAAAGTCTTAATGAATGGGTTAATGACAGAGTGTCTTTCTAGTTTTAAGACTTTAAAATCATAATTTCCAGATTAGTCAGATGCTTACACTTTCTTATTATTTCAAGCCTGAAAGATAAAATAATAATTTTTAAAAAACTAAACTTTTTTGACTGGTTTTTATTATAAGAGCTATATAATATACAATTTTATTTTGTAAGTATATGAAAATATAACATTAACGAAGAAATAAAATCATCTTTTTACATCTGTAGATTCTCCACCAGAGGGCAGTAGACATGGATAGGACTGTATGGCCACTGGCCAGTTTTTTATGAAAGTACTAATCCTGATAGTTGATCTGGTCATTGTAATGCTAGAAGTGGTATTATATGAATTTGTAGCAGTAGTCTACATGGAGTTACAGGAATATGTTCTGTTTATTTTCCACCAGGTGCCATTCACTAAAGCTGCAGTCTAAAGCCTTTTTTCTATATCAAAGTTTTATACATGTTTCAAATGATAGTTCAGCTCTAAACTATGATATAGGGCTCCACAACATTTGTTATTCTTCTTAAGTCCCTCCATCCTCCTATAGATCCCTATGAAATCACACTGCCTGCCAAATATTTAAGCCAATAGAATTTGAGTTTCCACATTGTCGGCTGTCAATCAATGTGTATGCACATAGAGCAAACGCGTAAAGGTGAGGCCACCCACACCCGACGCTTAGTGTCTTCCTGTTTACAGTCATCATACTGGAAGAGTGCGGTCATGGATCTGCTAAAAAGTTAGCCTTTCTCCGGCTGCCGAGGGCTACATCAACTTCAGAAAGAAAACAAAGAAAGATGCGGTGACTAAACTAGGGCTGAAACGATTCCTCGAGTACCTCGAATAATTCGAGTACAAAAAAGCCTCGAGGCAAATTCTCTGCCTCGAGGCTTCGTTTAATTCATATTTAATTAATTTATGGCTTTGCAATCGCCCGCGGTCATGTTTCACCCAGACCGAAATAAGTGGCGCACATACACACTGCAATGAATGCACACGCGAGTAGCGAATGTAACTTAATTTTATCTTAAGCCATGGTGGACAACTAGACCGTACTATTACTACTAGTACTAGACCAGTACAGACTGAAAGATGTCGGTAGGTACCGGTAGCGAAAAAACACGGTGCCGACTTTGGTACTGAGATGCTTCATTTATCCGCCTGCGCAGCTACACGGGTGGAGACACAGGTGAGACGGAGGAGCAGAGAGCCCCTCCCCTCCCTGTCAAAACACCGTAGCGAGTTGCGGGTTAAAAATTCCGAAAAACTCTAAAGTTTCGCCGCATTTTGGAAAGGTAAACGGGAACAGAGCAAAATGAAACATATGCTATGAGATTTGTGCCGCAAAAAACAGGCATTCCAGCAATTAGTCGAAGCCACACATCGCGTATGGAATTAACTTGGTGCTGCAGCCATGATATCTATGGCTGCAGCTCTTTCACTTCAGTCCGACTGAAAAAAGGTGTGTGAGGGGAAGACAGTGACATAACAGAAAGTTCCGAGGTAAGCAATAAATACCAGTAATAATAGTAAATGCACTTATATGCTACAAAACCATGGTTTATATCTATTTTTTATTTAAAAAATGTTTAATACTTTGTTATTTTCTCTCAGATTTATACATTGTACATGTAATTTATACATACATATATATTTATATGTATGTATATTCATGTATATTTATATATACATACATGTAATTTATTAGAGTACTCGATTAATCGAAAAAAGATTCGATAGAGTACTCGATTACAAAAATATTCGATAGCTGCAGCCCTAGACTAAACATATTAGAGACCGGAGTGATGCACATGCACAATTGTAGAGGTGGGATCAGAGAGGTTGGGAGGGGGAGAAGGGATGTTTTGGGAGGGGCCTTGTTACATTAGATTCAAAAAATGATCTCTCGCTCAAATTCTCTGAACGGCGGCTTTAAGTGCAATGAGATCATAGTTCTAGATCACCAAAACCTGGTTTACACGCAGTTAAAAAAAATTTTTTAAATCATCATCACAAAGATCTGTATTCCTCTTTAAATCTTCTGAAAACCTTGGCTTTCCTCTCTAAATGCCAAGTTAGTCCCCTTTCAGATGCAGCTGTCAAAGCCTCTGTTGGGTTCCATATTCAACCATCCCAGTTCCTCCCCCTCAGCATCTGAGAGGTCATTATGGTAATGGTGGAGGTGTTGGGGTGGTGTTCTGTGATGCCTGTGAGGCTGTGATTTGTTTTATCCTATGGATCTCTTTGAGCTCTTCAGCAGCGCAGCATGCATCACTGCTGGGACAGCAGAGCTGCAGAAGGATGCAGCTTCTGGCTGGAAGGGAAGTTTACTATCATCAGTCTAACTTTCCTACTCTGGAACAGTCATTAAGGACCACGAACCTTTTGGCAAAAAAAGTTCAAGACATCCTATAATTATTAGCTTAGCACAGCCAAATATCACTTTTAACCATATTGCTGATTTCTGGCATAAAGTCGATGTTTCACATTATTTATTTTCTTCCGGCAACTTCTTTTTTTAATTTAAGAGCTGGAACCTTCACTTAAAGTTTGAAACATTAATACCATGCTGCATTACGTTTAACATAGGCCTATAGGAAGAGTTGTTCTTTCTGTTGTGGAATATAAATCCAAACTCTTTTCAAACAGATCTGCAATTCAAATACCACTCAAAGTATTTTTTGGGCCATTTTGTAATATTTTTCTGTGTATAAGTTATAAATATTCACAATTTTACCCATAAGCCCCTTCCACAAAGCACTTCAAGCCAAGCCTGAGATGCCTTCTGGCCATGTCTGTGAGATTTCTGAAAGGACCAAGGGGCATGGTTTTTACACCTTTGCCAAAATCAAATTAAGCAACTTTTAAGCACTTTCACCTCATACTGACTCACACAAATACCTGAACAACACACACACACACACAAAGGGGCAAATATTTGATCAACATATAAAGCAATTCTTAGGTATTTCCATTTATGTTTTATCTGTATTTTTAATATTATTCAAAGTTTCATTGGTACAATAGAAAATGTCTACACACTTGATGAAAAAGTGAGGTACAGGTTCAATTAAATGAGGTGTTTTCTATGAAGGCTTTTCTTACTCTCAAAGGAATTGCGCTCTTTGTGTCCCAAGTGTTTTTGTGCTAGAACCAATTTCAGTTACAATTTTAAAAACTTTAACAGTTTCTTAAAAATTCAGGTGTCTTTAAAACTTTGAAAATACCACATTGTATTCAAACTTTTTCAAGAATTTCAATATTAGAACTTTAAAGTGGGAGTGCCATAAAAACAAAACAAACCAAGAAAACAGCAAGTCAAACCTGAAGTACAAGAAGAAAAACAACAGACTCTGTTATGTTCATGTATTCATCAATGTAACCAAGAAGTTACCATTGAGGCTAACAACAAACATCTTAGAGGGATGAACACTAGTCAGTCTCTGAGTGAGGGGAAAGAATACAAGCATAGAGGGAAGTGCACAAAGAGTGCAGTAGAGTAGGGGGAGGGAGGTTCAGGGTAGGTACTAGTTTAGAAGATGCTCTCTGGAGAGCTGGGTCTCCAGGAGTTTCTTGAAGATGGACAGGGACGCCCCTGCTCTGGTAGCTTGGTAGGTCATTCCACCATCATGGAACGACACAAGAAAAGAGTCTGGAGTGTCTTGAGCGTGGTATAGGCACTGCTAGATGACGATCCTTTGGTGACTGCAGTGACCGAGCTGTTACGTAAGCCTTTGATAGAGGATTGAAGTAGATCGGAGATATTGTGTTGTATGGTTGGTTTGGCTGGTGTGACAAGCAGTTCAGTTTTAGAGAGGTTGAGTTGGAGATGATGGACTTTCATCTGTCACGGTATGTCAGAGAGATTATCCAGGATTTGTGCAGAGACTGTGAGGTCATTAGGTGGGAATGACAGGTAGAGCTGGGTGTCGTCAGCATAGCAGTGGTAGGAGAAACCATGTAAGTAAGTAAGTAAGTAAAGTTTATTTATATAGCACCTTTCACAGAAAAAATCACAAAGTGCTTCACAGAAAACAGAATCAAACATGATAAAACAAATAAAATCAATAAAACAAACAAAATATCATTACAAATCAAAATCATTAAACAACAACAAGAGAACATAAAAGAGTTATTTAAAAGCAGTTTTAAATAATTGGGTCTTTAGCTGCTTTTTAAAGGAGTCCAGACTGTCTATACAGCGTAAAACTAAAGGAAGGTCATGTGATGTAATGATCTGACCCAGTGAGGTGGTGCAAATCGCAAAGAGATGAGGTTCCAGTACTGAGCCTTGGGGAACCCCTGTGGCAAGGTAGTGCACAGCAGAGGAGTGACTGAGCCGGATACTTTGAATGACCAACCCGTGAGTGTGTGCTCTACCTGTGATGCCCAGGCTAGATAGTATGAACTAAAGGATACCATGGTTGATGGTGTCGTATGCAGTCGATAAGTCTAGCAGGATAAGAACTGAGGACTTGGCAGTCGCTCTGGATTCTTTTAAAGTTTCTGTCACTGCTAACAGAGCTGTTTCGGTTTTGGGGAACAAACTGAGTGAGATGATTGGTTATTTTTTTACATTTGGCCACAAGGACACAAAGCTGTGTCATATTCCTGGTAAGAGATCAGATGAACTTTTGTCTCCTTGTTTTTTGAACAGAGTTAAAAAAAAAAACCTCTTTAACGCCTCCTAGCAGGGCATAGTGAAAACAGCAGAACCCCACTGTGGCATTGCTGCTCTGAAGATGGAAACAAACTTCATCATTTAAAAGTTCATATTTCCCAAGTGCACAACGGTGGATCGTTTGTGTGTGAACGCTCTGGTGTTTGTACTTCTATGAACAGCAGCTCACCACAGTGGGCTCTACAGTTTTACTGCAACCTAGTAGAAGGTGATAATGAGCTGATTTGTAAGCTTTCTTCAAAGACAGGAAGAAGAAAAGATGTTAATAATTTCTTACCAGGATTTTCAAACATTCTTACCGCCCTCCCAGATCCCCTTTAGTGCAGTCAGAGCAGGAGATGTTAACCCCTCACCGTCCAGGCTTCAAATGAATCACTTGTTCGTGAAGCTGCCACTGGCTAATTAAATGTGACAGAAAAAATGAAGTTCATTTGTAGTTCTAAACATGTTTAAGGTGCTTTTTATGTCTCTCCCACCATATGATTGCTGTCTCCAACAGTGTCCGTTACAGTAACATCAGGGGCTGAAGCAAAATACTTTCATCTGATTGAAAATCAGTTTGTCGCACGCCCGAGGATGGGGGTGGGGCAAACGGAAGCACAGCTCAGATTGCGACCGGACAGGCTCGAACTGAACTGGGCGGTCCAAAGTTACCATAAAGGCCAGTCCAGCCCGGTCCGCTTCCAGACCCATGGCAGGTGCCCTTGGCGTGAGTGGCTCAGCATGGATTTCTGTCCAGGTGGAGGGTGCACGGACCGCTAGCATACTTCCTGGAGTGAGGGGCTCACGCCAGTCGATCCAGACACGCCACCTTCCCCTGGACACAGGTCCTCACACAGCAGCGCAGCACCTCCTTCCGCCTGTATGATTGGTGGGGAAGCAGTGATTCTGCACTCTTGGACCGAGTTATTGGTGGGGACACGTCACCTTCGCCAAAGCTAACCCTACGCCCATGACCTTCACTGATATCTTCATTTGCGCTACAGAGAGAGAGAAAAAGAGAGAGAGACTACTACCCAAGAGAAGAAAGAGATTCGACTGAACTTTTTCCTCTTTTTTTCCCAATTGACAGAAATCCATCACCACGACAGAGAACTTTAACCCCTGAATTACATACACCTGGTCCTTATGCATTTTAGGGATGACATAGTTCAATGACACACCTCTTAGGACAGCCAATGGCTATTTTCCTGTCTGAAGAGTTAACATTAAGACAACAGCACAGTCGTCAGAATGGCAGAAAATCCCTTAAAGTTCTAATGTAAGACTCTGATTGGCTGAGAGGGGCTGTGAAAATGTGCTGGATTTTTCTTCATCTTCTGCACTTTTACTTTACAGAAAAAAACAGTAAGAGGGGAAAAAAATCTATTTCTACAGCACATTTTGCCTCGCTCTCCTCTTCTTCTTGTATTCTAGTTAATCAGGCAGCCAGTGGAGTCTTAAACATGTTGACTCCTGCTAAAATGCACAGTTTGCTCTTTTCTGAGATGAACTTCATTCCAATGATTTCATGTTTGCTAAATGGTTCTTACAGGTCTGATTTTAGAACATCACTCAGTCGGATGGTTAATGAATTCATCCTATTGATTATAATGTCCGGGAGCCCCGGCTGGAAAATATGAAGTGTCAAGTGCTCATTAATTCTAGAGAGGAGTTGGCAAACATCATCGACTCGTTCCATTACACAGAGTCCACATATAATTGACCTTGGGGCTCGTCGCTTCTCAGCTGAAAGTTCTGGATTTTAGCTGTGAAAAATAATTTCTCAGTTTGGAGTTTGAAGGTTTTCGGATGATCTTATCGTCACGGCGGGATCTCGGCACTGCTTGGAAGGTTTTTGCTGGATGTTCGTTTTATGCCTGCTTAAAGATAAAGTAGAGGTTTTGATGCTATGAAAAGCCTAAAGCATTTCAAACCGTGTTTATTCTTACGCCTTTACTTCAAAGGCCTTTTTCTATTTGCCGTAATTTCACTTGGCATTTTTTGCAAAACCTGACGGAACCAAGAGTTGTGACAGAGAGAGAGAGTGGGGGATAATTGGGTTTAACAGTGGATGGGTTTTCCTTTTATGTTGTAATACAAAGAGACTGTAATTGTACTTAAGCATTAACCCTTAGCAGCCTGAGATTCAGCAACTGAATCACATACAGAAATATTTTTTTACATTTATTCTTTTAATGCTGATTCGACATATGTTTCTCTTTATTTCTATATACGTTACTCATAGTTACTTATGAATGTTTTTTTTATCCTTTTCCTCTCAGTTTTTCTGCCATTTTAACAAATGATATATCAGAACTTTTTCTGGCAGTGACTTCTGGTTTTATTATATTTCATACTTTCTAAGACGTTCAGCTGTTTTGGGCCAATTAGAAATGAAAGTAGAATCCTTTTAACTGCTTCAGATGTTTTAAACCAAACGTTTAACTTTTTAAACATTAGTTTCAGCCTACTTAGAAACCTCATTCACATTTTAAGCAATTCTCAAGACATTTAGTTATTGCATATTGAAGCCATTTTTTCATATTTTTCACCTTTTAAAAAGAAATGGCTTGAAGAAATCTGAATCTCTAAGATTTTAATGATCAAAGCCCAACAGTGTTTGTCAGTGTCTAATGTAAATTGTCCTCCATTTTATTTATAGCTGAGAATATTCTGCACATTGTGACACATGAGGTATCAGTAGGGTAATAACTAAAATGTAAAATAATCATAGTATGAAAATGTTATTTTCAGGGGTGCACATCATTTTTTCATTGAGTACCAGGCTTTGATAATCACGCCAGCCATATAGTGATCGTTGCTGCTATAGGTGGTAGAGGTAACACCAGTGGACAATGGAGCGTAGTTTGAAGAGGAGATGGATTTTTTCCCCGTGTCCTGTCCAGTAGTAAAGCAACCAGAATTGTTGTCTAAGTTCAATAAAACAAGCCTTACAGACTCACTATCACAAGCAAAGCGTTACCACTGGATTAGTTTTTGGCGCTCATGCACACCACTTATGTTCACCCCTGGTTATTATTGATTTTCAGATAGTAACCATGTAAGTTATTTAAATGTAACTTTTCATTGAAACATCTGCATTTTTTTTTATTCTTAGTTTACTTATTCCCCCCCCCCCCCGGTTCAGTTTAGTACATTTTTTAATACGATATAGGGATTAAAGTGTGCTTTATTAAAGTCACACTATGTAACTTTTTTATATTTTTAAATCTTTTCCTTGAGCCACTTTGTGCTAATATGACTCTTTACAGGGTTAATGAAAAGTCACTCAGCCCCATCTGCTGCTTGTGTCCAGAATACCACGTTTGTAACATCTGAGTCTCTGGTCCGGTGCCCTGAAGTCTCACAAAGTCACGTATCTCACGAGGGTTAGGCTAACCCAATGTGGCTAGCTGTTATGCTAGCTCAGGAGTGTTTTTAGCTCATGATTCCTGATTTTTTCCCACCTCTTCCTGCTTGAACACAGCTGATTTCTTTGAATGAGTGACGAACCGCTCCAGTAGAAAGCAGTGAAGGCTGAGGAAACATTTCAACAGTTACATTTAGGCGTTTTAAGCTGAAACAATATGCTAACTGTGTAATGCAGTGATTTAAAATGGACACCAGAGGGAGCCCCAAACAAGCAAAACTGCATATTATCACTTTAAAATAATATGAAGATATAACAAAAGCTGACATATCACAGTCTCTTAGGGTTAAAGTTTCCCCAAACTCAGCTTTATCTCATTGCTCAGGATTCCCAGTTTCTGCCTCCTTGATGAGTCGGCGCCACCATGAACTTCCCCGCTCTTCTTCCTCTTCCTCCAGTACAGGAAAATTATTTCAAAAGTCAAATTTCATTTCCAGTACTTCAGCTTGATGCTGTAAAAGCTATTCATGTCAGCTGCAAGCTTCTTCTTTGAATCGTGTAATCATCAAAACATGCTTCTGCTGCCTCTGTAATGACAGGCACTTTGTCAGGGACGTCTCTCAGGAGCACACCTCCTGACAGTCACATTTGCTTGGCTCAGAGACGGCGGTTTTTCCGTGTTGTGGAGTTTGTAATATTTTGTCTGCTGTGTGTGTGTGTGTGTGTGTGTGTGTGTGTGTGTGTGTGTGTGTGTGTGTGTGTGTGTGTGTGTGGTAGCGATACACACCTTCAAAGGATCAGCACACTTTTAGGGCACATGCTGTGATTCACAGGAGCTCCATTTACTCTTTATTGGTGCAAAGATGTGCTCGTTTATTCTTTACCGGCATCAGCTCATTAAAAGTCTTCCACTGATGGAATTAATCAGCACACACGGCGCCTTGTGATTTGTACAGTATAAAAAATAAAGTTTAATTATTTCAGATGAATCCCTCTTTCCAGATTTAAACTTCATCCTGCTCTGAAAAATACAGCATAGTTCAGTTATTGGCTTGTTAATTAATGCTTTATGTTTTTCATAATCAAAATGTAAACTATGGCACTTTTATAGTAAATAACTGTGCAGCAATTCACCATCGCTGTCAGGCTAAAACCTCATAGCTCCATATTTTTCTGTTTTATATAAAGCAGCCATATTGGTATCAGTGGTTTTAGGTGTGAATTTTCAATGAACGTGTCAAAAAAAGCTTGTGACTTGAGAGTTCATTTAACAATTTCAAAACAATATTTCCTGAAAAGTGAAGCAGTGTCTCTCCTGATCTAGCCATGAGTGTTACTTCAGTCAGAGGCCTACTTTAATATTTCTATAGACTCCACCCACTTTGAGTGATGTCACTGGTATGGTCTTTGCTGTAGATCAATAACTGATATCAGGGGTGTGCATAACTGGTGTGCACCAGATCCCTCTGGATGAATGCTCCTTTGCAGACTGGTGCTGCCATGGTACCAATCTTGCAGCCCTTGATCACACTAATGATCATCACGTCCCACTGCTGGACGCTGAAATACCTGCAGAGCCTTGCACACACGCCCCTGTGTGACCCCTGAGACAGATTCACAAAGAGGTGTCATCCACCAAACGCCAGAGCTAGGTACTCCTTTGAGTACCTCAATGACAAAATGATGTGCACCCCTGAATATGATGGACACAATGTAAAATAAAGCAGGTTTCTAGTGTAGACTTGTGTCTAACTAATCTGTTATTTATTGTCTATCAGCGATAAGACTCAGAATGTCTCTTCCATTGATATGTTCTTCTAAATGTTTCCATTTTCTTGGTAATCCTTTGTAAACCATCAGACCACTGATCTGCTCTGCGCTGATCAACTGAAATATTCCCTGAGCTTTGGCTTTGGCCACACCCCCTTTAGGGTCACCAAATTGTAATGTTTTACAAATGAACCTTAAAATAGTTTTTATTTTAGATTTAAAATTGTCTGGTACTTCAGGCGCTAAGGCTTGAAATACGCCCCAGTTTCTCTTATGATCATTATGGTGACAAATACAGTTTTTTTATTTCAGTCATGACATTGTTTAAAGTAATTTTCTAGGTGAGATTGGGTATTGAGTATTACTTATTTAAAAGGTAACCATTTCTAATGTTTTATCATAAAAAACTAAAGAGTTTTAATTCATTTTAATACATTTTCAGTGTCTAACACGTACTTTGTGTTTATTTTGCAGGAGAGCTGTACATCGGTGGTGTGACAAAGAGCATGTACACCAATCTGCCCAAACTGATTGCGTCCCGGGACGGGTACCAGGGCTGTCTGGCCTCTGTGGACCTGAACGGGAGACTCCCTGACCTGATCGCAGATGCCCTCCACAGGGTGGAGCAGGTGGATCGAGGCTGCGATGGTAAGAGAGCCAGTCGAGGTTTGAGATTCACCTATAAATATAGTCTGAGTCACTGTTAACGGGTTCCAGAGCCCCTCCATCTGTAGTTCAAAGGGAAGAAAACATCAATATTATCTCACACCTATCATTAGAAGCTAAAGCAGCATTGATTTCAAGTATTAATATTCAATCTGTAAATGAAAACTGCAATAGTTATTAACAATAATTTTGCTCAGAGAAGTCAAAAAAATAAATAATTAATGAATCAATAGGTTTCATTTCACCTGAGTAATCTTTATTCATGTATATTTTATGGATTTTACATCCATAAAACTCTCCTCTAAAAGCCTCTTTTCTTTCATCTTTTACCCAGTTTGCACCTCTGCCACACCTGGGTTGTTCCAGGTCTCAGGCTAAATGTTGGTGATGTTAGCTAATCCAGAGTATAAAACAGTACACCACTGGCTGTGGCATTTCCCTTTCTGCACAGCCTACCCTAGCCACAGTCCCCCATGTCTCTATAGCACACGGAGCATAGGAGAACACACATTTAATTTCCCTGAGGGCCGCGCCGACTGCCTCAACGCAGCACTGATCCAGCTTTTTAGGTTTTTTTCACCTCTCGTTCCTTAATGCCACTACTTCTGCCAGGCTGCCTTATTACCTGCCTACAGTTATAGACGACAATTACTTTGCTCCAAACACAGTTTAAAACTGCATTAAGCTTCACGCTGACTCCTGCAGGTGCACGCAGGGGGATGTTAATATTAGTTAATGATTAGAGTGCCAGGTAATTCAACGCTTTCGGCTGACCAGTTTTGGAAGGGTTGGCTCAACTTTTAGCAGGTTTCAGCCCGAGGCTGTTGCTAAAACACATGTCCTTTTGATATTGCATGAATATATACAACGGATAAAATAAATATTGAACATGTCACAGATTTTAGGTCAATCTAAAGGTTCTATTTAGATGAAATTCTAACCAGATGTTGCTAACAACCCATCTAGTCCATATATGTATATAAATAAATCAACGCATCCATAGACATCAAGTTTATGACTCTACGTATTTTGTCTCATTGTCTTACAAAAAAACAGCTGACTGCCCCCCCCCCATTTTTATTTCTAATAAAAGTGAAAGTCTAACTCAGATTAGCTAGAACTATCTATAAGTTTTGTATTGTTTCAAATATAAGATGACCCTAATTATAAAACAATCTCTACTTTTACAAAGAAAATGTACTTTTTATATAAAAAAATCAAACATAGCATCTTCTTTTATTTATAGTAAAATAAACAACCACGTTTAAAATTAAACTCTTCATGGCATGCCATAAAAATAACCTGCAGCATGTCTGAATTTAATAACAATCACAGTTAGCTTCAGGGCTACTGCTAGCATTTTAGAGTCTTTCTTTCAGGCCTCTCCAGCTCCTAGCATCAACCTCTGACACGTCGTATTTCATGGCTGATTGAGAGTTATTTCCTGTTTATCACCATGAGCTTGCTGGTTTAATTCTGTTGAAAAGCTCTGTTCAGTAAATTTACTCCCAATAATGCAGCAGCTGCTGTCTGGTTTTACCGAACGCCTTGCTACATATGCTGAGCTAAATTCAGGCAGCGAGTGAGTGTCAGCTGACTAGACAGGAGGATCCAGTCGACTGTGGCAGGCCACTTCAGGTCTCAGTCGTCACACTCGTTATTAGGATGTAAAAGTCAACACCTTTTTTACAAGAAATAAAATACTGCCTTATATTCAGAGCAATACTGTTAGATACACTAATTAGGATTCACCATGGATTCCTTCCACTAAAGGGCTTATAGAGAGGTTTTACTCAACTCTGTCACCAAGTACTTCCTCACAGGGCAATTACTGGCTCTCTGCAATATGTCAATTTTTAGAGGGCAAGGTCCAAACCTGCAGTGAGAAATGGTGGTGGATATAACGCACCATCAAATTTTCTGCAGGAACTTTCTAGTTGAATTTAGAGTTTTATTCCCTCAGAGTTCATTCTTTGCTTGATAAAATCAGATGGGAAGCAGTCAGAGGTGTCTGCCAGAGCAGTCTCTTCAGACCAAAGGTCGGACAGGGACAGAAATATTGAGCCTGTTCTCTTGTGTCCCGATGGACTCAGCATTTTACAACAACAGATCACAAAACGGGAGAAAGGCAAGGGGTCAGAAAGAGCAAAAATAAAGCATGTTATCCTCACTGGAGCTCAATAGAAGGAACACACCGTAAAAAGCAACATATCTGATTATAGTTCAGCTTTAAAGCTTTAGGATGTAGAAGCTGCTGCAGAAGGTTGAGTCAGTGAGTCAATTATGAAAATGGAATGTTTTGGTTTATCTGAATGGATACAAATCCAAATGTAAATGTTGTTATTTTGCTTTTATTTTACTTTATTATAATTATTTATTTATTGAATTAATATTCAATGACTTATTATATTTTATTATCTTATTATGAATTTGCTGGTAGATTTGTTTTTGCAGTTCTATTTTTTTATTATTAATTTTTAACACCTTATAGAACTTTGATTGTGTAAAAAGGGTAGGCATACAAAGCTTACACCTTTTTGATGTCTTTCTGCATTTTTGTATTATTGTGTTCTTTTTTTTTTTTACTTCTAAAAATGACCAAAACAAAAGAAATCTGAATCTGAACGTGTAAAATCTAGATTTATTAGGGGATATTTTGTGCATGCTTGAGTGGTATTATATCAGTAATTTAACTACAGTGAGGATCACACCCACCAGTGACATCACTCAAAGGGAGTAAGGGAGCCTCTAACCGGAAGTAGTCCTCTGACTAGAGCGATACTCATGGCTCAGATCAGAAGAGACACTGCTGTACGGTGAAGTTTGTGTATGTTAAACAAATCTTGTTCAAAAGGGCATACTGATAAGGTATTTTATAGATGCAGCTAAAGAACCAGAACCACCAACCACACTAAAGATCCAGTTCAAGAGATCTATATTTTTAATGATAAATGTATTTTATCCTTTACTTATTTCTTGGGAGAATTTCGATCTCTGGAACTGAGACTCAAACTGCTGGTCTTCTGATCAGTGGATGACTGTCTTCATCCACTCACCACAGCCAGCACATGTGGTTGATGTCTCACTAGTTCTAACTGTAAAACATCCAAATTACTACGTTATACTTTATGCATAAACACTGTGAACTAAACAAACGCTTTCATGCTGAATTGCAGGTAGGATAGCATTCTAACGCATCAGAATGACCTTTATGAGCAACAGTTGTTTTAGATTGGGGCACTGTGTAGTAGGTAGAATGGCCGTCTGGCAACCGGAGGGTCACCGGTTCAAGTACCAGTTTGATGTGTCTTTGGGCAAGACACTTCACCCACTATGTCTGCTGGTGGTGGTCAGAGGGACCTGGTGGGGTCGGTGCATGGCCCTGCCTCTGTCGGTGTGCCCCAGGGCAGCCGAGGCTACAATTTGGCCAGTGTGTGAATGGGTGAATGACTTTGGGGAGTGTAGAACTCTAGAAAGTTCTCTATAAATACAGAACATTTACCATTTAAATATCTAAAAACTAGCTGCAAGTTGGTGACTGTTCAGCTGCCTTGTTTCTCCTGATCTGACTGTTGCTCTGGTCAGAGGATCACTTCCTGTTCTAGAGACTTAATCACTTAGAGTGATGTCACTGATGGTACTGATAACTGATAGAACACCACTTTAACATGACCAGAATGTCCCTCTGAGACCTCTCACTTTCAGTATTTTTGTCATGGTGAAGACAGTGTGCACATTTTTTTCCATAAGCAGATGTTTCAGTTGTCATCAAGCTGCTAGTTAAGCGCACAACTGACTGCAGCGAGGGAATGGAAATGTGTTTACTGGAGTTTTATCCTCATATTAGACTTGTACCCCCCTTAATGCAGCAGGATTTTCACAAACAGCAAACACAACAGATGGAACATCACGCTCTAAGAAACTCGAGTCATTCAGATTCTCAGGAAAAAGTTATCTTTGGGCCAGTAAATAAATAAAAGAAAGACTGATTACATGACATGGGTATTGATTGTGATAAAGAAGTCCGAATGGCTAGGAATAGGGAGCAGGAACCCTCCCAGATTGGTTACTTGCTTCTTTATTTACTTGTTTATTTTTTTATTTATTTGCAGGATTAGTTGGTTGGGGTCTTTCTTTTAATTAGGCCATTTGTAAATGGCACAGTGCGCAGTCTGTTTATCTATGCAGAAACAAATTACTCTGGAACTGAACCATGCTTCTTTCAAAAATGTCTGTTTAATTGGGGCTGTAATGAGAAACCCCACTGCCATCAACACAAAAGCCACCACACACTTCTTTTAAAAATAATTATCCCACCTAAGACTTCATCTGCATCCTAATCATATATCTATTATTCAGCATTTTTCACATTTAGTTTCACAAAGTTTCCTGGAATCGGGTTTCTTCTGAATGAATGGCAGCGTTCTTATCTCTGGATTTCAATCAGCTGTATTTTCTTCCTTATGATGTTGAGTCAATCAAATATTTGGATGGATTCCTTTATGTCTCTTGTCCAAACAAAGAATAACTTGTCTGTTTTCTGCATAATTATTGGAAGATGTGAAAATGTCTGGGCCAATGCCTGGAATTCCAGAAAAACAACATTGTTTTTATCCATTTATGATCATTTGAAGGGAACTGCTTTAGAGAGCTTTAGTAAGAGAAAATTGTTGAAATCAGCAGAAGGTAGAACAATCTGGTCTAACGCAGAAATTGTATGTTTTCTTTTTATTTCTTTCATTCTGCAGCTTCTGTCATCAACAAATGTTTTTATATTTGAGCTTGATGCCACTCGTCAGTTCAGCAGTGCATTCAGTCAGTCAGACACTGACTACTACTCAGTCCCTCCAGGATGTTACAATGTTTTTTTGTGATTTTTTTCATCCTCAAATCACTGAAATTGTAGCACATTTTTTGTCAAACTTGACATTTTTTCAAGCATTTTTTCTTGTTTCGTTTAAGTTTTTTTTTTTTGTTTATATGCACACACAGACAATCTCTTCACACAGACACTGTATTCATGGACAAGATGTCATAATCTCCATGACAACAATGCTGACAGCCTGTCACAGCGTCACTCAGATGTTACAGCGTGAGCAGCTCGCTTTACTTTCACTTTCAGAGGTTCACCTCACAGGATCACAGGAAAGAGTTTAGAAAAGCAAAGCAGTTCCTCAAGTGCACTGGATACATTTTTCACTTGTTAAAAAACTTTAGTTAAAGCTGATGGTCGTATTTATTTCAAATCAGCACATTACAGCACAATCGCTGGCACAGCGCACAGTTTACGACACATTTCAGTTCATCTCTCTGACTTTATAAATCTACTTTCTTACATTTTTCAAATACAGACATCAAACTCACCTCGTCTCTTTCAGCAGTTGTAACCGACGCCACAGCCCCCATCTGTGCTCCTTGCAACCACAATTTCACGTTTGTCACTTTCACACCTAAAACCACTAGATAGCGCCCTAGGCCTGTGGACCAATCAGCCGCCAGGCACACAGGCCACAACTTGAGGCTAAATGCAGAACGTATCTTTCCAGCGTGTCTCTCATTAGAGGGGCGCGGGGGAGAACTGTCCCGTGGCCACGATCTAACAGCAATGACTCCGCGTTTAATCGGTAGATTATCCCATAGTTTATCTGCTATGTCCTCATTTTTACGAGGCGCATTAAATGCACCATAAGTAAAATCTACGGGAGCCGAGTAGGCAGGTGGCACGCAGCCGCAATTAGAAAACCTGGTAAGGTGAAGAGATGAGCAGCATGATTTCTGCTGTTAGTCAGTATAGAGACACTATGTTGAAGTTATTTACACAATGCACAGAGTTAATGCTGGAAATGTTTATTAGAGTAGGTTTAACAAGTGTTTTAGTAAAATTACAGGCAGAAAGTTCTATTAATTAAAGGAGGACCTGAGAAAAGGGCTTTGTTAATGGTTCACATCTCTTGTTTCATTTTTAAGAGGCACCTTTTTTAATTGGCTTTATTAATTAATTGTTTATATTTTATATTTATATATATATAATTTTTATATGAGAGGACACTACCTCATGTTTTGTGAGTATTCATTCAATTTACTCAATAAAAATGGAAACATTAAAGTAATTGGCTTCTAGTTATGAAAAATACGTGATCGGCAAAAAAAATCGAGATCGGCAGGAAAGGTTGTCTAAAGATCGGTGATAGGCCAGAAAACTGCAATCGGTGCACCCCTAGTAAACACCTAAACTGGAGCGACGCTGAGATCCGGGTGCTTCTGGCATTATGAGCAGAAGCAGAAGTCTCCTGTTTGTTTACTAAGGGAACTTCCGTCTCACGTCTCTGAAATCACCCTGCACGTCGAGAGCGTGAAGACCGCTCCCATACCGCCAGTGAGTAATCTTTGTTTAAAGCACATGATTGCACGACATTACCGGCACAGTCTGAATCCTTATGATCGACCAAAGGCTCCCAGATACCGGCTCAGCTTCGCGGCAAATTGCCGGCATTATTTTATGAAAACAGTTAATAATGTGAAATACCAGTTCTTGGTATCGGATTTTGTAAAATAAAATTTCCTCCAAAAATGCGACTTATAGTCCAGCGCGACTTACTGTATATGTGCTTTTTTTCTTCTTTATTGTGCATTTTTGGACTGGTGCGATGTATACTCTGGAGCAACGTGTAGTCCGGAAAATACGGTATAATCCACCACAAACGTGTTTGGTGCAAAACAGCATTCCACCACTCTTGTGTAATACTTTGGGAGACTGACTTGCACAGATTTTAGCCGTAACATCTGATGGAAACTGATCATTTAGCAGCACGGCTCAAAGGCTACAAGTAAACAAAGCTAGAGGCTACAGAGATTGGTCAAAACTTATCAGAGTTACAGTGACTGGTCAGAAAAGAAGGCAAAATACGGCAAACGCTAAGGTGCTGTTTAGATTTGCTGAAAAGTAGCTGTGTTTGTGGAAAATTTGCAAGTCAGCAAAAAAATTTGCAACTAATGATTGAATGTGCACTAATAGTTGTGATTGCAACATCACAACTTCCTGGAAGGACTGACTACTTGTAGCATGAGGCGATACCAGGACCCAACAGAGGTTGCACAGGTAGTCCAAGTCCACCAGGACGACTCATCAATATGTGACATTGTCAAAAGGTTTGCTGTGTCTTAAACTGTCCAGGAGTTCAGTGATGAATCAGTTTTTTAAATTACATTTCTTGGTGAGGTTAAGCTTTTAGATGGTTGATCATTTTTATTTGATCATAGTTTTGTTCCTAACACATTATGTCAGCTGAGATCTCATGTTTTTAATCTGTTGCTTAATTGTTTGGAGCAGTGTAAAACAAGGAAGGCCTACAATAAATAGGGGGTTCAGGTTTGACCTTTCCAGCACTTACAATGCAGCTCTGAACCTGATCCCCAGTCAGTTTCAGTCTAATTCACATCTTCCTCCATCTGATCAAAACAACTCACAGGGGAGACCAGTCCAATTCAACGGGGCCTGATGACATCAACCTCTTCTCAGGTGGTAGGAAGGAAGGTGATTAGTATCAGCTCGTTAAGCAGCAACAGCCAGCTGCAGTTCATAAGCTTGACTTTTTAATGAGAATCGATGTCAGATGAAAAGCAAAATGTCTTCAAGGAACCATAGAAGTCCAGTTCCCTTCATTTGAACCCACTAGGATCCCTCCTTTACAGTTACCAATATTGAATCTGAGAAGGTGAGAATATCATGTTGATAACAGCTTTGGGAATAGATATATTTTTACTTCCTACTTACAATTTGGTGACATGTTCGATATTTATTGTACCTGCAGAATAACAGTTGCATCATCGCATCTGTGTGACTGCTGCCTCCATATCTGCCGTGTTCAGTTATTCGTGTTAATTTTGGCTAAACTTTGACCTCTAAATCTAATTCCAGACTCCTACTAAACATGCACTATAAGATCAGTCAGATCCCAGCTGTAGCCTCGATGTCTAGAGGTTGTTACAGCATCTATAAAACTCTAAAATTCTCAACAGGTACATTTCCTGTGCATCGCCGACTTAATTTTCATGCCTTGACTCTAAATTGCCCCCCCAGGACCCAGTACCACCTGTACGGAGGACTCCTGCTACCATCAGGGTGTGTGTCTCCAGCAGTGGGAGGGCTTCAACTGTGACTGCACGATGACGTCCTATGGAGGCTCGTTCTGCAACGACCGTCAGTGAACATTTATTTTCTTTGAGCAACTGCTGTGGTGTGAATGCGTAAGGCTTGGGTGAGCGGTTTGTTGGAGACATAAGCAGGATAAAGATTTGAGGGTTTTGATATGAAGTAACAAGCTGGGTGATGAAGTAAATGCTGTTTTGTCAAAATGTGTTTATGTTTCTTTTTGAGGCAGATGGTATTTGTGACCCCCGTTTTTCTTGCTGATCTTCAGTTATAGCAGTTTTTCCTAATGTTGAGGCTTTCAGTTTTTGGAAATGAGATGCTCAACACCCCCGCAGCTTTAAATGATCGTTAAAACAGACGTGTTTAAACATCATGCCCTTAACAGTTTCAACATGCAAAGCCACATGTATCTGCTCACAGTTTGTTTAGGACTATTTAGTGGCTCAATTATGAAAAACGTAAATCATAACATATCACGATGAGTCCTTAGGTTGAGAAACAGCTAAAAACACCCCAGGAACACTGCTATGTGGCTTATCAAAATAAGAGCGTAAGTAAAACTAAAAACACTCACATCGTATCTCATCCCATAAGCTATAGTTTTAAAATTTAAATAATTAGCTTTTGAAATATATACTTTAATCACCAAGATATTTTATTTTGAAAGCACTAAGTTTGTATTGCAGAACTTTTCTGATGAAAAAAATAAAATATTTAAGGAGGATTGGACTTTATACATTATTGTTAGTGAGACTTAACTCCTAAGCTTCAGCAGAGCCACACATACATTTTTCATCCCGAATCATATCGTTGGTTACAAGTTATTCAGTCAAACCTGGCAGAGCTCAAAGTTCACCGTGAGATTGGTTCCTCGGTTCCTGAAGCACCACAACACACACGCTGTGTTATTTAAGCCCCAGCGGTCGCCTGCTGGGTGGCTGCCTGCCAGGAAGCACGAAAACAGAAGAGATGTGGAGCGAGAGAGAGAGAGACATTCATCACAAACATGGTGCTTATTTTAATGTTTTTAATTGCTTCTTTGCTAGGCTGACACCACACATTTGAAGTCATTTTATTGTAGATAATGTTTTCCAGCGAGGGTCCAGTGATGAGCTACAGGACGCACAGATTTAAGTCGTCGTTGCTTAGATGTTGGTTTCATTTAGAAGGAGCTTTCATCTCCGCCTTAATATGCACTGAACATTTGAAATTACCTTGTAAATAAAGATAAATAGTTTGACCTCTCATCAGGGAGTGTTTATTTGATGCAGAACTTTTGCATGAAGATGTGGGTGTTAGTTTAGCGTCACAGCTCATGCTCAGTTGAAACTGTGGAGGGTAATTTCTCCCTAGCATGTCAAAGATGTTTGTTTTCTTTAAACTGTGAAACTTAATTTGATAATGAAACATTTCCGGTGAATGTTTGCTGCAGTGTTGAGGAGCTCTGATTGTTTACATAGAGCGTCTGTTCAATTAGCATTGACAGGCTAATAGACCTGTTTGCATAAATTGAAGCGATAAGTGTTGAGTTAAACAGCTTCAGCCTCTGCATGGCTTGTTGTAATAGTACATCTTTGATTTTAGTGGATTGACAGTTGACTTGGATGTTAGATAATAAAGATGGAGTGCTGATTGCTGAAGTGATTCTGGGAATCTCAGTAAAGGAGGTAAAACTACCATTTCCTCCAAGTTTAAGGGATTTTTCAGCCATTTTTAAAGTGTTTCTGTGTGAAAGTTTTAAATGGTTACTATCGTACATTTTACTGCTTCTTGAGCAGCATCTGTTCAAAGATATATAACTTCCTAGTTATTTCACATTCACTAAAGTCTAATTCAAGCCCTTTTGAGGTGAGTTTTCAAGATTTTCCAGCAAGATTTAAACAGACGAACAAAACACATCAAATTAAACCAATTATTTTATTTTCTTCCCTTATAAAGTTATTATTGTTGTGCTATAATAAATTTCAGCTACAGTTTTAAGTAGAAATGCTCTGATTCAGATTTTCAGGGCCTGTACAGATTATTGATTTTTAAAAAATGTGTGACCTGTTACAGATTTTATATGAATCTGATTCATTGAAAAAAAAAAAGTGCTTTAGGATCAGTGATGGTGAGTTGAAGGAAAAACAAAATCAGATTCTGATCACCAGTGGATTTTTTCTTTGTTTCAGTTTTTTTCAAGCACATTTTCAAAAATTCATTCACTTTAAAAATATCATGTTGACATTGAGATATTTTGAAGGATTTCCAGCGCCTGTGCAGTTTACATCCTGCTTTATTCTCCAGACACAGAGTCAAGGTTCAGTACTGGCCTGTAGGTAGTTCAGTTCCAGGTCACACTTAAAGTATGAAAACATCTTTGAAACATTCCATAAACAAAGTTTTGTATAAACATTGGTCTTTTTTTTATTTTCAGATTCTAAAAATGTAAATTCATATTGCAGCAAACAAAGTGCAGAGGTCATCTAAGGGTCAAAGTTTATGAGCCTCAGGGAAGAAGCTGTAGTCCAGCCATTTTCTCCTGAGGATGCTCACCCGTCTGCCTGATGGACATAGGGTGAATAGCTCATAATCTGGATTACGGTCCATCATTATGTTGCTATAGGTCTGACTGACCTGGTTCTAATTTGGAAAAATGTTAGTATATATTTTTATTACAGTGTGAAAACGATAAAGAAAATAAAGTTCATATCTGTATTATGTGCATTGTGTTATCAGGAAGCACTGCCCTCCACTGATATGTTGTCAACCTGATCTGTAAAAAAGTCTAAAGAGAACAAAACTGATGAGCTAGTGGTTAGTTCAAACTGGCTGAGACCAGAATATATTGCTGCTATTTACAACATTTCACAGTGCTTTATGTGAATGCTCTTTTTTAGCCTTTTTCTTGCTGGCAGATTTACATCATTTCAGCAAAAATATAAAGAAATTCTTGCCTGACTTGAGCACAAGCGCTACATTCAGCTGCTGCTGGTGCTCGTCAATAACTACAGAATTAAATAACCTGTAATAAAAAACTGAAGGCTGTGTAAAGTTGATTAAAAATGTTTTTATTAACCACTAGGAAATTTGGAGTTGTTTTAAGTAATGTCATGTTGATGATGATGAATAATTTTATTTGAACATATCTAAATAACATAAATTTCAGCAAAATAAAATAACATAACATGTAATTAATAATAATAATAACATGTAATTAATAATGTGTCATTAATTAATTATGATCTGTAATTAATTGATCTAATTAATCCCATTTTCAATCACACCTTAAAAACAGCTGAGGAAAGCCCTGATCTTTAGGTGTTTTCATGTAATTTCAGTAAATGACTGTCAGACCAGTGGATTGATATATCACAACAAAAAGTGTCTTTATGAAGTCATTTATTGTGTTTAACAGACTTGAACAGATTCAGTCCCAGTGCTGTTGAAACCTGTACTTTGGTCACTGGGTCTGGAGGACTTGAACTGTTTAAACACTGTCATAATATCAACGCTACACCTAAAAACTGCAGCCTGTATCCATTTAATATAGTGGAACAAAAGTTTAGACAGTAAAAACTACAGGGCTCAAAACTGACTTTTAAAAAGTGCAGGGAACATGCCCCCACTGCACCCCCCCCTTCCCCAAATTACAACCATGTCCTCCACCATGCATGGCCATGGCACCACTGGACTGTGGGCCCATATACCGTCAGTGGTGTACCACTGGTAACCAGTGGTTAGCGGTGCGCTGGACTGGCGGTGGTCAAATCTGGTTGTGCAGCTCGTGAACTGAGCTGGCGCATTTTAATTTGCACTTCCTGTTGTGAGGCTCAGATAAAGAGCGCTCAAAAAGGTGACGCTGGTGTCATAACACCAGGCAATGGCTGTGTGTGTTACGTCATGGCGTAGATCGCTTCCTGAAAGCGTGGGGCTCTGAGCCTCACAGGGCTGCTCCACAAAGCCCAGCTCAACACACTGCTATAGCAGAAGACCGCATGCAGGAACATAAAAGAAATCAAAAATGTGATTAATGCGATACAAAAATGCATTAACTATGGATGTAATTGATTAATTGCAGTTAACATGCTAATTTAACACCCCTCGTTTTAAGATGGCAGCCATACACCTTGTTCTTGGCTGCCGCTGTGCTACCTGTGAATTAAGTTTGTATCTAAAGCACAAGTATCTAAAGTTCACAACACCAGTCATCTCAAAGCGCTGAGCAAAGCAACAAATCCACTTCATCTAAGGTCCAGATTCAGGACATTTGATTGCGCTAAAGGTAATTGAAGTGTATTGAAATTAGACTCGTAAAATGACAATTAGTCAAACTGACCCAAACAAGTGCACTAAGAGGGCGACAGTATGAAGGAAACCCTCCTTTATCAGGATGAGGCATCCAGCAGAACCTGGATCAGAGTGGGCGGAGCCTCCTGCCTCGGCTGACTGGGAGCTCATTAGTTCGCTCACCAATTCTGTAAGTTCTTAATAACATTTGAAATGCTATATACAACTAGGAGTACATATTTTTTTACTTTCACGCAGAAGCACATCAAAAATGTCCCATAAAGCCCAGAGACTCTTCTTAGCTTAGAAGAGTAGAAAACAGGAAGTGAAAGGTAAGGGAGCAGTGTGCTGATTGTTCCTTCAGAAAGCATCAGCTGGTTGTGTTTCTGGTCTGTGGAATCAGGTAGAATGTAAACAGCTTTTCTGGATGTGATAAGTGTGTTTTGCTGGAGTGGATGTTGACTGAGGGACTTCAGCAGCCATCTGATCAAATATTGTGTCTAAATATGGACAAAAATTGAAGTAAAACAACTCGTATTCTTTACTGTAGGGATTCAGTATTTTAAAGTCAACAAAGACCCGAGTCATACAGGATACACCTCTACTTCAGTTCCTCTGGTCCAAATCAGGTCAGGATTCTGTTCATTTGTAGGTTTTTCATGTTGTTTGGTTTCTATTCAACAAATGATGTGACTACAAACTTCATGAGATTTGGTAGGCTGAATGGTCAGATTGTATGGGGGCGGGGCTACCAGAGGTAAACTCAGGAAGAAGGTGATAAAATACGATCTATCCTCCTCTCTGAGCCGTTTATGAACTATATTAACTCTTCAGTGTTTTTATGAGTAGATAAATCTGGTCATCTATCAGTGAGGTAACAAACTTTGTTGATCATCCATGACAGGTCACACCTACACAAATAAACTGAATCAAGGGGGAAGTGGTATAGAGTCCCATTAAAAATGATCTAAATGAAAGACTCTTTCCCCATGGCTCCCATGGATTTGAACTAAAGAACTATACTGAGACTCTCGGTTCCAGATGGACTTGTTTATAGGGTGAACGTGATCTGACCCTGATCTGACACAACCTCCTCCCATAGCCAGGTTTGCATTGTATTCTAGGATGTGCTAATGAGTAGCTAGCTGAAAATGAACCAAGGCCTGACGTAGCCGATCAACAGAGTCCATTACCTCATCGATATTTGAGCTATCTGACTCATAAAAACACCGAAGAGTTCAAACAGTTGATAAATGTCTCAGAGAGAGGAGGTTAGACCGTGTTGAGGACTAGGATCAGAACTCAGCATCTTCTCTCTGTATTTACTTCTGGTAGCCCCGCCCCCAGGCTATCTGACCAATCAGCAGACTGAATGTGCTTGTCCGTAGCAATGAATTTTGTTTTGTTTGTAGTTTTTCCTCTTTGGGAAAAAACAACAAATGACATGAAAAAGATACAAATGAACAACATTTTGACCTGATTCAGACCAAAGGAGCCGAACTAGAGATGTCAGGGTCAAATGGCTACTGGCTGAAGTCGCTCCCGTCTTTCCTCACAATGTATTTATCATGAGATGTTGCCACACTGCAGCATAGCACGACTACACTAGATATATCTAACCTGCCTGTGACACATTTAAGTCTAGAGCACCGCTCTTTTGCTTCAAAGACTAAAAATTCCAGTTCAACGTATCTGTTTAACAGCTGGAAACTTTTCTGTTCTTAAACAAAACTCAATGACTTTGAAATTGTTCATTTACATTCCTTATAGTCCCCACCGTGCTATAAAGCAGTGTGGCTGACTCTTTCAAGTGTGCATGCCTTGCTGATACTGGTTTTTATTGTCACCTGTTCCCCCCTCCCTCCCTGACAACAGCTTTACATCTTCTGAACGTCCCTTCCGTCATCTTTTCCCCCGACTTGAAGCAGAAAAAATCCATTTCATCTCTTGACTTTGAGAGCTCAGCTTTGCTGAACTTTGGCTTCTTTTGGCTTCTGACTCTTCTCTTCTTGCTTCCTGCCGTCTTCTTGTATAATCCACCTCTTCTGCTTGACGTGTTCCACCAATTTATGTTCCTCTGAACCCTCTAACCCTTCAGAGAAGTTTCCTCTGAAAAACCAAGGTAGGACTGAATGCATAAGGTGTGATTTCATTGCGTGACGTGGATTCTCAATCTATGTCGTAATCTCTTTACAGTATATGATGAAGATGAATTGCATTTTTGAATGAAAATCCTTTATTTCTTATTATATTTGCACAGTTTCTAATTATTTTTTCAGCAATTCTGACTTGTGTTTTTCTATCTTACCCATTATAGACAGCTTCCTGGATGACCTCTGCATCCTTCAGGGATGATGAGTTAACGTCTAATCTATCACAGCCAGGACCAAAGTGTTCTGCCACTCTCTTAAAACTGTTTAATTCTAAATTCGCATTGTGGTTTTTGCAAATATTCTTTTATAAACCTTCACAATTCCATTAATCTCATTTGTTATATGCACTTCCTGTGCATCCAGAGGTCAAGTCCCATAGGAATTTATAGATGTTTTTGTCAAAATAACAACCTGATACAGTAGAGAATTCTAGAAATTTAAAAACATTTACGAGTCCTCATCATCAACCACATATTGAGTACCCCTGCTCTATTATGACCAATGTAATGTTCAACATCTTTGCTTTAATTGGACCATGTGATGAATCAAAGATGAACATTTCTCCCCCCTACAGAATGGCAGTGCACTGTGTAGCGACGTTTAGAACATATCCTCTGTTTCTCTAAACTTAGGTCATTCAGAAAGCTCCTGCAGTGGGTGAGACAGTAATTATCTACAGCATTAACTCAGATATACTCTGCAATAATGACTGAAAATCATTACATTGTTGTTGTCTTTTTATTTTGTTTCTTTTTGAAATCAGATTGCAACGATGTTATATCTGCATCAATATTCAAAGACTGCACAAAGATTATGTAGCTTTCTAAAAGGCAGACATGGATATAATCAGAGGAAGAGACAGAAATAGAGCTAGGCTGTGTTCACACTGAAGATAATAATGATTTTTTTTTTTTTTGCATGAATCTGATTTTTACTTTTTACGTGGTCAAATTATCCGATTCAGGACACCATGTGAAAGTGATTGAAGGTATTTTTAGATTTGACAATCAGACTGTCATAAAAACTCAGATATGGAAAAAAGCATAGTTTTGGGTCACTTAAACCTGCTATGTGAACCCAAGAATAAAGGGAATGTAAAGAACCAGCTTCCATTTTATGACATCTTTTATTTAAAATGAGAAAATAGTAAATTGGGCTCATTCACACATCCTTTAGTCAGTTTCTACAATCTGGACTAAAGGAAAAGAACATTTTTATTTTAAAAATAGTCAAAAATGGAAAGTGAATAGCATTTTGTGTGAGAAAATAATAATGAGGATTTTATTTACTGCTTTGTTGTGTGAATGGCCGTTCTCTGTGAAGATTACCGGAAAGCGAAGACCCACCGCGTGTATTTGTGTTACGATGAGAGTGAGTGAGAGAGTGGGGTTGAAACGGCAAAAAGCTCACAAAAGAAACAATAAGTTCTCTTAAAACAACTGTAGAAGGAGCTTCATACAGTCACAATAACACAATAAGAAGAAAAAGTTTGTAGAAAAACATTGTAAAAATTACTGGGATGTCCACTTCTGTATGTAGATTTTAATTTAAGAAACAACCCAACAGATTAAACCTGAGAAAAGTCCAAACAGAAACTTCTTTCAGATTTCTACATTAGACTTACTCCTGTTTTTTCTGCGTATTGTTTATGTGGTAAACATTTTTCCAGTAGAGAAAGGCTGTTGTGTTTCTCCCTCCATTTAGCCTCGAGTCATTTGTTTCACTCGGGGTGGAAAGGTTGTCAGAATTATTGACACTGCAGTTATTATTTATGAATGCAGATTTGCAGTTCAGTGGAGTAGATGATTCACACGGAGAGAGAAGATTACACTTTCCAGTATTCTATTTTTTAAAGGCAGTTTTTCCACAATAGAAATCCAAACTATTTAATCTTTTTTGGTTGGTATTTCCTACTGGACTTCAGCCAAGGTTAAATCCTTCTCTGTAGCTGAGGAAAACTTTTTAAAATGATGTTCAGACAAGAATATATAGTAGTCAAACCTTGTAAACTGCAACCACAACTTAATTAAATACAAGGATGAGTCATTTCACTCCAATTTGCTGCTAAATAAAGATTTGTAGTTGTCCTGGAGTTAGTCGTCTAAATCAGAAGCACGTGCATTCTGAGAGAACAGATCTACGCAAATGATTCAAAAAGAAAAAAAACAACAGAACTAATAATATAATGCATGTAGGACATTTTTGGGATGTTATGATAATTGTGTTCAAGGACCACTTTGACGTGGACGTCCCAGTCTGTACCCTAGTGGGTACAGGACCACACGGGACCACAATGTTTTCCCAGGTCAGCCTGGAGATGGACTTCCTCCAGCGTGTCCTGGGTTGACCTGGGGGCCTCCTGCCAGCAGGACATGCCCGAAACACCTCCCCAGGAGGTATCCTGACAAGATGCCTGAGCCACCTCAACTGGCTCCTCTGCATGTGGAGGAGCAGCTGTTCTACCCTGAGACCCTTCCGGGTGTCTGAGCTCCTCACCCTATCTCTAAGGCTGAGCCCGGCCATCCTGCAGAGGAAACTTATTTTGGCCACTTCTATTAGCTATCTCAATCTTTCAGTCATTACACAAATCTCATGACCATAGGTGAGGATTGGAATGCAGATCAACTAGAGAACCTTGCTTTCTGGCTCAGCTCCCTCTTCACCACAACAGACCGGTTCAGCATCTGCATCACTGCAGACGCTGCCCCAATCCACCTGTTGATCTCCCAATCCCTCCTTCACTCACTCATTAACAAAACCACAATTACCAATTAAAATTCCTTCAAAAATGTTCTAATTTAAATTGTACTTCCCTTGGTTTTCTTCATTGAACCTAATGAAGTAAAGTTAAAATATATTAATACATAAAAATGGTTAAAATAAGGATCAGGTACAAATAAATTCTTTATTTAGCATCTTTGTTTTTTGTTGGCTCTGCCTGCACGTTTGAACACAAAAACACTGATATTATTTTGCACCAGATGGATTCCCTTCTGAAACATATTCTTATCTGTTCTGATTATCAGTGGGAGCATCTGGTGGATTTGCTGTAATGCTGAAAAGACGTTGCATTCAACTGGAACCAAAGGTTTTACTGTAACACCGTGTTTATGCACATAAGTGTGTTTACAGAACAACAAATAGGAAAGTGGCTGTCACACCTTTTCATGCACACACACACACACTCCAGAAATGATTTGTTATTCAGTAGCCGTCTTCAGTGATTGACTGGTATATTTGTCTTTGTGCAGCCTATAAGTGGGCCACTTGGTATTCTGCCTTATTCATCTAGAGGCAGCTCAGACAGAGATGCTGTAAGTGGGCGCGGTATGAAGGCTTCGTTTCTCCCTTGTGCACGAGCGAGAAAGGAAAAAAAACTGGACAGAGAGGGACAAAAGGGGTCCTTGGTTGGAGGCATCTCTTTGTTAAACTGAATGCATTCACTTTGCGTTACCACAACACGCATGTGTTCTGTGAATCCAGCTGCTTGTGCATAGTGCCGTCAAGCATACCAACTAAGCACAGACTGCCGGTGTTTGCAGCACTGCTGATTTCAATCTGCATCCTCTCCCAATGGCTCCTCTCCGTTCATTTATCTATTATCATTCAAACATTCAGCATGGAGCGTACCAAAAGACATTATTTTTGTGGTACAAAATCTTGTTGACGAGGCAGGGATTTACTGGATGTAGTTTTTTTTACCCATTAACGGAACTGCCATGCCATGTTTGTCACTTTATTCATCTATTATAATCTTTACAGTAATTTACTTACAAATCAGTGCGTGTAATTTCTTTTTTGTGTGTTATATGTGCTTTGTAAATGAACCGACTTGATGAAGATATTATATAATTGTAGAGATGTAAATCGTTGCTGTCTGGTCCATCAGATTTGATTACAATTCAGTTGTTAACGACCTGATGCATATGAGCTTCTCTCATCATCAAATAGCGTTACATTCACACATAGCTGAAAATCTATGCATCATTTCAGGCTGTGAGATTAGCCTAAATGTATTTTTCTTGTAGTACTGAAAAAAAAGAAGGAAACTGAATAATATATTTAGTTCCAGTGAGTGAGGGGCCAACTGAGAACAGTATATACACTAGAGCCCCTTCGAATTGGATAAAGTCCCTGCTTTTGCATAAAAAAGCAGCCAGAACATGCAAGATCTTAAGGCATACTAATTGGTTCCCCTTTGCATCTAACAGAACATGATAAGTCAGCAATTGTTCCGAGGGAGCTAAGAATTTCCGCAGCAAGGTTTTGCTAGTTTATTCTCATGGTAGTAGCATCAGGGTCCAAGGTGGAGCATGGGGAAACACGGTAGTAGTGTTTGCATGGTATGGGGTGTGAATGCACCAGCGTGGCTTGGCCATCAAGAATTTGAAGCAGAACTTCCTGGGCCATGACCCCATCAGGCTACCATAGCTACATTCTGACACATATATTAGCAGTAAAAAAAAACTTATGAGTGAGTACTAAAACCAGTATCTCACTGGGCTCATTGTTGACAACTAGTTAGGGACATAACATATTAAAAATATGCATATTTTCAGTTGAAATCACATTGAATTGCTACATTTGCCACTTTCACGAGACATTTTATAAAATAAAATATATCAAATGGAAGAAATTGTGACATTCTTGCAACTTTCCTGCAAATGTAATGTGGCTGAACCTTTGAGATTACCCCTAAAAGTACAATTAGGTATTTACAGGGTTCTTGCAGGTTTCAGTACGTTAAATTTGAGACCTTTTTTAGACCATTTGAGACTGTTATGTATGAAATTTTATACCAACAAGACGCATAAATAGGAAGCTAAATAATCCTGATGATAAAATAAATTAATGAAAATTAATGAACAATAAAATAGAAAAGTTATAGGTGACATACATCATTAAATAATAACCATATGGACACTCTTTATTCATTTAACTACATAAATGTACTAAACTACAACTTTTCTAGAAGTGTGTCAAAGGCTCAGATTGACAAATATCAATGTTAATCAATCTGGGTGATGATACTCAAATAAATTTTATTACTAAATATTTTCATTAGAAAAAAGCTGAGGAGTTTCTTTCCCCCAACCCACCTCCATCCTAAGCACACAAAAATATTAAATGTTATTTTTTACGCTCTAAGTTAGGGCTGCACAATATTAGATAAACCTGTGATATGCAACAATAGTGCTTAATATTGTGATGACGATAACACATCCTGCAATAAATAAACAAACCTGTTTGGTTTGTCTGTAGTTTTACAGAAACACTTGTTAAACCTACTAATAAACATTTCCAAGCATTAACTCTGTATTGTGTAGATAACTTCAACATAGTGTCTCTAATACTGACTAACAGACTGATGTGTTTGAGCCGACACTCTTCTAGTGGCTAACAGAGCAGAAATCATTCAGATTCACTCAGGTTGCTCATCTCACCTGAGCAGGTTTTCTAACTGCGGCTGCGCATCAACTGGCTGCTGTAGGTTTTACCAGAGCTTTCAAAAGTACTCACATTCACTACTCAAGTAGAAGTATAGATACTAGGCTTTAAAACGACTTTTGTAGAAGTAGGAGTATCAACTGAAGTATTTTACTCAAGTATAAAAGTACCAGTTTCAAAACTACTTAAAGTATAAAAGTAGAAATACTGTAAGAGAAAAAAATGCCATTAATGACATAAGTTTAAGACACAGGGCCTACAGTGCACTTTATACTTTAGCCCTTGTTAATTTAAAGCAGCTCTCTGGAGCATTTTTCTCTGTATCAAAGTTTTCTAAATGTTTTAAATGATATTTCAGGTCTAAACTATGATCTATGGGTTGAGTTCCACAACATCTGTTATTCTGATGAAGACCCTCCTTCCTCCTAGAGACCCCGTTCCATTATTTCTTGCCACCGACATTTTTCAGCCAATGAAATTCAAATGTCTGCATTCTCTCAACATGCATCGACCAAACCTGTACCAGTAGGGGGCGCTGTCATACAGGACGCTCCGTGTGTTTCTCTGCCGTTCACTGAGGACTCACAGCTCATTTCTACTAAAAACCTACCCATTCTCCAGCTAAAGATGGATTTATTTTAATGTTTAAACCTTTCACCTCACAGAATGGCAAGGATTGACAGGATTATGCGTTTATTTTGGTCAGAAAGTTCATCCAGGGCCGAGTCAAGTTCAGCTTCAGAGTCCAGCAGCAGCTCTCTGCTAACAGAGCTAATATCAGAAGCAGCAGGGACAGAGAGGGCTCATCAGACCCTCGTAGTGTTGTTGGAATAAGATTGTGAACTGTGAGTGATTAAACCCTACACATTGAGCTGTACAGTTCATGGCCGCAACGTATATGCGCCGTGTGCACGCGCGCACACGCGACCGGACGCGCGTGTCGAGATGTTTTGAGGAGGAGCCTTTGGACGCTAGATTCAAAAACTGCTCTCCTGATGAAATCCTCCGGAGTGCAGCTTTAATTATTTTACTCTGTTTGATTTTTTTAATTCACAGGAAAATGTTTTTATTTATATTAAATGTAGCAACTCAGCAGTTTTTTAATGTCAACAATCTTGGTTTGAAATGACTATCTTGTAGTAACCCCTCCTGTCTTTGTTTTGCAAATATACAAATTCCTTTTGAACACTCACACAAATTTATTCACAAAAGCCATTAACTTATCTATGGGAGCCCAAAATGTAACATAAAAACCTCTTGTTCTTTGGGGGGATCTGGTCAGGCAGGAATGTGGTCAGGCAGGATCTAGGTTTTTGAGTTTTTTCAATGCATAGAAATTCTAAAGCCTTGATCCATTAGTTTGAGTATAAATGTAAATATTTGTACTTCATTATTTGAAGGCTCTGGGTTTTACTGATGGTGCGTTCAAGCGCACCTCAAAAAATGAGGACATACAGATAAAATATGAGATGATTGACTGGATAAACGCTGAGTCGAGTGTTAGAACGGTTCTCCCCGGGGAACGAGTTACAAGTCGTGCTAGGAAACCTCCGTTAAACGAGACGCAAACGAGCACTCACTCGGCACGAGCGCGCACACACACACACACACACGGTGTTAGCGGCGCCATTGTCGAGGTATGCTGCGTTGAAAACGCACTTTCCCATATTTTAACAACAAGCTGTCGACATATCCAACAAGGATTATTTTATCCGCGAACAACACGCTAGCTACACTGGCCGTCTGGCGAGCTGAGCATGTCCATACATTTCCGGTGTTGTTCTTCTTCGAGTGATTTGCAGTTCCGCAACTGGCTTCCGGATATCAGAAAGTAAAAAAAACAGAGTTTTACTTAGCGTATCTGACCAACAATTGTCGGGAATAAACTTTTAGACTTGACCTAATTAAATTTTAGACATTGGACGACAATTTGGGCATTTTTCAGATGTTTTCTAGGCCTAAAATTTAACGTTTGAAATTTTAGACATTTTTTAGTCTTTTTAGTCCTCCGCGGGAACCCTGTATTTAGGAGGGAAACTTCACACTGTTCCAGTTGATTCAATTGGTTACCAAACATCTACTTTTATTTCATTAGCACTTTATGTTTGTACTTACTGCTGTACTATAGATACCTATTTCATATTGCCTTCTCAAGACAGCAGTGAACCTTCCTAGGAGTACATGATACATCAGAATGAAGAGTTTCTGTTTGAAAATGCTCTTGTATGTGAAGGGGGACAGGGTTGGTTCATTTTGGTCTGTTTGTTGCGTTTTGTGGAAATATGTTCTTACCCCTATTATTTTCTACATGCTATAATGTGGTATAACAGTGAGTATACTGTATTGACCTTAATGATTCTGAAAGGATGAAGTGGACCTCACTTGTCCTCCTTTGCTTTTGCTAGCCTACTGGTAATGCTTGATAAGCTTTATGGGCTGCTAGAGGCATCAGTCACGGCGAGCACTTCTTGCTATGTCTCCACACCAAACTTTAATAAAACCTGATCACCGAAATGCATTCACTCTCATCTTCTCCAGTAACTCTACAGGCAGCCATTTGTTTGGTCCATCAAATCAAAATCCAAGATCACAAAGAGATCTGCAGTAAAATCAGCTTGTTTCAGGCCTAATGTCAATCACCAGGTAGCTTCTTATGATGAAGGTTGTGCTGATATCAATATACCCTCACTGCTCAACACAGCATGGATCCAGACAGACTGATCGGTGTCTGATTTTCATCACTAGCTGCAATCATTCAGCCCAAACTCTGGGAATGAGTAAGCAGAACTGCAAATTCTTTGGTACACAATCTTCCACCAGACCTCCTGATCTATGGAACAATCTGGGAGAAAGACAAGCACGGTCCCAGTTGAAAGCCAAAACACAAAGGGCATCTATTTTTTGTATCCTTATATGCTCCACGGCACTCCATTATTACATTTATTGTGATTCATGATTCATCTATCCCCACCTCCTCTGTGGCTCCCATTTTTTCTATACACCATTTGCCAGTCGGGCCTCAGAGTGCTACTGTCCAGACCTAGCGATTAACCACCACCTCATTAAGTCAGAAACACAGAATTCTTGTTCTTTTTCCCACTATAAATACAAGCACACACAGCCCAAAATCTATCTCTGCTCCTCAGTTATGGGCTGCACAACAAATTAGATGGAGAGGGAGCTATCTTTCTATTTGCAGACACCGAGAGTGAAACTACTGGCAGAGAAATCCAAGTATGGTTGGAAAGCAGTGGAAATAGGACAGTGAGGGTGAGTAATGAAAGAGTGTTTGGGCATGCAAAGGCAATTCTGGCTTCTTTAGATGAGAGCAGCATTGAGCCCAGTGGACTTCACAAGTCACCATGTCAAGAACTGGAAGGGGATTGGCTGAAGGTGGCTGGCCTCTGATTTGGGAGGGCAGCAGCAGTAATTCATAAGTTTGCACAAAATGTGGCTCAAGTGGAAATAATCATTTCATCATGCCTGTCACCTGACTGGAATACATTTATTGTATTATTGAAATTTTTTAATCAGGGTGCCAATTTGCAGGACGTGCAGTGCATGTTCTAAATAGATAATTACAATGGCAGTGGTTTGTTTGTGAGGCTACAAGCTTTTAACTTTGGGTACAAACTGTTAAACTTCCTGTTGTCCCTGATTTGTTCTTTTTTTTTTTTTTTTGGTTGTATTCAACCACTAAACACTTTTCACTCCCTGCTTGGTTTTTAATTAAGGAATGCATGAGCTTTTAAACTGCATATGCATTAAAGGGCAATTAATGGGGCTTTGTAAATGCACCGAAACCACTCCAGCCACTTGAAAGCATTATCAAAAGGCTTTCATTGCACTCTGGAATGAGAAATAAAAAGTAGGGAGAGGGATATGTGTGTGTGTGTGTGTGTGTGTGTGTGTGTGTGTGTGTGTGTGTGTGTGTGTGTGTGTGTGTGTGTGTGTGTGTGTGTGTGTGTGTGTGTGTGTGTGTGTTGAGGAAAATCTAAAAATAAAATAGATTGGGGGGGGGGGGGAAGGAAAAGTCAATTATTCCTCTCTGTTGTCCAGTTCACACATTAGAGTTCGATCAGTCCCTTTGTTCAATCTTTGTAAATAACAGTGTAGAACAGTTGCCAGTATCTCACACTCATTTTATTCAGATGTGCAAACACCTTGTCAACGTTCAAATCCAGGTACCATGTTCATGGTGCTTGTGGTTTGTTTCAGAGGATTTTTTTCGAATTGGTTCAAAGTTAGTCTTTTTTTTCCGTGACTTCTTTTATCTCACAGTTGGATGAATCATTGCACAAAAAGATTTCCTTTATTCAGTTTGAACCCTGGTCAGAAATGTTCCCTTTCTATCATTCCAATAACATCTAAGATGTCTAAATCAGAGGTGTCCAAAGTGCGTCCCGGGGGCCGTTTGTGATACTCGGAGGGATTTTGTTTGGCCCTCAGTGGTAATGCAATAATGGTAGAATGGTATCCTAGCATGGCTTATTGATGCAGATGGATTCTTAAAGTTTTTTATGTTCAGATTTTTCTAATGACATACCTAACAAAATGAGTTCAAAATGTTTAGAAACATTAAATGTATGCAAGGTATTTGTCCTTATTAACCACTTTTTTTTTCTTTAAAGGCCGGATCACACGGCAGGATTTTCAAATTGTTGGCAGATTTTAAATCCTAAGAGACCACACACGTAGCGAGAAATTTTCGTTTAAAAATTGCGGACGCTGACCGTTCTGATCCTATAGTGTGTGGTGGGATCACACACGAACCGATTTACACACAAACATTCCCAGATCAGACGTGAAATCTCGCAGAACTTCACGAGATCAAACGTGACTTTGGAGTAAACAAACATGAAAGGTTTTATTTTTATTAAAAACAATGAACGGGAGGTGTTTTGGGCATGTCCTGCCGGCAGGAGGCCCCCGGGTGGACCCAGGATAAGCTGGAGGAAATGCATCTCCAGGTTGGCGGGGGAACGCCTTGGCGTCCCAGCTGAGGAGCTGGCAGATTTGGCTGGGGAGAGGATGGTCTGGGATGCGCGACTGAGGATGCTGCCCCCGCGACCCGCACCCGGATAAGCGGAGGAAGGCAAGGCGAGGACAATGAACTTGTGACAGTTAAAAATCTGAGTAGCTGTTTTGATGAGATTCATTTCGCTCCGCGCAGTGGAGTCTGTCAACTCGCTCTCTGATTGGCTACACATCAATCTCCACAGGCAGATTCTCAGACCACACGCTGCGATGTCAGGTCTAGATAATCCCAACATGTTCGATTTCACAGATTTGCGATCGGAGCGGTTCTGACGGCGTTCCGGGCGGACCAGAGAACTCTTAACCCACCACAGACGAGAGGATGATCTGTTAAGATTATCTTTAGCGATCAGGCGCATCTTTAAGATTGTCGAAGGAGAAGAATCGGGGCAAAAATCGGGTTAAAAATCCTGCCTTGTGAACCGGCCTTTAGTTGAGTTTCATGGTAATATCCTGTTCTTGTTGAAGAAAATGGACTAAAAATGTTTCAAAACTAAGAAACAAGAACAAAATCAACCAATCACATCCTGGGAATTAATGCTATTCTTTCTTTAAGGCCAATTGCTGGGTTTCACTGACGTGACCTGGAAGTCGCGCGAAACTCAAATGGGGGGCAGGAAGTGTTTTGTGCCACAACAAAACGCAGCACAATGAATGAAAGCGGCTATACTAAGGCTTTAAATGAGCCGGCACAGACGTGATATTGTAAAAAAAAACATTTTCATTTAGGTTATGACCCATATAATTTTTAGAAATCTGCCTTTATATACAGTCTGGAGGATTAACCCAGCATTGGAGCAATCGACATAAACTATCTCATGCTGCATACCTCGTATTACACTGCAAACCAAACGACAGCCTTCAAAAGCCTGGAAGCTACAGCTGTTTTATTTCAGGTTAGGGCGACCGTTTGAGATCCAGAGAAGCTTTAAATGGCTGCCGTCTTGTTTTGAGTTGTGCTACTTTAATTCGTGATTATCGCTAATGCTGACAACCAGTGTGTTTATGTGTTAGGATCTACTAGTAAATAATTTATTATGCCTTTTTTAAATCCAAATTTCTGGTAGATTAGTTTGATTTTAAGTCATTTCTATACTATTTGCGGTACAATTAAGCTAGGACACACAAAAACAATATCAAACTTGTTTACCTGTCGTTTTTATAGACGTGTTTCTAAGTTAAGCCTGATTTATACTTCTCCGTCTGCGTCGTTACGGAGACACGCAACGCCATTATGCGTCGACGCAAGCTCTCTACAACATGCTCGCAGAGGCTGACGGAGACATGCCCAAAATTCTAACTATGCGTCGAAAGCGACGGACAACGCATGCCTGTGATTGGTCGGCTCAACACCCCGTGATCATTTCCGGCTTCATGCCGCTATCAACAGAGTAGTAATAGTTGAATCTCGCGGAAGCAGATATGGATCAGCTCGAGAAACGTCTGGCAGACGAAATACGAACATTTTTATCATCCATCAGTGTCTCTAAAGGGTTAAACAAGAGCTACATTTTCGCTCGTCATCTGCCTCGTCCTCACTGAACGGACGGACGGACAGACATTCAACAGACGCCGCTGTCTCCTCACTCCTGTTTAATTCTTTTTAACAACATTGTTTGTTCTTCGAGATCAATCTGTTCAAACTCAATCAAAATTCGCTCTCTGTCGGCCATTACTGAGCTGAAATAAACTAACTTTGGTCGACCGGAGGCATTACTGCAGAAAAGTTATGCGCCCTCTGCTGTTCTGGTGGAGAATTGCTTCACAACACTGACGGAGAAGTAAAAAACAAACGTCTCCGTCAATACGTCTGCGTCTGAGTGCAAACGTGCTGTCGGAGAAGTATAAATCAGGCTTTAATGTTCAATAAAATACTAGAAAATAACATTTAGTAAACCCTTACCTGTTAGAAAGTGATCGCTGCAAACTCTAAACTGTCCGTTTCTGCGCCTCTTGTTTTTACCGGAGATTACCGATCCACTGCTGCCGTCTTCTTTTGGTAAGTTTTTAAAATGAAGTCCTTTGTGGCACACAACTTTCGGGACATGAAAAAAGTTTGTCTTTCTCCAGATTAGAGTGGTTGCAAGTTGCAACAACCGTAGACCGCACAGAATTTGGGCATTTTGAAGCCGAGTCAACAGCGAAAATAGGGTTCTGTGCAGCGACAGTTACTTCCTGACCCCCATCTGCATTGGGTGACGTCAACGCTACGTCATGTGAAACCCAGGAATGGCTTCATCATGTCTCGTATCTACAAAGACTTATAGAGCCCTTCTACAAATACATCTTCTTTAAAATATTGCATGTTTAATGTAATAAAAAGGTGAACTTTTTTATTACTAAGTCATTTTTACATTTTTTTTATAATGTTGCGACACGGCTCGGCCAGGGATAAAGGAAGTAACAAAAAACAATTGTCCTCGATAATTTGAATGGATAATTTTTTAAAAGCTGCTTACTGTAGGAGAAGAGACCCTGCCCACTCTGAGTGATGTCATAGATGGGTGTGGTCTTTACTCTGGATAAATAACTGATAAAATGCAACTTGAAAATGATTAAAAGATCCCTGTAACAATACAGTTTTTTTTTTTATCAGCTTGTTACAAAAGTATATCAAACACAAAAGACATTTTGTGCAACAACCACTTTGTAACACTTTGTGAATACACAACCTGCTAAAACCTTTAAACTCAATGCTTGCAAGGCTGGTCAAAAGTTCTCCTCCTTCCTTGATTGTCCTCCACAGACACATACATCTCAGCTGAGAATGTCAATGTACCTTAGGGGCTTTGGCACAGAGTGAGACCTTTACTCAAGTTGACATGGCAGATCATCAGGACTGACAGTCACACACAGACGCACACGCACTTATACACAAACAGACCTTGCTTTTATTCCTCCCTCTGGGGTTTGACTTGTCGATAAGTTGAGCTGACAGTCTCCTCTTCACCTTGTCTTTCGTCTGCATCCTGTCCTTTTCCTCAACTTATCTACCTTCTTGACCTTTAAACCCCATAACAACTTTCCTTGTACTTACTTTTTATTAGGTGGTCTTTTGAGGATCAGAGAAAGTTCATCAAACTAGGTATCAGAACTGGTTTGTGCTTCTTGGCTTTCAACTCGGCATGAACATTTAGTGGTCCCTCTTTGTCTTTATTGGGAACCCCTCCTTTTTGTTTCTTCTGTGGTATTTAGTTTAAAATGTCTGCACTCCTTAATCCCTCCCCTTTTGTACCGGTAACTATCTCATGAGGAAAGTGGGAGCTTTTACTTTTTAATCTAAAGACATCCTCTATATTTATAGATTTATTACATGCATTTTTGTTACTATAGTTTATTTAAAATTTATATTTATCATGTAATGTGAATATGTGTGAATTTATTGTGTATTTTTGTTTTGTGTAGTCTGGATCCATAACGTGTTGGTTTTATTGTTTTGTTTGTTTCCATCAGTGTTTGACTGGGAATAACAAAAAAATAAATAACAATTTTACATCACGGCAAAAAATAATTACTGTTAACCTGCACAACACAGAACGACCCAGCTACACTTTTAGTGTCTTTAGTGTTTAATTTTCCATCTGCATAATTTAGTGTTTTAAATGTTTATTGGTGCTTGACATTTAGGGCGGTTTTCTTCTCTCTATATAACACTTATGCATCCATGTGTTTTAAAACATGTGCTAAATAAATCACATAGACTGGACTGGAACAGAGAAAACTATTAAAGATGAGTGAACAGTGTGGGCAACAGTGAAGTCTGACAAAATAAAGTAGACCAAATACTATATGTACTATATCAGTGGTTCAAGTACCACCTCAGAACAACCCAGCCTCTCTGATTATCTCCATTAGGACTTCTATTAAAAGGCAGTAGTAGAAGCTGATCCTTCCAACAGCACAGTTCACATCAGAGGCAGGTTAGTTACTTATCTAAGAAAAAATATATATCATTGTTTTTGACTGGTGTCATTTATTGGGAAAAGGGTCACATTTGAATACATGAACAGTTTAAACAGAGAAGGTTGATGGTTTGAAAGAGGAATAAAATATGTTTTTTACTGATTTTGGCTCCCAAAATATCTCCTTGAATGAGATCAAAACATCTCCCATGTGGACCAGGACAACAAAGGCCCCCATTTACCATTTTCCCATAATGGATCACAGGAGGGAGGATCTGGAGGAGTGACTGGTAAACTGGCATGCATTAACACAGTTCTCACTACCGTTTAAAAAGCGTGGTACTCTGCACTTTCCTGTTTAACCTCCCAACACCTGAACTCTTTCATGGCATGCATTTTTAATTTCTCTTTGCTATTTGGGCTGATTGGGACCTGATGAATGTAAAAACAAAGGATTATCTTTGTATTTGATGTAGTTTCTGAGAAAAATCATGACTATAAAGTAGTTATTGAGTAATGTGCAAAACCTTATTTGGTGTCTGAACACAGCACTATTTTTCCTGAGTACAAAAACAAAATGAGAGCCTGGTAATGGCTGAGTCCCAGAACCAGACTACAAACCATATTCTAGTACCAGATTCTAAAAAAGATTCTCTGGTAAGAAGCAAAGCATTCTCAATAAAAAAAAAAAAAAAGAATTGCACTTGTTTTTTCTTTGAACCTTCTAGGATAACAGAAACCAGTATTTTGAATGAAAAAAATGTGTGTGCCGACTTTATTTCATGTAAAAGACTAATTCTGTTAAAACAGTGGGTAAAACCAATCTTAAACATCTGGCCAGTTTTCCTAAATCTATTCCTAACGGTTCTATTGACCTAAAATCTCCACCTGATGTCATTTAGAGAAGCCTGTGATACACTATTTGGTCAGATGAGACCAACAATCAAATCTTTGGATGCCATAATACACACCATGTTTGAGGTCAAAGGTCACTGCATATTGTCCCAAAGCACATACCAACTGTGATGTTTGGAGGTGGGATCATCATGGTTTGGGGAAATTATTTAGCAAACAGCTATGGCACTAAAGGTCAGAGTTCATAGAAGGATTCATCAGAATCTGAAGACGTGTGGAGTTTGTGTGGAAGAATGTACCAAAATCACACCTGAGCAACACCTGAGACTAGTTTATCCTCCAGGAGGCGTCTGCAAGTTGCAGCACCAACAAAGACTTAACATATATTTCTTCAATACGTTTTCCAAGAGTCATCCCATCTTATACACATGTATGGATATAGAAAGTTTGATTTTGTTTGCATATGTGGATAGGATGGGTTGTTACCATCATCAGGTGAGGATTTCACATCAATAGAACCTTTACAAATAGATATATGTAGAAAACCGGCATGCTGTATGTGCACACTAAGTCTGAGCATTCTCATGACAAAACCTGTATTAGCTAACTTGGTTCAGAGCACAAAATGTTGCATTGTTGGCATAAAGATGAAAACTATTACTGTTCATTTGGTCTTTCTCAACACCTAATGATGGTGTGATGTTAAAGTTCTTGATTCAGTTTAAGTGCTCTTATGCGACTGACTTTGTTGTTTTGGGGAAAAGGAATGAGGGGGTTGCAGAAGTCAGCTGTTTTACGATAGAATTCAAAGCTTGAGGCTTTTGATTCGAACGTCTGCTTTTTTTTTTTTGGTTCGTTTTTTGTTTTACTTGCATCTTTTTTCTCTTAACCCTGCAGCAATAATGGAACTGCCCAAGAGGAAATGCAGCAGCCATTGAATCCGTTGCCAAGTGGAGTGATAAATGATGTTAGCCACAGAGGCTGATAAATTAGGAAGATCCCACACTCTGCCTCCCAAAGGAACGAATGTACACCAGTGTGCATTTCACTGCACACATCCTGGGATGTTTCAATAGAGTATTTTTCCTATAACTTACTTAAAATATGCAGTTTAGGATGTTTTTATTAAAGCTTCTGAGCTGGAGTGTATTAATGACATTTCATTATTGGAGACGGTTGTGTTTACTGGAGTAACCAGGCTGCATTAGAAAACTTTGTCCTCAGACTACTTGCCTCATTGCTCCAACTGAGTGTATGACTTATGGGCTTGTAAGTCACTTCTGATGCAGTTATTATACTTGGATGATCACTGTTCAGACTCTCCTACATCACTGCCTAATTTTCATGTCTTTAGTTTATTTTCTGTGACAGAAGCCACGGGGATGGGCTGAGAAAAAATAAAAACAACCAAAAAGCAAAAGAGAGGGCTTATAAATCTAGAATGGAACACTTTTGTCGCCACCTCGATGCCTTTTCTTCCATTTGCTGCTGGAAAATTGATTTGTCATCACAGTTGGAGTATAAAATGTAATAAAGACCACTTTTTGAACAACTGAAATTATTGGATTTCTCTCCCGGTTTTAAACCATCTTGGCATTTTCTGAAAATATGTCTTTATGTGTCACCAAATAACAGCCAAGTCATCCCAGGGCATTGGACAGGGATAATCAGTTTAATTACAAATAAAGTGCAGCTCAGTTTAGATATTCTTATCTAGTCCTACCTAGTTAAATCAAGTTACATTCAACTTCGTGAGCTAATGGCTAGTCTGGGTGCAACCGAGGCCTAAGACCTAAAACCGCTTCAAACTACTAACTCTTAATAACTTACTAACTTATTGAGGTTCATAAAGAAATAATCAGAATCAGAATTCTGTATTTCACAGTTGTTAGTTTTACATTACAAAATTAATTTCACAAAAATATTAAGAATTTCTAAGAAAGTTTTACGTTTTGCATTTGTTGGCGTTAAACTTGTAAACCACCACAAAATTCCATGTAAATCCATAGAAACACTATTCAGAACAGCTTAGAAAACTCAATTTAATCTCTTAAGTTCCATAACGGTAGCAGCAGTCACTCACTCAGCAGTGTTGGTAATAACGGCGTTAAAAATAATAGATTTAGGTAACTCCGTTCTTTTATCAGTAACAGACTAATCTAACGAATTATCGTTTCTGTCATGAGAACGCCATTTCCATTACTGAGCGTGAAATGCGGTGCATTACTTTTATAATGTTTTCTCCAATAATGAGTCTTCTGAACTTTATTTAGGACAATAGTAAGTAAGTAAGTAAGTAAAGTTTATTTATATAGCGCCTTTCACAGACATAATCACAAAGCGCTTTACAACACAACCAAAAGAACAAAACTGAGAAAACATTGAAAATAAAAAACAAAACAGAGATTTGGGCATACAGGGGATCTACATTGTAAATGATGAGACTTGGGCAGAAATATTGGGGCAAACTTCAATACTACATTGTAAATGATGAGATTGGACATTGACTTGGGCTAGAACTAACTATATTTGGGCCAAATAATAAAAGGAATATGGTATGGTGACGGTTGCTATGGTGACGGTTGCCATGGCGACTGTTGCTATGGTGACGGTTGTCATGGCAACGGTTGTCATGTTAACGGTTGCTATGGTAATGGTTGCTATGGTGACTGTTGCTATGGCGACGGTTGTCATGGTAACGGTTGCTATGGTGATAGTTGCCATGGTAACGGTTGCTAGGGTAACGGTTGCTATGGTAACGGTTGCTATGGTGACGGTTGCTATGGCGACGGTTGCTATGGCGACGGTTGCCATGGCGACGGTTGCTATGGCGACGGTTGCTATGGTAACGGTTGCTATGGTAACGGTTGCTATGGCGACGGTCGCTATGGCGACGGTTGTCATGGTAACGGTTGCTATGACAACAGTTGCTATGGTGATAGTTGCTATAGTGATAGTTGCCATGGTAACGGTTGCTATGGTAATGGTTGCTATGGTAATGGCTGCTATGGTAACGGTTGCTATGGTGACGGTTGCTATGGCGACAGTTGCCATGGTAATGGTTGCTATGGTAACGGTTGCTATGGCGATGGTTGTCATGGTAACGGTTGCTATGGCAACAGTTGCTATGGTGACAGTTATCATGGTAACTGTTGTTATGGCGACGGTTGCTATGGTAACGGCCGCCATGGTGACTGTTGCCATGGTAACAGTTGTCATAGTAACGGTTGCTATGGCAACGGTTGCTATGGCGACAGTTGCTATGGCGACGGTTGTCATGGTAACATTGCTATGGCGACGGTTGTCATGGCGACGGTTGCCATGGTAATGGTTGCTATGGTGACAGTTGCCATGGCGATGGTTGTCATGGCAACGGTTGTCATGTTAACGGTTGCTATGGTAATGGTTGCTATGGTGACTGTTGCTATGGCGACGGTTGTCATGGTAACGGTTGCTATGGTGATAGTTGCCATGGTAACGGTTGCTATGGTAACGGTTGCTATGGTAATGGTTGCTATGGCGACGGTCGGTATGGCGACGGTTGTCATGGTAACGGTTGCTATGACAACAGTTGCTATGGTGATAGTTGCCATGGTAACGGTTGCTATGGTAACGGTTGCTATGGTAATGGCTGCTATGGTAACGGTTGCTATGGTGACGGTTGCTATGGCGACAGTTGCCATGGTAATGGTTGCTATGTTAACGGTTGCTATGGCGATGGTTGTCATGGTAACGGTTGCTATGGCAACGGTTGCTATGGTGACAGTTATCATGGTAACTGTTGCTATGGCGACGGTTGCTATGGTAACGGACGCCATAGTGACTGTTGCCATGGTAACAGTTGTCATAGTAACGGTTGCTATGGCGACTGTTGCTGTGGCGACGGTTGCTATGGCAACGGTTGCTATGGCGACGGTTGCTATGGCGACGGTTGCTATGGCGACGGTTGTCATGGTAACGTTGCTATGGCGACGGTTGTCATGGCGACAGTTGCCATGGTAATGGTTGCTATGGTGACAGTTGCCATGGCGATGGTTGTCATGGTAACGGTTGCTATGGCAACGGTTGCTATGGTGACAGTTATCATGGTAACTGTTGCTATGGCGACGGTTGCTATGGTAACGGCCGCCATGGTGACTGTTGCCATGGTAACAGTTGTCATAGTAACGGTTGCCATGGCGACCGTTGCTGTGGCGACAGTTGCTATGGCGACAGTTGCTATGGCGACAGTTGCTATGGCGACGGTTGCTATGGCGACGGTTGTCATGGTGACGTTGCTATGGCGACGGTTGCTATGGTGACGGTTGTCATGGTAACGGTTGCTATGACGACGGTTGCCATGGTGACAGCCCCATTTCCCCATCAGCTGATCACACACGACCCTCCGTTTTCACACAGATCAGAAACAACAGCGTCCTCACAAACTTCCAAGCATAATCTCAGAACCAACGATAACCACACCTTTACGCTATGAATTGATAAAATAACTGTGTTCTCTCAACGCACCATCTCCATGCACAGACTGCTTGTGCGTGTACACACACACACACACACACACACACACACACACACACACACACACAAACGCTGGCGATGCAGCAGAGCGAGTCTGGAGCTTTCAGATGAAAAGTTGTCATTTTCAAGGTGGAGATTTATCTACTACTTCAAACTGATTGAGGTAAAAGTCCAGAATGTTTTTGTGAGCTGTCATTAAGTCCAAGAGTTTCTGTTTCTTTTACTCGTTTAAATTTACTCATGGAAACTGATCAGAACAATCCAGATCCTTTGATATACTACTACTATTTTTTAAAATAGTAATGCAAAAATTATTTTCCCTATTAACCAGTTACTTTTACTATAGAGTAATTCTGTACCTAACTCAGTTACTTTTTGGAACAAGTAGTGTGAGTAACTATAACTAAATACTTGTTTAAAGTAACGTTCCCAACACTGACAGTCAGAAGGGATAAACTATGCAGCTCTCACTGGTCCGACAGAGCAATGCCTGCCTAACAATCTGCTTTGGTCAAAGATACAGTGTGAGCAGAGGAAGGGGCATGCAAGAGGTATGGTCTGTGTCCAGGCCTGAGCCGCTGCTGCACCTTTCCCCCTTAGTAGTGGGGGATCTTCCCCCATCAGTAGTTGGGGATCCGGTGTTTGTTGAGAGTTTGTCTCGTTCATCTCTGAAGATGCTGCAGCGGTTTGGGTGTTGACCCAATGTTGGTTCCGTCTACGATGCAAAATTTTGGGGAAACTAGAAGCAAGAGAATTGTTAAAAAGAAATGATAACGTTGGAGGTGTACAAGTCTGATGGAATTGGTTTGCTGAAATTGGTTCTCAATTCCTGAGCATGTTAAATATTTAACATAAAAAGTAGCTACTGATAACGTAACTGATAACACAAACACACAAAGCAGTCACTTCTGCCACCACTTAGGCTCCACTTGCAAAATATTTAATGTTTTAAAAATCGGGGTGCTCAATACATCAATAAACCAGTCGATCGAGGAGACATTGCTGGTAGATTCAGTATAGTTATCCCCCTGAATGACAGTGGCAGCAGTCGCACCATAAAACCTTTGTTTACTGCGACGTGAATGTGCGCCCATGCAGCACTGGGCACACACACTGTGTTTGTAACCCACCCCATGTGTCAAAATATCTATTGGCAAAATACTGAACCCCCAACTGCCTTTCAGGTCTGTCTTGGAAAAGAGAATCCTAATATCAATGGGGCATACCTGAATAAATAAGAGTTAAAGGAAAAAACGTCATGAAGTTAATTTCTGGTGATCATGTGACTGTTGTAAATGAACATGTTCTAATATAAAGTACTCGATTTAATAGCTCTTAAAAACAGCCATATTCTTTGCAGGACCAAGATTCAGCAAAACACAAAATACTATATTTTTCCCCGTCCATATGCACAATAGTAATCAGGAGTAGAGTGTCACCATACTGACCTGACACTAAATGAAAGATACCTTGATCCAATACGTAGGACTGAATCAGGTTTTCTAGTAGATCCAGCCTGCTGTCAGCTGTCAACTCCATTCAGGAAAAAGAATCCTGACAAATTATAGATCTGTTTCTAGTGTTTCTGGACACATCTACACCACGATGTGTGTGATATTCTGGTTACTAAAACTCACACCTGAAATCCAAAATAATGTATTACAGTCTTGAATGAGTTGCATGTTTTATTGCTTCATAGGAAATCCTGGCAACTTTAATAAATCTGCTGAATGTTGCAACTTTTTTACAGACACATTAGATGTTAGCACTGTTACAACTTTATGTACCTCCTCATCTGTTTAAAGTCTTCCATCTCATGGCACCCATATTTTACTGTTTAAACTCAAAACCTCCATTCCAACTTGTCCCAGTGCTTCATTTTATATCCTGACTTTGACTTTAAAACCAGTATTTTGCACGCTTTCTGTCTTTTTTCTGAAACTGAGGAGGGCAAGGGATCAATTGAAGACATGCATATGAGCAGAACAAAGTAGACAAGTGTCCTTGAGCGAAGCAAAAACCACATTGATATGCCAAAGTGATTGCAGCCCAGATCTCTCTGTATCCCGCAATTCTGACTGAATCTGAAAATGCATCCCTGTAAAACTGTTTATATTTGCATGTCAGCGTTTTATTAAACTGGCAGTAATCAGAGAGTTTTCAAAGAGCTTTTGGGGAAGGAGCTGTCGACCTGTCCTAATGAATCCTGTCAGTGCTGAACATGATTGTGTATTCTCTCTGTCTGGCTACAGATGTATCCGTCTAGCATTTTCTAAATGTGCTTCTTTGCCTGACCGGCTCAGAGTAAAGCAGAATATCTTCCCCGCTCCCTTGTCTCCATCTCTGTGCTCGGCACCTCCTGTATTATTCATGACGAGGCTGCTCCCTGTAAATAGAGTCGCCCAGACCGCCCAGTCAGCTGGCGTGCATCAACAGGACCAAAGGCAGGCCTGACAAAACATTCCCCTTGTAGGAGCTTTTAAAAGCATAGGTGGGAGGGAAATGAGCAGGAAATGACACGGTAAAACAAAACACTGCTTCAGCATTAACATTAGACCCTCAACTTACATGCACACAGGAGACGTAGCTAAAAAAACATGAGAGCTAATTTTGGACCCGCTTTTAAGAGGCTGGACAACAGCTGGGATCTGGAATAATGCAGCTGCATTGTTGATTTCTGTTGTGTTTTCATTGTCTTTATTCATTCCTTTTACTCAAGACTAGTTCATTATTTTGTAATTTAGGGAATTTTAAGGCAAATGTAAGAAAAAAAAGTTAATGAGGGACATTGTTATGGAGCTCCTGAGGGGGGAATGGATAAAAATGCCTAAATATTAGTTTCTCCTCTTACTAGTTTCTCAAGCTTCATTAATTAAGGTAACAAAGCTAACCTGGCTTATTCCCTAACCCCCTAAACGTAAGAACTGGTTATAACACTCTTGTGGGCAATAACTGTAATTATGCATTTTTGAATGAGTCTCACATCACTGTTGCGGAGTGTTGTCCCGCTCTTCTTTGTAAAATTGTTTTAATTCCGACACATTAATGTGTTTATGAGCATTAATGTTCTTTTTAAGGTCAAAGGTCACATATTCTGCTTCAGGACTTTCTGGTAGTCAGCAGATTTCATGGTTCCATCAATTCCAGCCAGTGGTCCAGGTCCTGAAGCAGCCCCACACTACCACCACCATGTCTGACTTTTGGGATGATGATGATGATGATGATGATGATGATGATGATGATGATGGTGGTGCTTTCCTGAAGTACAGTTTTACTCCAGATGAAACGGGACACACACCTTACAGAGAGTTCCACATTTGTTGGGATCATCAGGATGTTTTCTGTTAAATGTGAGGTGGACCTTTGTGTTGCCTGGTCATTTGGTCTTGATCATATTTCCAACATTGTTTTATAAGACAGTTATGCACACCCAAGCTCCATAAACACCAGCCATCGTGATGTCACTCAATACTTTGAGTAAACCTGTTTCTGTTGACAAGCTTTTGATGCTAACAGCTGAGTTACTGAACGAGTAATAAACACATCTGCTGTTTTTTATTGGTCTTTTTTTATTTTGTGCTGTGGCTGACTTATATGTCTCAGCTCAGACATCACTGACAGTAAACAGCTTTAGGAGTCTAGATTGCCAAACAGTCAGGATGAAAAACTCATTTAATTATTAGAGATTTGAGACTTGATTGGGGTTTGCACCTCAAAGACTTGAGACTTGTGGACATCACCTCTAGTTTATACAGACCTGCACTTCTTATTCTCTCTAATGGCCAGCAGTAGGAGACATATTGAATGTTCTCCCTCCTAATGTCCAAGTGATGACAGGTAAACTAGTGTCTCCTAATTATCAACCACAATGATTCCTGTTATTGTATCAAAGTTTTGTCAATTACTGACAATCTTTCCTGTCCTGTTAAACCAGAAAACATCCCTCTTGGATCTGACAAATGATGAGTCTTTACTTTCATCTTCCTTGTATGAGCACACTTTGGATCTCCTGTTTCCTGAGAAAAATCGAACAATCCCACTCAGTTGATTAGCCTGAAGGATCTTTAAATCTTACCAAGAGGCAGTGTGAGACATGAGAAGCTTGTAGCTAGCATCTCCCTTTCTCTCTCCTATTAGCCCTGCGAGCCTCCTGATCCAATACGAACAGCCATTCCCATCTGTGGATCCTACAGTTAAATTTAGCTGCCCTAATTCTTGTTGTCACCTCTCCGCTCTCTGAGAATAGCTCCGGCTTCATGTTCCTTCTTCCTAAACATGTCTCCTTTTTGTTGTGTATGCTTTGTGTAATCAGTGTGTGCACTTTTAGAGGTAATTACCAAAAGACCAAAAGTTGAATAGTTGCCATAAGTTATTAACCTCACATTAACAGCCTCTTTAGTGTTTTGGTGGATTAGAGACAGCACATTAAGATCTCGGGTAAACAGCGGCTAAATGTAGACGTTAAATTTAGATTAGATCAAGATTTTTTTTTTTTGTTATCTCATCGATGGAAGATGTTGCTCCCTTCGGTTCACGCTTGAATGCTGGATCTTTTGTCGGGTGTATTCTTTATGGAAAATCATAAAACACTACTACGGGTGTTACTCAATAAGGAATTTATATTTCTGCTTTCCTTTAATGATTTTCTGTTTTATTGTGAGCTTGACTTTCCAATAGGAGGTTTTGCAGACTACAAAATTGGTCTATCTTCACTACTTGCCCCAAATGGAGCATGCATGAGCGGTCCGCATGCAGGCATTTAAGTGTGCTTCGATCTCAAAGCCCATCAGTGTGACTCTCCCCGGTCTGCACATGTGCACACAAGCTCCTTCTGTGCACACACACACACAAACGCAGCCTAATAAATACTGCCTCCCTTTTCTATGTCATTCCACTCCCCGGAGAGAGGCCTCTATCGACAGGCACCACAGCTTTACCTGATCAATAGTCTCTTTCTCTGGCTCCCCTCCTCCTGTTTCTCTCTCTGAATCCCTACAGGTCCCCACATATTATCAACTCCCTCTTCTGCCTCTGATCTCAGAGCTGAAATACTTCTGATCTCAAACATATCGCCAGAAACCATAAAAGCTCTCAACTGTCTCATTTAGTTTTATTTTCCATCAATTACGCACTCCGGGAGCTGAAGGGAAAGCGAACAGACTTTGGTGGGTTCTTCAGCTTGTTTTCACAAGTAAGCTGCACCCTGACTCACCTCTGATTTGCACAGCTAGCAACTGTCAGCGGCACTATAATGTGCAGCAAGGAAAAAGGCCAAGAGGTCACGTGAAACCATTTAAGTCGAGCTAGATTGAATCTGATTGCTGCGCTTTGCAGCGTGCTCTCTTATGAATAGCATAAACCTTGAAGCCCTTTAGTTACACACACACACACACACACACACACACACACACACACACACACACACACACACACACACTTGTGCACTGGAAGATATGATGGCTCAGCTAAGTTCATACATATTCAAAACAATGTGTTTGCCTTATCTAGTGATTCATGTTGCCCCAAGTGAGATGAAATCCCAACTGACTGAGTGCAATTCACAATAACAGCTGAATATCCACTGAAAGTCATCACATTTTAAAAAATATGATTGTAAATTACTTACCATACAGCTGCTACAACTTATAATTAAAGGCATAAGATTTCTTGAAGAAATTCATCTCACCCACCACCATTCATGTTTTAGACTATGATCAACTTATGTTGAGAAATGATGGTTTTGTGTCAAAGTTTGACCAGAAACTAGCAGGACTTCATGTGTTATTACAAAGTCTTTGTTAAACTTGTTATGAAGGACGCTCATCTACTAAGGGCTGGTTTACATGGCAGGATTTTAAGTTATAAGAGACCACACATGACGTTAAAAAATCCCCATGTTGACCGTTCTGGTCCTAAAGTGTGTGTTGTGCAGTGACATCAAAAGGGCAGCACATCACACACAAACTGATTTAAACTACAAACATTCCCAGATCAGGCACGAGCTCTCGCAGAACTTTTCAACATCATATGCAACTTTGCAGTAAACAAACATGACAGCTACACAATGCACTTGTGACAGTTTTGTTACCAGGTATAACAAAGATACCACCAGCTGTTTTAATGTGGGACTCCCCTCACTCAGTGCAGCTTATGTCAGTCACCTTGCTCTCTGATTGGCTACATGCCACATTAGGCTGCTCCCCGGGGACTCAACAAACTGCAATGTTGGGTCAGGACAATCCAACATGTTGGAAATTCCAGATTTGTGATCGGACCAGTCCCAACATCCTTCCGAGCGGACCAGGGAATTATTAACACACCACACACGACAGGATATCTGATAAGATTATCTTTATAGCCATTATTGTAATTGGGCACATCCTTAAGATTGTCGGAAGCGAATCGGGGCAAAAATCTGCTTAAAAGTTCTGCTGTGTGAAGAAGCCTTAACACGTTAAATTCCACAAACATTCTGTGAAAATAAAAAAGTCAGCTAAGTTTTAAAATTCTGTGGTAGCCAGTTTGAAAGATGTGCATCTAATAAAAACATAGTGAGAATGTGATTACTAAATTCAGATTTAGACTAAATGTTTATCAGATGAACTAGGTTATAGCCATTTCTGTGTTTTCTAAGAGGTCTAATTGTTGATGAGATCATTTGCTAACTGAGTTGACTCAATGCCAGAATGGAATCTGTTGTTCAACATACAGTACAGCTCTCAGAGTATTCAATGGGGATAGCTCTGAAATACTATGACACCAAATATGAACTCTAGTTATCTGATGATTTGTGTTTGCTAAGGTCAGTTAGCTGTGGTGGCCATCTTGAATAGGGTTGACCCCAAATGTTTACTTACTTGTAAATCCAATCATTACTTTGAGAGTTGCTTTCTGGTTTTATGAGATATATTTTCAACACAACAGACAGGTTTGACACCAATAGTCAATGACAACATTTTACACAAAGATATTGTGTGATCAGCTGGTCCTTAGAATATGTGCTGGGGTTAATGTTAACTCACCAAATGTTTAGCTTAACTTCTGTAAAACTGACTGAGTTATTTTAATCGTTTCTGTTTTTTAAGGTAAAAACTATGGTGGCCATCTTGAATTGGATTTACTGCATAAGCTTGAGTAAATCCAATGATTACTTTTTGAGACTTACATTAAAAAGTTTCCGGTGGTGCACAGAATAAACCAACACTCAGTGTTTCCTGGTGAAAAAGACAACTATATTTCAGTTATTAAAAGGCCACCATGTTAATCTGCTTTATAGTTCCAGAGCTCCTCTGTATTAGTGAACATGTAATTTCTTAGTTTTTTGGCAGATCCAAGAATATATTGTCTTTTCATGTTTTACAGGCAGATCATTGACACCCTGGGTGGTCCTGATCAATAATCTAGTCGATATTTAATAAAAGAAAGATGCATTCATTGCATCCAAGATGGATGCAAAGAACTCGCCAGAGCAGTTCTTTGATTAAAGAACGAAGCTGATAGAATGATTTAGTGACCTGATTTTTATATATAGAACACAAAGAGGAGATGAGGGAGGTGGAAGATCAGAGGAAAAGATGAAGGCCTGAAGGTCCCCCCGAGGGCCCAGCCGTAGTTTTTCTTTTCCTGTCTTTTTTGTAAATACAAAGCAGCGTAAAGCAGAACACATGATGTCTCACTCTGAGCTAAAACAACAAGAATGCTTTGACCTCTTTTAGAAATAGGCTATGCTTTTACTGCAACTTACTTTGCAGGAACAGTTTTTAAAATAAATTTCACTTACATTTTTAAAAATGCAACAAAAGATAAAGAGAGTAGACAATAATCCCTAATTTCATGAAACACATCTATTGTCTTGCATTCCACCAGCACTCATCACTGGTGGCATTTGGGGTTGTCAAGGACCAAAAGAGGGAATTAAAAAAAAAAGAATCTTACTTTTGATGCCAGTCCTCGCTGCAGTGATAAAATATTAAAGGCTTTTGCAGCTCACAGTGCCGTCACCACTCTTCATACATTCTGCTTCAAGATAAAAGACTGACCCCCTCTCTGCTGCTGCCATATCTCACCTCACCCCATCAAATGCTCTTCTCTTTTCCCTACTTGTTCCGCCTGTATCTTACTCACCTCGTCTTTGTGTTTGTTGTCTTTTTCTGGCTCAATATCAAATGTACACTCACATGTGTTTGCCTTTTTCTTGGCTGCTGAATGTGTTGTTAGTCCCTGATAGCTGTGTGACACTCCACTATCACAAAAAGAGCCACATTCAGAGCAGAACACACGCATGGAGTCACTGCAGTCAGTTTGGATATACTAGTACGTTTCTACAACAGCTTATTACTTAGGATAAAAGACAAAGCATTAAAGATAAAGTTGATAATCTTTCCTGAATGAATCTAAGCTAATTTTAGATTAAAAAAGACAATAAACTAAACATCACTAGTACAAAGACCTAAATCAGGGGCACTCGATAGGCGTCCTGAGGGCCGGGAGCTTCTTCTTACCAGCATGTGAACCACACATTGTGGCCCTGAAGCTGTCATTCTTTCACCATATCTACTTTTCCATACTGAGGCAGCATGGTATTGTATGCGCTATGTTTACACTACAACAGGACAATTACAAGATAAAGCGTGAACGGCTCACATTTACTTTCACTGTTGAAGTGGTTTGCTCCAAAGCTTCTCACTTGGCAGTAAGAGAGCAGAGGTATGATAAGAAATGCAAGTTCAAACCACTTTTTTAAAACCGTGTTACTTTTTCTATTTGTTTTGACTTTTTTGTAAAAGTTTCAGGTTCAGACAGAAAATCAAATTAAAGCAAAAGTGATCAAATGTGGTCCCTTGCTCTAAGAAGGGTTTATAGAGACTGCATCAGGGATCAGCTCTGAGCCCTGTCTTATTTGCTGTGGTGATGGACAGGCTGACAGATGAAGTTAGGGAGGAGTCTCAATGGACTCTGATGACATAGTGATCTGTAGTGAGAGCAGGGGGCAGGTGGAGGAAACTCTGGAGAGGTGGAGGTTTGCTCTGGAAAGGAGAGGAAATGAAGATTAGCCACACAAAGATAGAATACATTATGTGAATGAGAGGGTGAAGAAACGTGTTTAAGCAGGTTGGAATGGCTGGAGAAAAGTGTCAGAGGTGATGTGTGATTAAAGAGTTTCTACCAGAATGAAAGGAAGGGGTAGAAGACAGTGGTGAGACCAGTGATGCTGGATGGTCTAGAGCAGGCATCACCAAATGGCGGACTCTGGTCCGGATCTGGACCCAGATCAGGCAGGAGAAGGGCGCGCGTCTGTGAAGATGCTCAAACGCACCTGAGGAGTTACTGCGGGCCCGCGATAAGCTCACACACCTGGCACGCACCCTCCCCTTTAACTGGACCAGGTTCGGAGCTCGTTTCAGCTTGGAGGGGCGCGGCCGGGCGCCGAACCAGTCGCGCAACGCAGTTCTTGGTGGAGTTCACCCTGAAAAACGGCCGCGCTCTGCGTCAGCGTGGCATGAACTGACTATATGAGCTTTATCTGGTGAGCTGGTTTGGCTGAAGGAACCGTTTTCTGATCACCTGACTGACCGATGAGTAACACAGCAGTGCTTACATCTGTCGTCGTCATAATGATTGTTCGCCACGTGATCGCTTCATACTTCCTGTTCTCACTTCTTGTGAGATATTGTGACTGTTGCAGATTTTGGATTTTGCAAGCTGCGACCAACAGTGCTCCGCTTCAGGAACGTGTCCTGTGAGACCTGAAGACTCGTCAAAGAGGCGGTGCTACTGTGGCGCTGATGTTTCCTGTTGGACCCAGGCTTACAGGACTGTAGACAACCTCCTTGGGCATGAATAATCAGGAGCTTCCAAGAAGATAATAGGTCATCTTCAAGGTCCAGATTCATCACTGTTAGATTACAGCTTCTGTTTTGTTTGAGCCAAAGAGGACTTAATGGAAGACACCAATGCAAACCACAAAAAAAGCAAGACTGGAATGTACCTAAATGCAGTCTAGTCCAACCACAAATACTCTAAGAGACTAAGCTAGGACACGTGAAAAGTGCAGCTTTTTGGCAAATCATATCACCTCGGTGTTTACAGATGCAATATATATATATATATATATATATATATATATATATATCATCTTTAATTTTTAACCAGGAGACCAACAAGAATATCTTCCTCCTATGTATGTTTTCATCTTAGTGGTTGTACTATGCAAGAATCAAGAGATAACTAAGCTAACGTGTAAACATGTTCATTTTAGCCATAGCTAAAGCTACTGTGTTTTATTTTACTATAATATTTTCTATCTCAACATTTTATTTCAGTTTATGAAAACACTATTTTATCTTTACATCACCATCAGTTTCACACCCTGGGTTTAAACAGTATTATGTTGTTCTCAACAGCAGCAGCAGCCTGGGGCACTTCTTCAGGGAGTCTCTGAATATTTTTGCCAGATTAACCATCGTATGTGAAATACACAGTGGTGTACAAAGGTGAATAACATTAAATTCACATCGACCTCCATCGTGCTTTTGAGATTGATATTTTATTGAGACGGCAGACCTCTACACTAAAAGTGTGTAGCACAACCGTCTGGTTAGAAAATAACTATTTAAAATAGATGCAAATTATATTGATTGAATGGCTTCCCACTGAACTTAGAAGAACTTGTCTAATTTGTTTGGTAAATTATTATTTATATAATGTATAGGGTTATTTCACCTGTGGGTGGGTTTAGCATGTAATCTATTTGAATTGTGACCAATCATTTATTTTTATTTTGAGAAAAATGGGATTTTAAAATATATTCCTTTTTTACAAATGCTGTCCCAAAGGAAAAAAGACATATAGAAACTCAGTTTCTCAGACAAACATTTAACACAGACATCAGGGAACCTGTGCTGCTTCTCGTTTAGCTGTATCGTTTATACCTTAGCTCTGTGACCAGCTATGCTGCAGAGGCTCTGATTGTTTTATTTTAAAAGCTCAAACATCCTGCAGCTGCCACTTCCGGAGGTTTCATCACCTGACATGTTCAGTTCCCAGCAAGAAAAATGCAGAGGTGTGAAAGATGATGAATTCTGAGGTTTCAATAATTCACATGTACTCTTTACTTATTACAGGTTAAAAGTGTGGCCTGGATCTTTAAAAGACAAATCACCCATAAAGTGGCTGATTGTAAAAAGAGTCGTCACCTTGTAAACACCAGTTAGAGCTTCTTATAGAGTAATCCAATAAAAAGCATGTTTGTATGTTTTCATTGTTCCCTTTGTTGTGGGGCCTCCATTTGTTTTTGTCTCTCGAGCAGAAAACCCTTTCATGAATGAGTTTGCTCATCTCACTGCAGCCAATCAGAGAGCCTTCCTTTGACTCTGATTCTTTTCTCTGCTTTTCATTCTCCTTGCTGCCATTAAACAGTGATTCATCACAGCACTGACTATTCAGACAGAGGGAGAAGAGTGTGCCACATGTGTGCACTACAGCAGGCTCTTAATGAAAATACAATAAAATATTATAAAACAAGAAAGTAAACTGAAGCAGGCAGAATATTTTGAAAGTATTTGATTGGATTCTGCTGGTGAAGGATGCAGGTCATAGTAATCCCAGTAGGGTCAACGTAAGGCAATGGGACTTATTTTGTTTGTACAAAATGTTCCACCTCTCGCTTTGTTCTTCAGAGGAGAATTGATAAAGTTTATTGAATGAGAAGCAAAACATCTTCTAGGAACCAAAGAAGTCCAGTTGCCTTCATTCCAGTCCACTAGAATTTTGTTATTTGGTGTTCAATTATTACACATAGATGCAAATAAATATTTATATTTTTTATAATGAGACAAATTTTGATATTTGTAAAATCTCTTCTGTATACCACAATATTTATTTTGAGCTCTCAAACAGTCCTGCATAAACTCAGTATCAGAAAAAAGTGAAATATGTGTAAGACAGGGCTGAAACAATTCATCAAGGTATTTGAAAAATTCAAAATAGAAGGGAGGCTTTGTTTAAACCAATCTATTGATTTTATTTTCTGTCCTCACCTCCCTCTGAAGGGATTTCCAGTCCCTTTTTGTGCACTCTCCTGACCATAGAGATGCAGTTGGTTAGCACTGGAGGAGGAGGTGAGATCATCTCCCCTCAACATGCAGGGACCAGGAGAGGGGGGCTGGGATCTGCACCTCCAGCTACACGGTGCTGCTGATCACTTCAACAGGCGTGTGGCTGATGAGGAGAGGAGCTGAGCGAGCGAGCATTCTGAACATAGCATACATTCTGTGGAAAACCAACAAACTAATAAACGCAAAAAAAAATGAAAAGCACTGCCGTAGTTGTAGGGTGAACATAATCAGTCTTAAAGTGAGTAGAGAGAGAAAACTCAGAGCTGCATCAACCCAGGCCCTCTCAATCATCTATTTATAGTTTTCAGTCACATGACTGACTCACTACCCTGGTAGGTAAAACATTAGGCCATCATGGCGGCTAATAGTGGAAAATTATTACTGCAGGACAAATGTGTTCATTTCTCCATCCATTTGCATTTTACAAATACCTGAAGTGGTCTCTCTTAGAGCTTGAGTCAGATATTCTCTGTATCGTAGAGAGAACTCCTTACCGTCAGGATAAAAGATTTCACAAGTACAGACAGCTATGGCTGTTTTAGATCTGGGTGGGAAATGATGTCACAGTGAGGGAAATGAAAAACAAGAAAATCTAAAACATTGAAGCATCTCTAGGGGTTTGTGTTAATGAAGCGGGCTGAGATCATTATGTTAATGTGCCACTGTCTAGGTAATAAAAGTAAGAAAACACTAAAGGTGTTATTTTATCTCTGACTTTTTAGTTGATGATCTCATGATCGCTACATAAAATTAAAGTGGGGTTTGTGTGTGTCTGTGTGTGTGTGTTTAATGAGTGAGACTGAGGAACCACCATAGTGTAAAGAGCTGGTGGACAGTGTGGAGTTGTGTTTTTGTCTTCTGTGGAGCAGTTTCGCTACAGGGTGATTGGTCCATTTTGGATTATTTTTTCAGGTAAAATCCTTTAGAAGTCTATGGTTTGTTCCTGTGTCCATTAGTGCGTCCCACAGAACGTGACTGCTGTCATTTAGCTAAGCTAAACTCAACGACCTTTAAACGATAGCTGGAAGGCAGAAGAGCACAGTGTTGTGACCTTCAGGTGGACGTTTATCAGCGACTGGGATGTCACATTTATAACATATTTGTCAAGACTTTGGGGAAAGGGAAGTGATTTGTGTCCACATGGGTATATACCTCAGTAGTGGAATGTCTTATCTGTATTTGATCCGTCCCTGAGGAGCAGAGGTCAGTTTCATGGTACTCAGGAGGCAGTTGGGGGTTCAGTATCTTCTCCAAAGATACTTCAACACCAGAGGTTGTGCTAGACTTTTTTGTTGTCCTTCATTTTGACTGACAGGTTCGGTCATAATCTGCTTTTAACCATAACTACTTAAATGCAGCAGCTAATTGTTAAGCTTTATTTTTAGGAGCTCAACAGACCCAAAAGTTCAAATCGAACATGAAATGAACCCAAACCCGGCCCGACGTCATCACAGTCAAAACTCGGTCCAAACTGGAGTTTTATTTTTAAGTATATTTATGAAAGTTTTCCCCTCTCTCTCTCTCTTTCTCTCCTATTCGAACTGATTCATCCTGAACAATCAACTTAATTATTCGGCCCGACTCAACCAGAACCGATGAGACGGGTCGCAGTACACACGCACGCACAGAGAAATGGTTTAAATGGACGAGCATCATAGGATACCTCATAGAAAATATTATGTTCACCCCTACATATATATAATGAAATTGAATGGCTAAAAATATGAACAGTTCACCTGCTGTGGCCTGAAGCTTCATGGTGGTCTGTGTGGACTTGAATCAAACACCTGTTTGAGTGAAGTCTTCATCCTCCACTGCATCAGTCCACATTTTATCAACATCATCAGAGTTATTGAGGTTCTGGAAGAAACTCTGGACCCTCAGCTGCTGTGATATTTTTTTTCGAGTGAAGCCAACGAGGTCATAAAGAGAGCTGATCTGTCCACTCGCCGCCAAGTGCTCAACAGGTGTGAATGGAAATCCATCAAAATGAAGGACGGATTTCAGATTTGTCCATTAAAGTTTATAAAAAAGGTCAGTGATGGAAAATATTTAGATACATAGATAGATAGGTGTACAGCAACAGATGGTTTGGGCTGGGGGATTGAACCCTGATCTCCTCATAAGAGAACAACCCAAACAAACAATGTCATCCATAAGGTTTTTCTAAGATAAGTCTGTTTTAATGATGTCTACAAATTAAAACATCTTGGTTGTCAATCAGTGCATGTGTTTTAAAGGATGCATTGGGTTAGATTAGGTTTGAGGTGAAACGTCTGTTGAACTGAGGTTTACACGTTCATGTGACAATCTGTTTTCAGAATAAAGAACTAAGAACAGATCACATGCCTTCAGACTCAGAGTTAAACAGATATTTCCACAAGAACAGTATTCTGGATTGTCAGAGGCCACAACTGTTGTACTCAGGTCAAACACAGAGATTCAGGTAATTCTCTCACTCAGCTCTACGTATACCTGTCAGAGACTTTATCTCACCAAAATCAGACACAAACAGCTTGATGTCTCATTCCTGGACAGGTGTGTGAAACATCTGGTGACTGATGGAGTTTTATACAAAAATAAAGGGATTCGTCCAATTTAATAACTCAATAGATGATTAATGCATTAAAGATGAGAGAATAGGTACATGTTTGGAGCTTCCAGAAAAAGCCCAAGTTTATATTGATCTAATTTGTTTTATTATCTATGGAAAAGAATAATTTAGCATATTTATTCACAAAATTATGAAATACAATTACAAACTACAACATAAAAGATCAATGTGACTTTTTCTGTTAGTAATTTAAGTATTTTAAATTAAATAAAATAATTTTTAGGGAGAGATTTATCCATCAAGTCTAAAAGAGAAAATCTTAGAAAGGATCTTAGATCTCATTTTAAATGAGTTTAGCTCTTTTTATAATGGTCCTTCACATGAACACTTCTGAAAAACTTGCTTCTGTTTCTACTTTACATAATCAAAAATATAATTTTATGTTTACACTAGAAAATATTATTTATTTAGTTGGTTTGGGAAAGAAAAAAAACCCAAATCCCGTTTAAAGGATCTCTTTTATTGGATCACATTAGTGGATGTGGCAGATAGCAGCCTGGCAGAGAGACAAATAGGGATGGACTGATGAAAAAAGGTGAGGAAGATGAGAGCTACTGTAGGAGAGGGAGGTAGTTTCTACCCTTCCTGTGGTCTCGTGAGAATGAAGCAGCAGCAGGAAAAATGAGCATGAAACAGTAGAATGAGTCTGGGCACACACACACACACACACACACACACACACACATGCACGCACACACACATGCACGCACACACACACACACACAGAGTACTAGATAACAAGCAGATATCACTTTAAAACCTTTAGTTCTCCTGCCTTTTTCTGATTCATCCACCTAAACATCCTTCCTCCATCTTTCACTTGTCTGCACTCCTTCCCTGTACTCGTACTTTATAGACTCTTCCTCCTTCCTCTCTCTCTTGGGCCGTCTTTCGTTCTTCCGTCTGCTTCTATGACTCATTCCTAGCCTTTGACACCTTATTTTCCTTCCCATCAGCTCTTGGCTCTTTCTTTGTGTTGTTTAAACACATCATTTGTTCTTTACCTTCATTTTTAGTGCCTGTTCATCCTTCAACATCCTCTTCTTCCCTCACCCACCTTTCTCTTTTTAACCAGTCTGCCCCCACCCTTTATCCCTTGCCTCTTTTTGTCATGCCTACATGTATACAGTAATACAACATTTTAATCATTTTAAATGATATTTCCATGTAAATATTACAAAAATGTTCTGTTTTATCCAATGTAGATGATACATTGTTTCCACCTTCTTCCATAGCTGAAAAGTGAAACCAGACCAGTGTGTTATTATTTTTTCTAGAAAAAGCAAAAATACGAATTTTGTCAAAGTTTAGGATATATTTTCAACTGTGCTCACCCCCCCCCCCATCCTGCAATCAAATAAATGTCAATCTTTTTTTTTTAAAACGGCAAACTAACAGCTCAGTAGAAACTTCAAAAAATGCCCTTGAGAAAATCAAAATAGATGATGCAAAAGTTTATTTTCACAAAAATGACAGATTTAATCTCTCATCTTCTCAATGTCAGCCTGCTTGTTTCTGCAGATCTTCTTTGTGTTTTTGTGTTAAAAACACCTGTCCAAGCAGTGTCCTAGCATCTAGTGCCCTCCCTGCAATTACACAATGCATTTTATCATCCCAACAGTTTCTGACCTGACCCACAAACTTTAATCTTATCCTTAGCTGCCAATACAGTAGTTTAAAATCTATAATCTTTATCACATTTTTTTAAATCCTTCAAGCCAACTATCTTGTTAAAGGTGCTGCCATGTTGCATTTTTGGAACCAATCTGTGCATTTAGGATGTGAGATGTGAGGTCCTGTGTGTTTTAAGCTGAAAATAACTAATTACTACTAAACATATTAAAAAATATGAGCATGCAGCACCAAGGTATAAGCTACATGAACTAATACAGGTCAATATCTTTGGAAATTGTGTTGTTTTTTTTTAGTCATGGCCCTAGTAGAAACTGGGAGGAGATGGGGACTTTAAACCTTTACTGTAGCCGGCCACAAGGGGGTGTTGCAGTTTCTTTTGTCACAGATTAACATGTGACAATCCTTATTCTAGTAATGTTGATGACTCAGGCACAGCTAAAACCATTTAATCTTCTGCTGCCATCATTAAAAAAGTTTCATGCAAAATGATTTAATTGACTTTTGCCCCACCATCAGTTTTACATCATATGGTTATTGTTCAGGTAACACTGTTGTTTTACATGCATAAATACCACCAGCAATAGCAAATTGTTCAACATCCTGATTTTACGAACATTAAGATTGTCTTTTTCTGCTGAAATAACCATCTATCCATTTCAATACCTGTTTATTTATGTATACAGTTCCAAGGGAACTGCCTTCCCCTCCCATTGAACATAAAGACAAACAACCATTCACACTATCGTCTACATCTAGGACCACTAATTTACCTTATCACACTTATGTGAAGAGACTGGAGTACTTGAACCAAACCCATGCGTGCTTGGGGACCTTTTGCTGCCACCACACAGAAGGATTTTTGCCAGGAGCTGAATCAAGGACTTCTTGCTGCAAGGCCATGCAACAAACATCCCCACCATGCAACCCTCAAAACAGCTCCAATCTTCTGAAATTCACAATGGTTCATGCAACATTATTGATTTAAACCTTTACCCCACCATCATATGTCATCATTTTGGGTGAAATATGAAGACATCCCTGTCAAATTTGACCTCTGGATCCACCACATATGCTACATTTTGCTGCTAGTGGTGATATTTACTCCTGCAGGACCTAGAGTCCATTACTCCAAATAGAAGCTACAATGGGTAGGATGTAATTAGTTACAACTTTCACCTAGAAACACATGTCAGAATGGCCAAACTATCATGCTAAACCCTCTAACTGGTCATCGGGGGGGGGGGGGGGGGGGGGGGGGGGTGAAGTCTAATTTAATAGAGAACTAAAGTTAGAGTCATGGTCTTTGGGGGTTGGAGTTGGAGAGTTCTCCAAAGAGCAGTGAGTGAGGAGTTGCATCATCTGATTTAGCGTTTCATGTCAGATTTGATGTGTGTGTGTGTGTGTGTGTGTTTGTGTGTGTGTTGGGGGAAGTTAGGAGACAGTGTGGGAAAATACAAGATAAGAGAGCAGGTGATTTGATTTTAAGATACAGTCAGTATCCTCCACTCCAAGAAATCTCTCAGGCTTTGAACCCTGTCTTTACTCGACTTTCACACATAAAACAGTGATTGGGGTGTGTGTGTGTGTGTGTGTGTGTGTGTGTGTGTGTGTGTGTGTGTGTGTGTGTGTGTGTGTGTGTCTGTGTGTGTGCCACTGCATTTCAAATACAACCAAGTAGACGGAAGTGAAGAGAGAGACTAGGAAAAGAAGATCTGACATTAATTAGATCTCACTCTATGCTGGATGTTGGTCAAACTCACTCTAACATCCACATCTTTATATCTGAACTCGCCATCTTTAAATATTGAAGTCACTCATTTGCAAAGTCACTCACCCGTGGGTGACTGACTTACAGTGCTATCACATTCGTGGTCACCCTTTTTTGAAATTCGAGAAATAAAGTTCTGCTTTTAACTTGGCGTCTTCTTAGTTTTAAATTGGAGACAACATATATATATATATATATATATATATATATATATATATATATATATATATATATATATATATATATATATATATATATATATTTTAAATAGTGTAACAGAGAAAATGAGAACAGATATTTGAATCCCCACCAGCTGTTAAAGTCTGACATTACACAACCCTGTCACTGTTTGAGGGCCACACGGATTGGAAAGTATCTCATTTAATGAGCGTTTCAGATTTACTGAGCACTTCTACATCACAGACCCAACTCCAAGTCAGATTAATCTGCTTCTTTATTTTCTGTCTCTACCTGACTTCAAGATCAAATCCTGCTGCATTTACTGTAACTCAGAAGTGTCAAGTCAAAAATAATATTCTAAAAACAAAGCTTCAAGGTTATTTTAACTAACTGGATGCTGCTGGTAATGCTCTACCGGTACTTTAATGATTTATACCTTGATGTTTTTGTCACTCAATTTTGGAACGTCCTGCATGATCTGATGATTGTTTTGAATGGCTTTACTAACACATCAAACTGGCTGAGTTATAGCTATGTTTGAGTTTTCTAATGTCAGTTGGCTGTGGTGGCCATCTTGAATTGGGTTGACTTCAAATGTGAATCAGTGGTAGATGAGCACCCAGAGAATACTTTATGAGAGTTTCAATAAAATCCATTCTGTGGTTCATGAGAGACCAGTTAAGATTTTACTGCCTACCTTTCATCTTTTGATAGTGGGTGATAACAATTGTTGACATATAAACACGAGCTTTTATCTGCGCAACTGGCTGTTAAAGGCATACTTTGCAACTTTTTCATATTTTTAAATCTTTTCCTTGAGCCAGTATGACTTTACAGGGTTAATGAAAAGTCACTCAGCCCCATCTGCTGCTTGGATCCAGAATACCACATTTGCAACTTCTCATTCTCCGGTCCCTGAAGTCTCACGAAGTCACGTATCTCACGAGGGTTAGGCTAACCCAATGTGGCTAGTTGTTATGCTAGCTCCAGAGTGTTTTTAGCTCATGATTCCTGATTTTTTAATCTCTCCCTGCTTGAACACAGCTGATTTATTTGAATGAGTGATGAACTACTCCAGTAGAAAGTAATGAAGGCTGAGAAGACACTTCAACAGTTAGATTTAGGTGTTTCTGAACAAAGACAATGCTAAAGTTTTAACGACAGTGGTTTAAAACGGACACCAGGGGGTGCCAAAATGAGCAAAACTGCATAGTATGTCTTTAAAAATGTATAGTATAAGAAAATGTACTATACATTTATTTAGAGCTTGTCAGGACACAGGGATGTCAGTTTTGTCAGAAAAAGAACACTTTATCAGAGGAAAGTGAAGCTTTTAAGAACTAGAACACTGTATAGGTATATATGTACTGTATGTCAGAACTGCAATATATATGATCAGACAATTAAAAAAAAAATCAAATCTGTTCTTAGTGTGGAAGTGTCACAAAATCGTTTTTTTCCCCCACAAAATTGTATTTACTTTATTGGCTCTTTTTACTTTCATTATGGCCAACATTAAAGCAGGAATCTGAATATCTGATGAAAGGTAATTAGTATAACTTCAAAATGACTTCATTTTCTACTCATTAAGCTGCAGAACATCTCTTGCACTCTTGTCTTGGAGCGAGGATTCTTCTGACCTCAGGTCAAATCATGCTTAATTGTTGGTCACCTTTTAACCCTACCAATATCCCCTGCAGCTTCACCCACAGCTAAAACCAGTTAGCTGTGCTGTTAACTTATGTATCATGCCCTTTGCAGTCCATTTTACTTCTCTGTCTATAAGCTCATAATTGCTTCTTTGTAGGCTTTATTTGTGCATGATAATAAACCCTTATAGGCAGGGTGCTTAGTGAAAAGATGGTAAATTATTAATAAGCCTAAATGACTGTGCATTGGCTATAAAAGCAGAGGTCTGTATGTGTTTGTATGACTCACATTTGTGCTCTCACTCACTGAGGGAATAATTATTTTAAAAGAAAGAAACAAGGAGAAACCGGCAAGAGAAATAGAGGGATGTAGGGTTCAGGCAGGGAAATTGGGATGTAGACAGCCTTTGGAGAGGATGAATTGTATAATTAAAAAAGTAGCCATTGCATATTGATTGGCTCGATTCTGAGATAGGATTGTGGAGGAATGTCCTGGGAGTGCAGCTGTCCCTGGGCAAAGTGAGAGACCGAAAGGCCAAGGGAGGGCAGGGATAATGAGCTTCTACAGATGGAAAGCTGCTGCTCGTTTAACATGCTTATCGGTTTCTTTTTGATGGAGATGTGCAGGAGCGCAAAGTCACATGTATTTACTTGGGAATGTGCATAAATGCAAATGCAAGTCCATGGCTTTTCTGCGTGACTAGGACTTTTATCAAAAGAAAATAAAACTGCTATTGCACAGATAAGCAAACCGGGAAATGTATACAGCAGATATGTTACCATGAAATAACATATCTAGCATTTTCTATATTTTCTGTCTCCTCCTATTTTGTCCGTTTTTTTTTATCACAGGCTGTCGTGGAAGCCTGAACAGACCTTGTGTGTTTGCCCTCAGGGAGGGAGAGTGGTAGTGGAAACGGGGGAAAACACAGTGGTCTCTTGTTTGGTAAAGTCAGAGCGGTCGCTGGTCCTCTCAGCGTGTTTGAAGTGCCTCTGTTGACTCATAGACCTACAGCACAAACACTCATGCAAAGAGTGCAGAGCAAATACAAGGGATTGTTACAGAGAGGTAGAGAAAAGCTCAGAGAAAATTCTTTTTTTTTTATAAAGTTTTGTGGGTTTCATTTATCCAACTGCCAAAGTAGTAGCAAAGTTTACTTGAAGTAACAAAACATTCTGTGTTTTAATATCAACAGTATGTATCTAATGAGAGTTAATAATGTTATGAGCTCAATACTGACAGATAATTGGCATTTTGAAGTTTATGTTTTTTTATTCAGAGCCCATCTTGTTAAACCCACATTTTACAAGGTTGGACTCCGATTTGTCTTTTGAACTGGCCTAATCCTGGACTGGAGTTTAGGAAACCCATTGTCTTTTTTAAGAAACCAGTCAGAGATGATATGAATTTCGTGACATTTTGTGTGCATGATCCTGCTTGAAATAGCCATCAGTAGATGAGTCCACTGAACTTAAACCATTACAATCATCTGGGACTTGGTTACCAGAGTTGGGTCAGGACCCCACTGTGGATTATGAAACAACTACGGTAGGTGGTGGGGGTCTTGTGAAGATTTACGGAAATCAGATTACCTTGAAATTCAATTGCCTTGGTCATATTTAGCCTTAACTATTACCAAAATACAAAAGCAAAAGTCCAAAATTATATATATGAGTTTCCTCCGCAGGGTGGCCGGGCTCAGCCTTAGGGATAGGGTAAGAAGCTCGGACATCCGGGAGAGACTCGGAGTAGAACCGCTGCTCCTCCATATCGAAAGGAGCCAGTTGAGGTGGTTCGGGCATCTGGTAAGGATGCCTCCTGGACGCCTCCCTCGGGAGGTGTTCTGGGCATGTCCTGCCGGCAGGAGGCCCCCAGGTCGACCCAGGACAAGCTGGAGGAAATACATCTTCAGTTTGGCCTGGGAACGCCTGGGCGTCCCAGCTGAGGAGCTGGTGGACTTGGCCGGGGAGAAGATGGCCTGGGCTGCCCGACTTGGAATGCTGCCGCCGCGACCCGGACCCGGATAACCGGAAGAAGGCGAGGCGATATTTATGTGTCACTTTGCCGCTGTGTCCTTTGGCGAGACACTTCACACACATTAGCTGATGGTGGTGGTCCAAAGCGCCTGGTGTGTATCAGCTTCACTCCTGTGGCTACAATGTAGCTTACTGCCATCAGCATGTGAATGTGTGTATGAATGGGTAAGTAACCGACTGTAGCATAAAGCATTTATCACTTATACAAATGCGGGACATTTACTATTTACATAGCTACATAATGTATATCAGCAGCTTGTTGCTTTGTGTACAGTACAGTGTCATCATCAAACAGTTCTATCTTAACATTAAAACAAACATTTGGTAAATTGGTAGAATTCTCCCTACATAAAGCCTTGTGGAACTCCTAGTCAAGGTATTTTGATTGTGTTTTCAAAAAGTACAGCTTGTGTCCTATTAGATAAATATGGTTTAGTCCAGAAGAATGCACTGTTAGGAAGTTGTACTTATGACAGTTTTGATAGAAGAAACTCATTATGAATTGTGTCAAAGAAAACAGCTCCTACATAACCACCCTGATCTAATAACCTGTAATTTTCTCAAAAAACCAACACATGGCCACATCAGTGGAGTGATTCTGACTGAAATCTAACTGCATTTGATTGAGAGGGGTATGGCAAATATTGATGTGTTCTTTCAGTTGCATAGCAACTGTGCCCTTTTAGAAATAATCTCTATAATGCTACTAATATTACTGGATCTCCGATGTAGTTTTATTACGGGTCTTAAGGATTGAAGTAACTTAGACTATTTTCCATGTGACTGACACTTAACCTTCTTTTATTGACATATTTATTAAATGTTCTATTTGGTTTGCAAGCACCTGTCTCTTAAAGTTGCTGCTGAGACCAGATGTGTCCCTGGTGTTGGATCCATTAAGAGAATAATTTGTTTTTAAGACCTTATAGACAGAAATCTCTCCTACACTGAACACTGGCTTACTATAATCAGGTGGTTTACGAGTGATGCATAGACATTTTTAAGGTCTTTGTTTAATCCTCAGTTGAGTTTATGACATTTGTATTGAAGCTGTTTGTAACTATGTTAGTATTATTAGTTAACATACCACCCACCTGCAGCTACCATATTAAGTTGTCATTTCCCTTTGCTCCTTCAGTTATCTGAATATAAAGGTCTGCTTTGGTTTTATAGCTCTGTTTTACCACTTTATTTCTTAGTGATGTGAAAACAGGTCTGTCAGTTGAGGCCCAGTTTTAACAGATGTTTTAGGGAACTGTCTCTTTCTTTATCAGTCTCCACATATCCTCACTTAGCCAAGGAATTTTATGTTTATGCTGTTTCAGTTCTACCTTTGTTGTGAACTTATTGATGATTTCCTTCAGACTTGTCATAAAATAACTACAACTTTCCTCAATTTCACTACTCAGGACACTAGACCAGTCATGTTGTTTTAGAATGTTATTCAGATTCATTTGCTCATATTTAGATATTATGACACTTTGACTAACACTAGAAAATCTAGTTAAAAATTCCTAATAGTTTGTTTTATACATGGTGTGAATCACAAAACCCAGATAGAAGATGAAACATTTTAGTTTTTCTACCTCACGTTTGTGAATATTAGATTACTTCTGGTTCGAGATGCTGTATTCTTGTTGAGTCTTGTATAACTTGACTAAAATCGATGTTGTTTGTGAGTATTTTCACATTTCTCCTGTCTGAATTATTATCACAATTGATATTGAAGTCACCCATAATAGTAATCCCCTTGTTACCATTGCAGTGAGTTAAAATTGCCTTTAGATGATCACAAAGGTGTCTTCAGAGGACGGAAGTTGATTTAAACATAGCACATTTCAGGGAAAGACTTATATTCAAAACAATAAATTCCATATACATTTTTGTTGGCTATTTGATTTTTTCACACTTAAGATGTTCCTTCACACAAACCAGTATCCTTCCTCCACATCCTAAACCTCTGTCTCTTCTAAATGTATTGGTGATGACTTAATCAGCCAACTTTCCTACATGCCTAGTATAACAACGTTAGATAAATGTTCCATTTGTTCAGTCTGATTCATATTCTACTAATATTGATATCTCCCAGTGAAAGTTATTTTGGTTTAGAATGGGAACCAGATGAGTTTAGTATTGTTAAGAGTTTGAAAGATGTGTTTTACTTTATTTCCTTTTTGATCAAATCAGTCCATGAGGAGCTCGTATCTGAGCCTTTCAGCAGATTTAAAGTGATAATATGCAACTTTTTCATATTTTTAAATCTTTTCCTTGAGCCAGTCTGTGCTAATCTGACCCTTTACAGAGTTAATGAATAGTTACTTAGCCCCATCTGGTGATTAGATCCAGAATACCACGATTGCAAAATCTCCGTCACCGTCACGGTACCCAGGAAGTCACGTGTCTCACGAGGGTTAGGCTAACCCAAAGTGGCTAGCTGTTATGCTAATGCTGGAGTGTTTTTAGCTCATGATTCCTGATTTTTTTTCAATCTCTCTCTGCTTGAACACAGCTGATTTCTTTGAAGGAGTAAATAACCGCTCCTGTAGAAAGCTATGAAGGCCGATGAGACATTTCAACAGGTAGATTTAGGCGTTTAGAAGCTGAAACAATGGGCTGTTTTATTTAATGCAGTGATTTAAAACGGACACCAGAGGGAGCCCAAAACAAGCAAAACTGCATATTATCACTTTAAAGCAAACTGATTTGAAGTGTTTTTATACTTTTAACAGCAGGAGTCGGGGTTCGTGAGACCCATACTTTTGTTTATTTGGTCAAAAGCTGAAAAGTTTGGGAACCAGGAGAAAAAATATGGCCATATCAGGAGATTGGTTTAAATTTATACATTACTTAGAACATTTTGTTACAATAAAACTACCAAAAGAGGAGTATTCATGGGTGGGAGAATAATTATTTAATACCTCATACAATATCGCAAGATACAGCACTCAAAATCTACAGTAGTATGTCTTGGGGATGACTCTCCACTATGACACCAATATCTCTCAATATCTGCTAGACTGCTGAAGTTGTTTCATCTTTGTGTTTTCTAAGAATGATTGTGGTGGATGATTGTAGATATACATCCAATGAAGAATTTCAAAATCTGTCCTGTACTTCATGGGATATTTAGCCAACAGACAAACTAGAAATAGGTACAAACTACCATCAAAGGAAACACTGAGAACTATAATGAAATTTGTTGCTGTCAGGCAAAAATATTGTATCTCCAAAAATAAAACATTTCAGAAAATGAAATAAAAGTTTATTTTACAAAGATTTATCTCCAAGTGGTCAGAACTCATAAAATATTTATATCAATTTTCTCTGAAAAGTCATCCATAAAACCACCAATATATGTGGAAGATGACCAATAGAGCCAATTTATGTATTTACATGAAAGTGATGATTAGAGGTACATGATTTTAGTCTGACAGCTATCAAAAATGCAGCATCAACTAATACTGGAATATGTACCCATATATCCCCTCTGTATCCATTTCAATGCACTTGTTTTTGCCCTGCTGTGCAGAGTTTAGTTTCATGGACTGTATCACATCAAACTGTCTCTGGCTTTGGCTCAAGCAATGTTATTTAAATTCATCATTGTCAGATGACACTCCTGCCTTCAGAGACTGCAACATAAGTACATATCTAAGAAGTGACAATGTCAAATATTTCAAAGTCTGTGAAACACACCAAGAAAGTCCTTGATTGCTGTAGTTTCTGAAACAGATACACAAAGATGCCATCACTTCGAAATTCAGTACATGCGCTGACAACTGATCACATCCCAAACATGCACTCTGCTAAACTCACATGAGTGCACCTTCACTCCAGTGTTCTCTGACTCAGTGTTTTAGCTTGTCTTTGTGGAATTTATCAGCATAATCCTTCGGATTTTGCCTGCTCAATGGAGAAATGGAAAAACTAGGAGTGGGGAAGGGGGGGGGGATGGAGGGAGGCGAGGGAGAGCAGCAATCGAAGAGGAAAAACAACCGTAAAGTAGAAGCAAAGAGACAGGACATTAAAATGCATGGCTGCCCTTGCCAGGTCGGATAAAGCTTACAGTACACCGGCATCAGATCTCATCAAATACTCATCAGATGGTATATCACAAGCAAGGGTTCTTAGCACTGTATCCAATCAGCCTGACCGGGGAAATATGTGCGTGTTTAAGAAAAAAAAAAGTGGATGTGTGGGCATGACCTCCCTGCAGGCCACTTCATGTACTTGTGTTCAGTGCTGTCACCTTTTGGCTAGTGCTAATTGTGTAAAGAGTTCAGATCACACCTGAAATTTGACCTCAAATTACATCTTTGTTCTCCCTTTGATGTCAATATTTGTCCTATATGTGATGTTATATTTACATTATTTTCTCTCTGGGATTGCCATGTGTTGTACCATTACTACAGTGGTTTCCCTCAATGCAAATCCACACCCAAGTAGAGCAATACACCAGCAGACGATTTGTTTTTGATCTTGATTAACCTGATTCACATAGAAACAAAGGGTGTGAGTCTGGAAGGCATTCAGAGAGGATGACAAGGACATATGCTATCAATACATGCTGCTGGCTGAGAAAAATGTCATAGGCAGACAGTATCACCTGGACTGATAGATAATCTGAGCTCCCTTTAAATGTTCAAATGATTTGGGCAAGATTGCATTTGAGGGTTGCCTTTAAAAAAACATGATGTGGGAGAAAACTTTCATTTACCTATTTTCTATACCTGCTTCATCCTGTTGAGGGTCATGGGGACCATCTCCACTGGTCACCGTGTGAGTGACAGGTTACAACATCGCCAGTCCAACACATGGTTCTACTATGCAACCCAAAATGTTTTTACCCTGGATCATCATCATTGTTTGTTGGCTTGTTTCATTTCCACTGAAGTCTGAGCTGCAGGGTAGATAAGGGCAACATTAATTTCTTAATGTGAAGCATTGCAGCTTGTCAGACATCAGGCAGTTCCCTTGGTTCCCTCGTATTCCCCTTTATATTAATTGGGAATGCTTAGGATATTCAACCAGTCAGAAGTGCTTCCCATCCTGAAGATTTCAAGTGGTTTCAAGGGGACCACCTCCCTGCAAGGTCTTTTTATTGGGGTAATCTGGTAATCTGTTTTGGCCATGATTTCTGTAGTGGAAACAGACAAGGTAAAGAATGGTCCCAGAAAACTACCCTGGTTTTTGGAGAAGGTTCCTGAAGTTATACTATGCATCAAATGTTGTATTTTTAAATAAAGTCTGTAAGCAACTAGCCATTGATCCATTTCCAATTTGATCCTGTGCAGGGTCACTGTGAGCCGGTGTTTAGCTCCAGACGTTTTTGTGCGAGAGGTGGGGTACAAACTGGACAGGTCACCAGTCATTACGGGCCTCATAGAGACTAGCAGCCAATCACAATCACACCTGGAACCAGTTAGTCACCAATTAAGAATAACTGGAGTAAAAACATTTATGCATGAGGGAGAACATGCAAACTCAACTCAAAAAGTCCCAGTTGAGTGTAAAACCTGAGCCCTTTTCATGATAAATATTTGTCTGTGCAATCTGCACAAAACTGTGTGACTCAATCTAATTAGGTTAATCCTGTGGGAAGTACCAACAAGTATTAAAACTGGCTTAAGGTGACAGCAGTCTTTGAGATCAATACATTAGCTTTATATTCATCTGCTCAGAGATGGGATTTTTTTTTCTGAGTCTCGCTGCTTTTCTAAGTTCGTTACTGACCTATGTACAACCTGCCTCGTTGGTCACACATGAAGCAAAATATATCCAAACAAAAGTAAAGGTTTGATGCAAGAACTGTGTTAAAGAAAGAAAAAAGTACTGAGTAGAGCCTTGGAAGCTGACATTTTAACTTGATAAATAAAAATAACAAGTAGGCAGCCATCTCCAACTGGCTCTTGCCCTTTCACAATGGCACCCAAGCAGCCATAAAGCCAGAGCCAGGTTCAGCTGAGCACAAATATCAGAGCATGAGGCAGGGGAAATAAACGAGCTGAAATGCCTCCCTACAGTCTGCCTTTTACCTCTTTGATGATTGATGGTGGACATTGTTCAGTGGCTTTTAGTCACAAGCATGTAATTGCTTTTTGATATTGTTACAAATGAGAAATTACTCTGTCCCATTACCAGTGCAGAAGATAAACAATGGGGGAGGCTTCAGCAGAGGAGAACGATAAGGTGCTGTTTACGGAGGAACCGTTCGTGTTTCATTTATCTGAAATGAGTTACAGTGCACTCAAAGGGTGAGGGACAGCTGAGAGCCTTGATAGATGTAGGAACCCATGGCTGTAAGAGCAGCTGAACTAAGAGATTAAACTACTTTGTAATTTAACAAGCACAAACTAGTAGAGAAAAAACATTTAATACCATTTTATCTTTCTCAAGAGGTGGTTGTTTATCTTAGATGTATCCTAGATGGAAGAAGAGGCAAACCAATTCAGCAGTTAGCCATGTTCAAATTCAATAGAACACAGTGTTTTTAGAAACCACCACCACCCATATAGTCAACAAGACTTCCTCAACTAACTCGACTGATTGACAGGAATTGTGAAATGACATTTGCAGCAGCTCACATACTTCCTACAGTGATGGCCCCAAGGAGGTAAATTGATGGGATCTGTCTCTTCTTGTGTCAGACCTCGTGTAAGCTATGTCCTGGAACGCCACTCACACCACCTCCCTGATCTCTAACAAGACTTCCACCACCCTCCCATCACTCCCACACCCAACTGTGTAAAGATGTGGGAGAGAGCAGCGTTAATCGCTAATCACTCCTCTGTCACTCAATCAGCCAGTCCCACGCTGATGGGTGACAGGCAAGATGGTGGAGCGTGTCATGTGTGGTCAGGTGTTAATGAAACCTAATGCTGTGAGAAGGATGGTGACTGTGGAATAATGAGCATTTAACGGTGGTGGAATTTTACACGTATGACTGTCCGAGTCAAGTCTTTAGTCTAACTGAAATAAAGCGTCTTTAATGATGTTTCTATCATCTAGTCAGCCTTAATAACCTGGCTTGCTTTATGTTTTACATTTAAACCATCTGTGGGTGCAGCTCTTAATTTGGTATGTGAAAGCTAATCAGCTGCAGTCCAGTAATGACTGAGGGATTTTGGTGAAAAGTTATTGATTTTATTCATAATTATACATTTCTTAACATTTTCTGCATGAAAATTTCTTGATATAAAACTCTGAAGCATGCCAAAATTCACAGCTGTTCTACTGATACATTTACACACATTGGATCGAGTAATATGTACCATTTCATTGCAGTTACGTATGAATATTTGTGCATCTTCTCATATTTTTATGTCAAACTAATCAATGTCAATCAGAGCCCAGAGAGCTTGTGTCTGGTAGGATACATTTAGGAATATAGGGCTAAATTTTCCAAAGAGGTAAAATGATACTGCGCTCTGTCAGTTTCCAGTAGAAATATGTATATTTTCAGCATTTTGGTGAGAATACATTAATCAGGCAAACACATTTCACAGTGTGTAGGAGTATTGTTTTTCCTCTTTGGATCTAGATAGCCTTTTTTATATGCATGGTTTTTGAGTCATATAAAGTTGTTTAGGTTTAAAATATTTGACAATTTTGTGATGTCAGATGCTGACAGGTGAAAGTTTCAAATTAAATCTTTACCAAGCTATACTTCCAGGTTAAGATTAATACTCTTCCAGTCACATCCAAGGAAGCTTTATAAAGTTTATTTATGTCTTGCAATTCATTGTGATCATGTATTAGATCTGCTGCTATATGCTTATATAGTATGCTTAGAACTTTCATCATATTTATTTATAATATCAGCTACTCATTTGAGCCCTGTATTGATTTTTTTTGCATCATTTATTTTACAGACATGTTTTTTTAATAGTTTATCTAGCAGTCAACAAAATACAATTTTATGTTTATCTATCTATCTATCTATCTATCTATCTATCTATCTATCTATCTATCTATCTATCTATCTATCTATCTATCTATCTATCTATCTATCTATCTATCTATCTATCTATCTATCTATCTATCTATCTATCATCATTATTAATATTTGTGGGTTTTGTTTTTGCTTTTTGACTTATTACTAGATTTATTTGCAATTCCATTGACTTGGCATTTAATTGCAGGAATTTTGCTCAATTTGGAAAGATTTCAATTTTGTGGAGACTTGATCAAATTGCAGAAACAAGCCAGAATGCACAGAGGAGAGAAGGTGCTTACAATGCAGAAGAATGAAGGGCACAATTTCATATATACATACTTTTGATTGTTTTGTTTAAGTAGGAAACTACATTCCCATTATTTGTTTTAGCTGGAACAGTTTATGGATCCTATGATCAAAGTCCAAGTGTGTGTTGTGCTTTGATTTGCACAGCCAAAGTGTGGTTGAATAAAGTAGCTTGTTTACTAGTTGTAATAAACCAAAGCAGCTCTCTGGGGTTTGCAGGGATCCCTGTAGACTACGTCCCAGCCTTAGTGATGGAGGCAAGCTTGCGTGCAATTCGTCCCCACTCTAAAAAATTGCTCCCTCTGTGTTGTGAGCTTCCCACATGATTCCCAGCCTTGCCCTTGGACATGGAAAACAACATCCTTAATTGACAGGAAGATGGCGTGTGATGACTCAGCCTTGGTGTTTGGTTCCTGAAGGTGGTGATTCCCATGTGGAGATTTTGGGGTTTGCACTTTGGAGGGTAAAGTAAAATTCTGCTTGCATGTAAATTAGCCTTCAGTGAATAAACAAGGAGGTTGTTTTAAATGTGCATGTGTGTGAAAGCAAATGTCATTTTACATTATGAGTTGCTTAAGTTTTCTAGATTTTCCTGTTTTCACACAGAATATCATAAAAATCCCGTTGCTACTCGCTACACAGCTCAGATGTGTTTGTTCTGGAGGCCTCCGATACAGGATTCTTTGTCATCTCTGGGAGAGCGCTTCTCAGGCTTAACTGATTTTTGTCTGTCATGAGCTCGTAAGAACAATGATCCGTTAAGGGCAAAGAAGTCACCGTCAAGGTAATAAACAATGTTAAAGTGTTTACCTGCCGGCTCTGAATATGTGTGTGTGTGTGTGTGTGTGTGTGTGTGTGTGTGTGTGTGTTTGTGAAAGAGTGCTGTGCGTTTATTTGTGCGTCAATTTCTTATTAAATGCATCACCAGGTTTACATTTGTCCTCAGTATTTCCTCTGCTAGAATTCCTGAAATGTCTTTATTTTTCACATTTATGTGCTAATAGGAATGTGGTAATTCAGTGTGTAATTATGCACACCTATAAAATATTTAAATACTGGTAAAATTGTATCAGTGAAATTGTCCTTTTGTGCTTGGTGGCATTATTGTCAATTAAAATACAATTTTTAATCAAATTATTATTCTAAACCTGACCCTAACCTTAACATTTACACAAAACCCAGACTTTGATGACCAGACAAATCGTCCTCTTTTCAGTGAGGTTAGTTTCAGTTATGGTCCACACAAAGTTAGTTATACAAGTATACGTACACACTCTTTATTAATTAATGCTGTGATTAATTTGAGTCACAATATATTTTATAATCTACATTTCAGTTCATATCTTCCTAAAGTGATTTAATACCCAAGTATTCTGTTACTAAGGAGCACAAGAGAGACTTAAAAAAATAGAGGAGAGGTGAGCAAGTGGGGACATGTTGGCAGAGAAAGAATCCAGTCAGAAAAAGTGAATATGAAACTTATGATCATCCATCCAAATTCTGATTGATACTGCAAGAGGTTACACACTGGACCGTCACCAGTCCAACACTATTACCTATTAGGCCAACTACTATTTAATGTATGTGCATGTGCTCATACTTACAGCCAGTTTAGAGTAGTCTATTTACCAATGTGTGTTTTTGGACCGTGGAAGAAAAACAGGATACCCAAAAGTTTCAATAATATCTTAACAGGAATTTGTCATTTTTTATGACCTTATGGTCATAACAGATCTCAGTACAGATCTCAAAACAAGGACCCGTGTTATTTGCTACTCCTGGTTTGACTTGTGGTCTTCTTTGTCAGTTGTTTCTATGGCGCCCCCACTTAAGATGAACAAAGCAGGTACTGCAACAGGCATGCAGTCACAAAATGTGTTTTGCATGTACTCTTCCACTGAGAAGACTGGGCAACCCTAGCAGACAGGTATAATAATTTACATAATTGCTTATGTAGAACATGCATGGTTCTGCACTGTGGTATAATTTAGGAAACCAAACAAAAAGCTTTTAAAACGTGAACATTTTCTGTTCAATTTGAAGCTTTCAATAAACATACTTTTCCTTTAAGGCGCTGAAGAAAGTACAAGAACATTTGGAAGGCTTAACTTTCTACTGGTATTTTAAATGATCACAGTCTGATATAAATATAACAAAGTGACACCACAAATTAATCTCCTCAGTGTCACTGAAGACTTGTGTTGGAGCAGCTGGAAACTCAACAATGAACTCCTAGGAAAAATGATAATCAAAGCAACAAACTTCATCATCAGTGAGTCAGATAGGACACAGTTATAATATAAAACATGTTTTGTCATTTATTGTCAGGTTGGAAAAAGCAGTTCTAATAATATATGCATCATATGGATACTATCAGTTATTGAATTAGGAGGTAGGGTTAGGATCACATAAGTTCATACTTAATCCTACTCCTTTTTTCCATAGTGTATTTGTCTAGTTTTACATTCTTTTTTCCAAGATTTATCATTAATAATATAATTTTTCTAATAGAGAAAATATAAAATATTTTATAAGTGCTTGAAACTGTGACAGTAGCATGAAAAAAATTGAGACAATGAATGAAGTGAAATCTTTTGGAGTGTATATACCTTAAAAAATGTCTCTAGTAATGTTCAGCAATGACTTGCTCCATAGGGGTTTTGTTCATCCTCAATCAGATGTCTGAGCTTTATATTCACTGACTTTTTTGTTTGATTTTTTAAAATCATATTTTCCTAATTATTTTTTCTTACCCACTCACCCATTAGGAACCCTTAAAGCAGCACTTAAATGGTTTTCTGAGACAACATAAGCACAACAATACAGCTAACTGCTAGTTTTACAAAACTGCATAACAGTAATCTTTTCATTTAGGAATAAATAGAGGTTTTACTCTCCATAACAAGAACCATTAATTACAAAATATGAAAAAAAAACCTCTATGCTGTATTTGATCTTTGGCTGTGGAATAAATTTCTAAATGTACAGAGAAAATAAACGTTGAGTTATGAGCGTGTGAATGGCTGCTAATAGTAAATTAATGGAATGAATCGACTGGCTCCTAAATGATGATTGCAGGATCGAGCTTTCACCTCTAATTGCCGATAATGAAGAGTCAATTAGACAAATCTTCATCATGAACTCCCTTTTTGTGTAGAACTGCATATAATATAGTACACATCTGAATCAGGATACGCTGTGCTTTACATTAACCCACAACTTATACATGTAAGTAGCGTTAAAGGTGAATGTGATCTCAACCTGTTAAAAGAATAAAAAACTGTATTTAGCCGCTGCCATAAACGGCGTTCAGCGACAAAAAGCTTTCCAGTTTTTATTCCTCCACTGCAACTAAAAGACGTTGAACCTGCTATTAGTGCTGAAAGAGATGTTCTTTGTGCTGAATCCAGCTGAAAACATTTTTCTCCTTCTGTTGGTATCAAAAGAAAGGAGAAAGATGGATTGAATCGCTTCTACATAATGCCAGAGAAGAAAAGCTTCTGATTTAAGAAAACCTTCAGTAGGATGAAAAAAAAAGAGTGGGAAGAAGCTGGGGGCGGGGGTGCGGTAGGTGTGAAAACAACAGGGAGCGTGTGCTTGTGTCAGGAAAGTGTTGGTTGTAACATTTGAGCCAGAGAGTATGTGACCTCTGTCATGGTGAAAGGAGCATCGAGGGAGTAGAGCAGATGGATGACAAGCTTGTGTCTCAGCATCTCTCTGCTTCAGAACTGGCATGCTTCATCCATTTGTCAGCATTAGGAGGAGGAGGAGCAGGGGGAAGGGCCTGAAATGTTATGTTGTGATCTTTCTTTTTTGTCTTTATAAGTGTGAAAAATTAAATCAAAATCATTTAAAAAATCTAGTTCTTAAATGTGAATGTACTGTGTGATATTAAGATGACAACCGATTTATTTTTATTGTAAATAAGAATGTGTTTTCATTATTGTGCAATTCAATTTCAATTCAATAAGTTTATTTCACTCAAAGAAAAGTTTTCAAAGTACAAACTTCAAATCAAAATACAAAATCATTTGAGCGAAAAAGGGGGAGGAAGAAGAAAAATCTTATATAAACGATGCCCTTCAACTGAATACAAAATAAATTACAAAATGGCCTTATACACACAAAAGTAAACAACTTTTTTTTTACAAACAATATCAGAACTAAAACATATCAATCCCCTATCATTAACTCACGAGATCATGGGATTTTATAATTTTATCTTTATACATTTTCTTAAAGTGCTTATGACTCGATATTTAAATCACTTTATATTAAACAGATGTAATCTTTGATGCCTCTAGATTAGCGTTGCACCATTATAACTCAAAATACGCTGTAATTATTTCCTAACGAGCAACTCAGAGATCAGAAGAAAGCGCCGCCTTCCGGTTCTGCTGGGTTTCTCCTTATTTGGCAGCCTGACACTTCTGCTGCAGCAGGGGGCAGTGTTGTCACGTGAAAGAGAAACGAAACTGAAACTAAACACTACACGGTCTATGGGCAATGGGGGCGGCACTGCCTCGCTCCAGTTGTCGTGAACGTGCATGTGGGAGGAGAATTGACCATATAAGCAAGTCCGGATCACTATGACCTCATAGCGGGCTGGAGTGAAAAAAACGGGTTGAAACCTGGGTCTGAAATCTGGAAGAGCTTCTCACTGGCTGGACTAGGAGACAGATGGACGCCGCTTTTTGCTCTTTCTGGCAGGTTTAAGGTGAGAACTCAACGTTACAACATGATAGATAAGTCAGAAAACATGGAAAACGATGACATGGGCACTTTAAATTGATCAGTAGTTGAACATTTTTTCAAATCATCATCCAGGTTAGTCCATAGTTTTACTCCGTATACTGAAATGCACGTTTGCTTTAATGTAGTTAGTACAAATATTTTTTTAAACTCAAACTTCTTTCTACTTTTTCCATCATTTGTGATCAAAACAAAAAACTTCTGTAACTCTGCTGGCAGTAACTTATTTTTAGCCTTGAACATAATTAGTAAAGTTTTTAAATTAAGCAAATCTCTGAATTTTATAATTTTTGACTGAACAATCTATTATTATGTTCTCTTGGATGAAAACAGTTATAGTAATTAAAAAAAACTGGCATTTTCTACCTTCAGATCCTCCAGCAGGTAGCAGCAGACATGTAGGACTCATGGAAATAGACCACAATGCAATGCAACCTGAGCTAACAAAGCATGCTTTTTGACCATTTGTAACAGCCGTAATTGTGTAGTGTCTCTATAAGACAGCCTAAGTTTCATGTTGTGTGATCTCACAAGTGTGCGCCCTGCTACCACAAGCTTTTGGAGGAAACGTGATCAGTACGCTACTGGATGCACGAACTGAGAGGACTCTTTATTTTATTATCTTCAACTATTGTGACTATGGGTTGTATGAACTCTGCTTAGTTCATGTTTGACTAACAGCAGCCGTTCAACCGGGCCTTGTAAGGTTGGTGAAGAAGTGTTATTAAAAGACCGTGTGGAATTCCCCATTACTAGCGTGGTCGTGAGTTTTTCGCAGTCTCACAGGTTTTTCTGTGCCTCCTCTCCACCCCTTTATACAACCCACGTTACACATTGCATTACTTTTACATGTTATTGAGTTGTAAAAGAAGTGATTCAGAGTGGATAAAAAGTGTATAATATGGTACCTTAAAAAACGTAATAAATATTCGTTTCAACAAAACAAATACCCAAATCAAGCTGTTTTCAGTTTCTGTACAGTGTAAAAAAAATGGAAGTGTCTTCTAAGTGATAGAAAAGCCACAATTTCTCTATTAGTGCCAGCTGCCCCCTAACCAGATGGCTCATTTATGCCCAGCTGTTGACTTTGAGACCCATAATGATTTCATATTTAAATAGTTATGATTATCAATTTACAATTTATTGGGTTTTATTTGCACAAATATCCATGTGCGGTAACCTTGAGCGTTTTACTTTTTCAGTTACACTGATAAAAATGCAGTTTAGGAAAAGAATGAAAAAGTGGTTAAAAACAAAGAAAAAGTAAATGCTTTACAAGAAGAACACAGTTATTTAATTTGAGAAAAAAAATTAACGTAATTTGATAATTAAATCACTTAGAAACAGATCTTTTGATGAAAATATTACAAGAACTGAAAATTCAATGTTTTCCTTATTAAAGTAAAAAGGTCTTGGGCTCATTTCCTGCTGTGTGTATTTTATATGTCTAGGGGGCCTATAATTTAATTTTTTTCTGCATTTTTGCTTTAATATCTTAAATTGTGTTACTCTTCAACAGACAACACAATGAAAACAATTATTTGTACAAACAGGTGAAAGTTTTTATGCCTTTAGGGTAAGTCTGCCTCACAATGCCACAGGAGGGAAGACTCTTCTAAAACAGTAACAGCAGGAGCTAAATATGCTGTTCTGCTTACTTATATTCATGCAGTTCAATAAAGCGTCTTTGTGAAAGTCTTAAACCGGTGGTGTGCAGTGAATCTACAGAGTCAAACAGAAGATTGTTGTCTGGAAAATATCTCTTCTGTTCCAGACTCACAGATTTGTCTCCAGAAGCCGTTTAAAATACTCATTTACTAAAAGAAAAAGATTGCTGTAAAGGAGACATTGGAAGAGTCAAGAGCGTGACATTTCAATGGTTTTGTTTGGATCTAGAGAGACTCACAAAAAACTGGACCGTCCACATTTGGGACAGAGAAGATAAATGATCTGAGAGTCGAGGGTGTCTTTGTCAGCCCTCAGGAGAGACGATAGGGACGGTTTACGTAAACTAGCCTTCGTTATGGTTTAAAAGCTCGGCACTCAGCACTTTCCTGTTTGAATTGAGAAAACTCCTTGAATGAGAAGTGAAAGTGCCCTTTATCTGAAGCTCTCAGAATTACAAATCTACCAATATCATTTTTTTAGTCAAATGATTTACACATGCAACTTAGTGCAAGGTTGTTTTTTTCTGTTATACACAATCAAACTAGGGTCATTGTAGCCTCTGTGGGAAAACCGAGAGACAGTAACAGCAAAAAAACCTGTTGTGTCCTTGTGGAACTTTCTTTATAATAATAACAGACTCATGGAGATTTTATAAAGCATTTTTCATGACAGTCTTACTAAATGTTTTACTAGAAAGGACAAAGTGAGTTTTTTCACATGGATGTTTATAGGAAAACAATAACATGTTGAAGAAATACTATAAAGATTGAACCAAAACGTTAAAATAAGAGGAGAATTGATTTGAAGGTACTGTATATTCTTACGCTTTAGTTTAGTGAAAGTCAGCTCCTCTAAATCAGAGGCCGTGGTTTTTAACTAGAAAACGATCGAATGCTCCCTCCAGGCTGGGTTTGAGCTTTTTCCTCCAGCTTCAGAATTTTGTTTCCTTGTTCACAAGCGATGTTAGGATGGTGTGATAAATGGACTAATGAATCAGGGCCTCAGCTGCAGCAACAAGAACATTGTTCCAGTTCTTCCAAGTAAAGAAGGAACTGAGTGTAAAGGCAATGGTCCTGATTTACTGATCCATGTCCCTGTTAAAGGAACGAGCTTCCCTTGTAGGGTGGCTTGACTCATCCTAGAGATAATATGCTCCTCCTCATTGAAAGGAGTCATCTGAGGTGGTTTGGACATCAGATGAGGACGCCTCCTGGTCACCTCCCTTTCAAGTTTTACCCAATCCACTGAGAGGAGACTGAGGCAGACCCAGAACTCTCTTGGAGGTATTTTATCTTCTCTCTGGCTAGCTGTTGAATATTCTTCTGGATAACTTTCCATTTGTTCAAGGTAAAGGCATTGGTGAAATATCCCATTCACAGAGTGTCTTGATTATTTGGTCCAGCATCAGCTGTGTGTGCATCATAAACTCCTCATGCATGCAGAAACTGAGGATTGTGTTTCAGGTCACTGTTTTTGACTCATATCAGCTGGGAGTTAGAGCTGTTTTAGGGTCTAAAGGAGTGAGAGCTCCAGAGTGGGAGGACATACAATCAACAGGTGTGACATGGGAGTGTTAGTTTTGGTGTGTGTAGAAGCACAAATACATTGTCTTTTTTAAAATGCAAGTAAAGATGAGATGACACTATAAAGAAGATCATTTGTGACACTAGTGGATACGCTCAGAAGAGCTAACGATAAGAAATATCAGAGGAAGAGAGAAGGAGGGGCATAAGCAGGGATCATGAAGGACTTCTGCAGACGAGCCCAGGGTTTTCTCACTGCATGGTCAGCCATTATTTAGTGTTTTCACTGAATTAATGCAACATTTTGGTAACCTGCTGCCTTTAAATCTTATTATGCTTGATCTTTACCACTGCTCACACCAAACATTCATCTGACAACTTTTCTGGGTTCAAGACTGATCTAGCAATACATATTTTAAGGTAATTTGGTATTTAGGGGTAGATATAGCTCAGTATTTGTCTTGCAACTGGTTGGATGTGGGTTTGAATCCCACTCACCTTGTTTTTTAGGTAAGACACTTCACCCACACTGTCTGCTGGTGGTGGTGAGAGGGTCTGGTGCTGCCTGTGTCTGGTTTTGGCCACAATAAAGCTCACTGCCATCAGCGTGTGAATGACTGACTGATGTAAAGTACTCTGTAGTCCTTCACTTAGAAAAGTGCTATACAAATGTGTGATATTTACTGTACATTACTGAACATGGGGGTGGGATTGAAATTCCTCTGGAAGAATGATGAGTGTTGTCAGGGAGACGGATGTTTGGGGTTTCCTTTAGGATCTGTCACATTCTGTGACTCAACCTTGAATAAATTGAAAAGATAATGTATGAATGACTGGAGTTCTGTGGGAAGAGATCTCCAAACCCCCTTTGGAAATTTTAATTGGTTAGTAGAAAAATAAACTAAGGAAATAAATTGTAACTTCAAGGGACAAGGCCAGGAATGATGGCTCTGATGGAGAGCAATAACATTTTTAATAAATACAAAGTCCTAAATGGGAGCTTGTATTACAGAGGGATGGCGCTTTGTGTTTTCTACCCTGCTAATGAGTCTGGCTGACAGAGCTCTGACTGATACTGCACGCAAGACCAGAGTATGTGTGTAAAACTTTATTTTAGTCAGATGCTGGAAAAATGTTTGACTTAAGTTTAATTCAAGGTTAGAATCAAACATTACTTTAAAATGACTAAAATTTTGAGTATTATTTAAAATCCGACCAATCTTCAAATCAAAAGAACGGAAAATATCTGAGGAAACAAAGAGATCAACCTTTGACTTTCCTTTATTGAATTTAAGAACGTTTTGAGTGAATCCAGGGTTTACTGTCAGGAAATCAAGCTGAAGAACTCCAGACAGCTGGAAACAGGGTTTTATCACCATCTGATTGTCAGCTGAGCCGTTGTGAAATGAGCTATTTAGAGTGACAGAGTGGACTTTCATGAAGAGGCACATAAATCCCTTAATTTCCCAACCTCTATATCTGAATAGGATTGAAATTCTGATTCACTCAACCCTTTAGCTGGATATTCAACCAATTGGTAGAACAGATGTTAGTCACGATCTCTTAATAAACCAGGCATTGAATGTAACTAAAATATACTAATCTATAAAAAATCTAAAATATACAAATATTTCAATAAAAGGTTTGAATGTACTATTAGCATTCATTATTGTTTCATTTTTATTAATATCATTTTATATTATTATGCCCAAAAGTAAAGTAAAAAATGTACACAAATAATTGTTGTATTGCATTTTTCTTGTGTTAAAGTCATTTCTTTGAAGTAAAATACATGTAAAAAAAAATAAACTGAAAAAATACAAATACATACTAATTTTAAAAAAAAATCACTTCTTTTAATGAGTGACATTCTTCCAATAGACTTCTCATCTGGATAGCTTTGTTAAGTAAAAAAAACAACCTCAAATCCAGATGTTTTTAATCATCCATCTTATTTAACCGCTTCATCCTCCACAGAGGGTCGCAGGGGAGCTGGTTTCCTATCTCCAGCTGTCAAGGGGCGAGAGGTGGGGGACACCCTGAATGGGTCGCCAGTCCATCGCAGGGCCACACAGAGACGAACGAGACAAACAACCAGTCACACACCCACTCACACCTAGGGACAATTTACAGTCACCAATGTTTTTTGGTCCGTGGGAGGAAACCGGAGGACCTGGGGAAAACCCACCAACGCACAGGGAGAACAAGCAAACTCCACGCAGAGAGGCCGCCAAGCCGGGGAAGCGAACCCACGACCTCCTTGCTGCAAGACAACAGTACTAACAACTGCACCACCAAGCAGCCCAATGTTTTTAATCAAATTTATTTAATTTGATTATGAATCTGTTCACATTATTCTAAAATAAACTGCTGAAGTACCTCTACCAAACCATGAAGTGAAAAGAACTTTAAAAAATGATGACATCAAAATACATAGTAAGAACATTCTCAGCTCGGTTATAGATATTCCAGAAACTCAGGTTTTCTTTTAAGGAGTTTTGCAATTTTCACCCATTTCAGCAGATAATCAACGTTTATTGACGACAAAACCTTAATAAGTAGGGACAAAAGTAGAAAAGCAAGTTGCTTTTTGTGTTTTGGGCACAAAGCAACAGTGAGCATGGCCAAAATAGGTTGTTCTTATTGTTGAAAGTTTCCTTACCCTCTGTTCACACAGTAAATTTTAAATGCCCAAATTTGAAATCTGTTTTTCTTCACAAATAACTTCATTTTGAGTGGATAGGAGGAGTAAATGCATCAAAATATTTTATTGTTTAAACAAATGGAGTAGATTGAACCGGACATGACAAGCTGGAATATTTATTTACACTAATACAGCGGCATGGAACTGTGCTAAAATCAGTCTTTTAATTATTGGCTTTATATACTTGGTAAATGGTAATTATATGTTTGTATCCTAACAAAGTACGACTCAAATATATTTTAATGAATGGGTTAATTTGTGGAACTCCTTAAGTCACTCTTTCTCTTTGTTTGAACCGTAAACGTCTTGTCCTCTCAGTGTTTCTCTGGTTTCCTCCTCTCTGCGTCGGATCAATGGCCTCCACCAACCAGAGCAGTCTTATTGACGTTTTGGGCTCTCAGAGTAACAGAACACTGGTCCAAAGAGAGTGGTCTCCCACACTCCGCCTGAGACAGAAATAGAGCTGTCACTGTGAGACGTCACATGAGCTATTAAAGTTTCAGTGTCATGTTTTACACTCGCATTAATATAATCAGTAAAGTGCCTGTCACAGTTACTAGAGGTTTTTCAGCGTAGTTAAAGAGAGGCGTTTTTTCTCCAGATACACACATTAAATTCTCATCAGATGTCAATAACAACCCATCCAATCCACAGATGTAAAGAAATCAAATTATCTCCATACATTATGTGCAATATTATGAAATGACTCATGGAAGAAGTATTTTACACTCTCCCTGGAATGGATTTCATTCTTGGTCTAAAGTCTTTGTTGGTGCTGCAGCTTCCAGATGTCTCCTGTAGCAGGAACCAGTCTCAGCTGCTGATCAGGTGAGATCTGGGCTCATTCTTCCACACAAGAGAGTAAGATAAGAGGAGGAAGAAGCTAAATCATTTTGTTCTGGTGGAGAAGAGTTGGGATAAATTCTTGTCATTCCTTGTCAGATGTGAATGGATCAATTTCATCCTTTGCTTATTTTGTTATTGTCGATTTTAAGACTATTAGGGTGTTTTGATGTTATTTTACATTATTTTTTTCTTTGTTTGAGCCATAAAAACTTAGATTTGCATGTTTGAGATAAATAAATCAAACAACAGTCTTTAGATCCTGAAAGTTCCTCTATGACCTCTGACCTTTAGTTCTGTCCATAGATGTTCTCTAGGATTCAGGTCAGCTGATTGGCTGGGCCGTTCTAGCAGCTTGATTTTCTCTCTCTGTAACCAGTAGAGAGTTTGAGATGATTGTTTCATCTTCATCATCCTGGTAGGCGGTAGCAGATTTTTATCCAGAACATTTCGAAACTTTTTTACATTCACCCCATCCATTCATTCATTTTCCTAACTGGTTTACCCACAAAGGGTTACATGGAGCTGGTACCTCCAGCAGTCACCGAGTGGGAGGCGGCAGGGTACACCCTGGACAGGTCGCCATTCCATCACAGGGTCACACATACCTAGGGAAGGTTTAGAGTCACCACTTACCTATAAGAGGCATGTTTTGTCTATTCATCCTTCCTTTGATTACATGAAACGTTCCAGAGCCTGAAAAACAGCCCCACACCATGATGCTGACACCTCCAGATTTCACTGTTGGTCTGGTGTTTTTAGGTGATATGCAGTGACCTTTGACCTCCAAACATAACTCAGAGTTCAGTTTTGGTCTCCTCTGACCTGACTATATTCTCCCAGTATTTCAGAGGCTTTTCTAAATGTTGCTCATCTCAATAGTAGCTTAAAAAAATATATTTTCTTAAAAGAATTACAGTTAAACTTACATATTCAATATTTTTTTAAACTCGTGGTACTTTTGGTTAGGGTTAGGGTTAGGTGGTTTGTTTACATGTGGTCAACTCAACGTTTTACAATAATCTGATAGAATTGGATTATTTTTTCAAACTGACCTATTAGGATTAAATGAAACATTCACTTTTTAAACAGATTTTCTCCCTAAGAAAGCAGCTCGGGCTGCATGGTGGAGCAGTTGGTAGCACCATTGCCTCGCAGCAAGGAGGTTCATTTTTCAGTTCTGCAGCCTCTCTGCATGCAATGCATGCAAGGGTATTCTCCAAATATTCTGGCTTCCTCCCACAGACCAGAAACATGCAGGTTGGGTTAACTGGTGACTCTAAATTGTCCCATGTTGAGAGTGTGTGACTGGTTGTTTACCTTGTTTGTCTTTATGTGGCCCTGCGATGGACTGGTGACCTGTCCAGGGTGTCCACCGCCTCTCACCCGATGATAGCTGGAGTTAGGCTCCCTGCAACCCTCACAGGAGGATAAAGCGGTTCAGAAAATGGATGGATGGATGGAAAACAGCTTGCTAAATTTACATTTTGCACACACATAAAATAAATACCCAAACTTTTTCCTTTTTTCCCCGTATGCCTCCAAAGACAGGATCGTGAAGCTGCATACGCAAAAAAGACAGATAATCTGAAAACAAACATGATGGAGTGACATTGACAGGCTGTCGACCATCCACGCAAAACTAATTTAATCCTTCACTTACAAAGTCCAATGACACACAGGAAACTCAAAGGAGGTGAGGCGAGGAGGAGAGTGGAAGAGACTGCACACTCAGCTGAATGCTTTTGCAGGCATATTGCTTTTGTTAACCTTTTTTGTGCTCTGTGTATGCACTGGCTTGCAGATAGATGTAGTGGATAGATTAGGTGGGTGCCTACGTTCTCTTAGCAGCTGAATACCAGCCAAGTTGAGAGATGTTCTAGTTTTATCATCACCATAACCCTTATGCTGCAAAATTATAATTTATGTATGTTGTGAATTTTATCTGGTTTTGTGTCACAATAATAAATGGAGTACATCTTATCACCCGCAAATCTGTTTCCTGTTGTTATGGAAGCACCATTTCAATATGTTCAGCAACTAAATATTATCATGGTCTATAGGGAAGATGCTTATCTTTTGCACTCCTAACTTGATTTGGGTTTTAGTCCCTTTGGCTTGCAGCTGTTCACTCCTCCGTTTAGGAGTGTCAATATGTATAAGCGTCGAAGCATATTATTCTTTCATTTTTGTCACAATTTTCATTACCTTTCTCCTCCAGCAGCTATAGAAAACCCATACAAAAAAGCGTATCAAAATGGGCATCTCAGTCAGGAATAGTGTGCTATGACTTTAAGTGGTAGTACAACTTACAGAGTGGACAAAATTAACTAAATATTCTAAATATTTTCCACAAAAATAGAGTTTTGTTGGGTTCTTTTTGGCAGGTAAATAAATAATAAATGTCCTGTACTTGTATAGTGCTTTAGTCAAGTCCAAGGACTCCCAAAGCTCTTCACACTACATTCAGTTATTCACCCAGTCACACACACATTCACACGCTGGTGGCAGTGAGCTACATTGTAGCCACAGCTGCTCTGGGGACAGAAGCTGGAGGTGCTGTACAATCAGCGCCACCAGACCCTCCTGATCACCACCAACAGGAAACGTGGGTGAAATGTCTCGTCCTCGGACACAACGACAAAGTAACGGACAGGGTGGGGTTCAAACTGACAACCCTCTGGTTGCAAGACAGAAACAGCTCTATCTACTGAGCTACTGGCACCCTAATACTTTATACTTCATATAGAAATTTTACATCAGAATGTTTGCATTCTTTTTCTCACTAGCTGTGTCTCAAGTTCCTATTGGACAGAGGTACTCAAATGTAAATCTTAAAGGGCCCTATTGACATTTATGAATGAGTCCGGGTGGTGGGGGTGTATGTCGTTAGGGCTGGGTACTGTTTAATATTTTTGATACTACTACTTTAACGATACCTGGTTTTTGATACCGGTACCTGAATGATACTTTTTTTGGTACCTATATGTATAATTCTGAGGGAAAATAAAGTTTTTTTTGTTAAAGAAAAAAAAAATTTTTAATTGTATATTTATGCTTTTATTATTACTACCAGTATTTATTGCTTACCTTGGAAACTTTCTGTTAAGTCACAGTACCCCCCCCCCACACACACACACACCTGATGCAGCAGAGGCTGGAAACTCGAGGTCTCCTTTTTTTTTTTTTTTTTTTTTTTTTTTTGCTGAGCATGGCGCTGCTGCTGCAAGTTAGTTACATGCACGATGCATTTCTTGCTGGTATTCTTGTTTTTTGCGGCACAAATCTTATTGCATATGTTGATATTGCTCCGTTCCCGTTTACTTTTCCAAAATGCAGCCAAACTTTAGATATTTTTGACATTTTAACACAGAAATGGCTATGTTTGGGAGACCTGTTTTGACAGAAGATGGGCTGCAGTGTGTGTGTGAGGACGCTCTTCTCACCTGCGTCTCACGTAAAACATGGAGCGGAGCAGCAGTGGAAAAATAGAGCGGCTCATTTACAGGGACATTTTATAGTAAAAGTACCAAAATCTGTACCGTGTTTTTTCGGTACCGGTACCTACAGAATGCTTTCGGTCAGTACGGTGCTTCGGTGCCCAGCCCTATATGTCGTGCTGACCTTTCACTGCAGAACGAGCCAGCCCTCTGACCGCTCTGCTCCAAAAGTGAAACTCAAAGCCAGTAAGCTCAACCTGCAGCTCATCATTGTCTAAACACATAGTATGCATATGATGCATCACATCGTGATGGAACAGTGGCTTTAGTGAAAGAATTAAACTTAGTGCCTCACAGGCCAGAAAGATGTGGAAAGGTGCTAATGAGTACCCCTGCTATAGGACTTACTTACTTATCTATGAAATCCCTCCAGAGTGACCCCTCAAGCTCACGTAGAGCTTCATTATTACAAAGCTCATTATTATCACTTCAATACTGAAACTGAGTGATATTTTTCACTCCTACATTGCTGTGGCGGTTGTGCATCAGGGGAAGAGAGGTTGTCCACTGATCAGGAGACCAGGGTTCAATTCAAGGCCCAGGCCACATGCCGAAGTATCCTTGGGCAAAGATACTGAACCCACAACTGTCTCCTGGATGCTGTGAAACATACTGCCCTCTGCTCCTCAGGGATGGGTCAGAGAACAAATTCCACTATGTTGTACTGTGGTACACAAATCACTTCCCCTACGACAAATGCTGCAGGCACACAGAAACTTTATAATTTGACCAGCACACCCGTCTCCGCATGGATTAGGTTGATTTTAAGTTAATTCAAGTAATTTCGGTTTCTTTGTGTGAAATTTAGACTTTCTTAACTTATAATACCTAAAATATCCTTCATAAGAACACTGTAACAGTAACAGGGGCAGACATAGATTGACATATTGGAATTATATCAATTTCTAGATTCTAATTACTGTATTTGCTCGCATATCAAACGGCAGCAGGAAGCAGCTCTTAGACCGCGAGCGGTCCCAGACGTCTGCTCCACCTCAAAGTTACAGGTCCACTGAGGATTAAAACACCTGAGTCCAGCTCCAGCTTCTGGTGTTTTCAGACTACCGGTAGTTTGGGTTTTTGGTTCGGTCTGGTTCTGTTTAGTACGTACGGAGCCGACACCTTCTGTGGGACCTCGGTGGTGATTTGGGATTACTAGACCCGCTGCGGCTGCCATGTTTTCAGCGTGAGCTCTGTACAGGTGAGCGTGTCGCTCGATTCACACACGCATTCTTCCTCAAGCCTGAAAAACACCTGAGGATCCGGCGCTGCCTGACGTCCACCCACAGAACCGGTTTCTGAAGCTGCGCGCGCACACACGCACACACACACACACACACACACACACACACACACACACACACACACACACACAGTCTCAGTGAGAGAGAGAAGGAAGGAGGGAGGAGGGAGGGCCCACACAGCCAGACTGAGGAAAAGAGAGCTTCTTTTTTCTCTTTTTTTTCCAATTAACTGAAATCTGTTGTCACAGAGAACTTCTGTCTGACTTTAAAGCAGTCTGTAATTAAGGTATCATCTAAAATATTTTCTCAAAATTTAATTAAAAATAGTTTCTTTATAAAGTGAATTTATTCTTTTTTCTGAAGATTAGTCTTGAAAAATGGGGGTCGTCTTATTATCAGGGTCGTCCTATATTCGGGAAAATATGGTAAATGTTTATGTATCAAAAAAGACTTATATTTGGACTGTGGATGATGACTCAGTACATCCTCCAGCCCTTGCATCCAACTCTGTCTCCACCGAGGCTGCCATTGCATCTTCATAAGTGTACACAGAAAAATGTCCTCAAGCAGATTCTTCACATTATTTGCATTTTGCTTACTATAAAACACGTTTAGGAACCCATAGTAAAACATCCCTGGGAACACTATTATGCATTCAGTGGCCTGTCACAGTCGAACAGGCTTATGGGTTTCAACCCTACGCTTGTTTCTTTGTCACTGATATGCAGGTATACAAATTACAAGGCCTGCGCTCCACTCACAGCAGCCCACCTCAATATCCTCCCTCACAGCCTCATTTAATACCTCCATCGCTCATCGGCAAGATTTATTTTCTGTCATTAGGTGGACTCTGGCCAGCATAATGCTTGGGACTGGTTTGACTTGCCTTAGCAGACAGTGAATCATGAAAAGAGTCTTGGGAGTGCTAGGGGATCCAAAGCTCTGTGATAATCCGTCGCACTAAGGTGTGATATAAATTGAGCTGGCTGGACTGTAAAGCCCAGATCAGTGCCTCTACAAATGAACACCAAACCCTAGGGCTGCTAACCCCGCTTTATTCAAGCTAGCATACTGGCAGAACTTCATAAGTGGTGATGCAGATGCTTTAGGTCAGTGGATCCAAACTTTTCATTTCTGTCTGACCTCATTTTCCACCATCTAGCTGTAGAATATAAAGATATTAATAAAGGAAATCTGAATTTAGTAAAAAATGTACTCTTAAAAATTAGGACATATTTGACTGGGTTTAAAACTGGGACACTGCAGTGTTTCAGTATACACCTAAAGGCAGCAGGAGCATGTCTTGTCTCTAATGTGAGATACTGAACAGCAACAAATGATCTGGGTACAAATCCATATGACTAAAAGAAAACTGATGTTTCTGTTTGAGGGGGTAAATACATGGAATTATCTTCATACAGAACTTACAATGAACTGGTGTCATTTTAGGTTCAAACTGAAGCATTTCCTTAACCCTCTTCTAAAAAAGGAAGGTCCTTAAAGCCACATTGTGGATTATTTCAGTAAGAGAGCAGTTTTTTAATCCAACGTCCCAACGGCTCCTCCCCCCAAACACCTTGACACGTGCGTGCGCATTACTTCGGTTCGGACATAAACTGAAACTCCTGCTCAAAAACTACGATTACATTGTAGGGTTTAATCACTCACAGTTCACAAATCATTTTCTCACAAAGTAAGAGGCTGCCCTCTCTGTCCCTGCTGTGTTTGATTCGTGGCTTTAGAACGGCAGCTGTAGCTCTGAAGCTACAGGAACCGGAAATAAGAAAATGCTCGGTCCAGAATGAGTCTTCCACCAAAATAAACGTGTATCCTTAGCAAGCCTTGTCATTCTGTTAGGAGAAATGTTTAAAAATAAATCTCTCAGTATCCGGGGAATGGATGACTTTTTAGTAGAAATGAGCTCTGACTGTCTCCTCCATACGGCTGAAACTACAGAGAAAGATATGGAGCGTCCTGTACGACAGCGCCCCCTACAGCTACTGGTTTGCTTGAAGCGCGTGCACGTTGATAAAAAGTCAACAATGCAGAAATTTGAATTTTATTGGCTGAAAAAGTTCGGCGGCCAGAAGGGGTTTATAGGAGGAAGGAGGGTCTTCTTCAGAATGACAGATGTTGTGGAACTCTAACCATAGATCATAGTTTCGACCTGAAATATCATTTAAAACATTTAGAAAAACTTGATACATAGAAAAATACTCCTCCTAGGGGTTTTAAGATGTGTGATCTCAGTCAAAACAGCAAACAAAAAGTCAGAATCATTGTAAAGCTTGTGTCTGTCAACTCACTCTCTGATTGGCTACACATCACAATCCACAGGCTGATCCTCAGAGGGACACCACTCACACTGCGATGTCTGGTCAACACAATCCAACATGTCGATTTCCCCATTTGTGATCAGAGAGGTCCTGACAGCCTCCTGAGCAGACCAGAGCTCTCTTTACACACAGCAGGAATATCTGATAAGATTATCTTATAGCCATTACAGTAATTGGGTGCATCCTTAAGATTGTAGGATGGAAGAATCAGGGAAAATGTGTCTTTCATCCACTGAAACATCAAATAAAACAAATTCTGGACCATATGTTTATTGAAAAGAGCCACAACAAGCCTAAATAAGCTACTAGACTTTGTAATCAGTGGCTTTCAATATAAGTTAATTCACACAAAACCAAGCCAAAATTCAAAAAAGAAGAAGAACTTTATTGACAGGAAAACCATGTTTGTGTTTCTGATTGGCAAATGTCATTATTGCCCTGAGTACATTACAGTACACCTGAGTACATTACAGTACATGCTAATACAAATTTGCTAAAACTAGATTAAATACAAAAAATCTGATCAGAGTTGATCTTGGTGAGGACTTTGGTGGTTTTATAGAAAAAAGGAAGAAACATTTTAAATGGTTATTAAGAGTTAAGCCATCTTAAATCCCTTTCTGTCTGTCAGAAAGCCTCCCCTTGAGGAACCTGTCTGAAGTCAACCAGGACACCGGTGAAATTACTTCCATGTGGCTGTTAGAGGATAAAAGGAATTGCCTCTGTACATTTTAGCTCCCAGTGGATTCAAACGAGCAGAACTCCATCTTGTTTTTCCATACAGCACTTCAAATCCCAGACCCAGGCACAAGCGGCCAAGACCATTTTAGGCTTGAACACATAATATTGTTGCTGTCAGGCTAAAACCTTGTATCTTGATTTTTTTTTCATCATTTTCAGGGTTTTACATAAATCAGCTCTACTGGTCATCTTTCACATCGATTGGTGCTTTAAAGACAACTTTTAGAAAAATGTCAAAAAGTTTGCAGACTTGTGACGATCCATGTTTTCTTATTGGTAAAATAAACTTTTTCACCTTTCATTTCCTTAACCAGTTTCATTTGGGAGATCCAAAGTTTTTTCCATTACATAAATGTTTGTTCTTATTCCATCTCAAACCATTATAATCCTCCTGAGGTTTTGTGTGTGTTTCTGTCTGAGATGCACTGGAACCATTCAGACCAGGACAGGTACATTTCTGAATGTATTTGTGCCCCAGCAGCAGGTTATATTTATAGTCACGGGGGTAGTGTTGGTCTATCAAAGCCAATAACCCTATATTGTTGTACGCTGAGTAAATTTTTATAAATGGCGGTTGTGATTTCCTGCAGTGTGACATGTATGAGTAAACCTGGTGTTCAGGTTCCCTGTTTGTCCCACTTAAACCCAGGCTCATAGTACGAACGTCACCATAAAGCCTGTTATACCCACTAGCTAAAGTCTCAGCTTTAACTAATTGATCTGCTATATAAAACACAATAATGTTTGCTCTCCATCACTTCATCATATAAAATCATTCTCAGCTTAAAATGAATTTGTTGGGTTTGTTTCCAATCAGCAACAGCCATTTCTACGTGATTTATTTGAATGTGTGCTTGCTTTTCTCAGGAAAATGTGGATCTTTGTCATAATTATAGAGGTCATTTTGGAACTAATTTTTAATATGCAGGCAGTTATGGCTTAACTGCTTATACCACTGTCAGCGTTGGTAATTAGATGGAGGTCATTGTCTGGATTAGAGATGTAATATTGACTTAGCACTTTCTTGTGCTAAATACACCAATCACTGTTAAATAACAGGAGAAGTAGGTGTCTAATAACCTAAATGTAACTCATTTAATGTTTTACTCAGGTTTTATGGTGGTTGTTTCTATGTTGTCTCATTATAACTTCATTGCTGTACTTTTTTAACTGTTTGACTTTTCTGGGTGATGCATAGAGTTCATGTTAGGTTAATTGGTGACTCTGAACTGTCCCTAGGTGTGAGTGAGAGTGTGAGTGCTTGTCCCTTTGGTGGACTAGCATCCTAAAGTGTCCCTAAGTCTCCTTTTGACTAGATAGGCATCCTACAAAGGTTGCAGAAAATAGATGAATGAATTTGCACCTAGAATAAATTTTCTTTAGATTGTTTTCCTTTCCTGTCAATCCAGAGTGAGAGGTGAGGGCATGAGTACAGGTGTCTCCACTTGTTGCTGAAAGAGGAAGGCCCACAAATCCACGAGACATCCCAAACTCTGACTGGCTTTCAAAAATCAATGCTGCCTGAAAGTGTCTTACTAATACTTGGCTCCATGTCCAGTCAAAAGATACAGAAGAGCACATTTAGCTAAGAGACTGAGATGTGCATCATGGACAAGTAGAACAGATGCTTAATGGAGCAAATCAAACTGAAACTACTGCAGTTGTAAAGAATTTTACATCCATGCACTCTGAGAGAAGAGTTTAGTGGAGGCTGCATGCTGAAGCCAAATGTTTAAAGGGATATTTGGGTCATTTTGAAGTGGCGTTGAAAAGATTCCTAATGATGTTAGAACGCTAAGAGACCTGTTTGTTTAGTTTATGGTGTTTATGCTGCTGCAGTAATACAGACATTTTTAGGTTGGAACAAACTAAACAAACCAACTTAAATGAGAATTTTGCTGCATTTGCTGCATTGATCTGCAGCAGCATCTCTTTTGATCCTGGTTTTTTAAAACAGTTGACTGATGTTCAAAGCTGAAACATCCATCCATCTTCTTAACCACTTCATCCAGTGAAGGTTGGGGGAGCTGGTGTCTATCTCCAGCAGTCACAGGCCGAGAGGCGAGGGACACCTTAGACAGGTCACCAGTCCCTACATGAATCAATTTGACCTATTTGTTGATGTCTTCTGACCAAATTGAATGAACTTGTTTTGTTTTCTTATTGTTGTTTGTGCATAAATATGAAGTGCAGTAGTTGGATCTGGGTTGAAAGTAGATGAGGTCAAAGGTAAATGGTACCTTGGGTCTGTAAGAAACGCTTTAAAATCACTGAGCTTATCATGTGTTTATTTCTGTTAGCAGAACGACCTCGTCTGAAGTGCAAAAGCATGAAAACAGCAGATGAACACTAACTGTGTTTCTTTGTGTAGATACTGGTAATCTGACATCTTTTTAAAGCGTTACTTAAAATGTAAAAGTTATGAGCTAGTACCTGTGTTGTGTATTATATAAAGAGGCTGCCAGTCATGCTAGAACCACCACTGCTCAGATAATAACATTTTTCTTTGTTTATGAAAACTCGTTTACCTGCTCAATAATTTGAGATTATAACAAAACAGCTATAATTTAGTCTTCCAATTTAATAGCCATTTGAGGTGATTTGATTGATGTTTCATTTAATAAAAAAAGCAATTAAAGTTTCTGGTTGGATGTGAACCAAAAATGTTTTTAAACACTTGGTGATGAATCTGATGTTTTATTAATTTCCATGCATGGCAGATGCAGTTTGATTAAAGTGGCATTATTGCTAGAAAGTGAAGAAAAAAAATCTAGTATTAGATATTGTTTTGATTGTCATTGTGTTTGTGTTGGATTGAGAATGTCCAAACACCAGAATGGGGATTTTGCTGGATGTGAATAATATTGATCAGTATAAATCAAAAACCTGCCACAAGAGAGATTTGCTGTGAAACTTTTTCCAGGGGAACTTTTATGTTTATTAAATTGCAGCCAAATGAGGGGATATTTTCCTTAGAGCTTTGTTATCCAAACCAAATATTAGAGAAGCATAAACTTTTGAAATCATATTGAAGTCACTAAACCAATCAACGAGCAAGGGAAGCTTATGGTCGAGCATAAAATTAAATAAATTATAACAAATACGAGGAGAGTTTTGTATTACTTGGTCTAAATGTTATGTATCCATCTTTCATATGTAACTTAGTGGGTTTTTTTTGTAAAAACTGGGAAAAAAATTAAAATATATTACTTATTAAAAAGGGACTGCAGATCTAAATTAGCATTCATGCTATTATCTGGCATGTTTACATGTATAGATAATTCAATAGGTGTTCATTAATATGCACTGTCCCTACCAAAGAAATGAATGAATGAATAATTAAGGTTGTTCACCTGTGTTACATCAAGATGTGTTCAAACACCAGCTCGGCTGCTCCAGTCAGGCACATTTCACAAATGAAAACCCTCTCATACAAATACAAAGTTCCTCTCATATGCACATATGAAAATCCTCTCATACACACATTTGAAAATCCTCTCATACATACATGAAAATCCTTTAATGCACATATGGGAATCCTCTTATGTACATTTGAAAAAACCTCTCATGTACATACATGAAAATCCACTCATACACATATAAAAGTCCTCTCATATGCATATGAAAATCATCTCATGCACACACAAGAAAATCCTCTCATATGCATATGAAAATCATCTCATGCACACACAAGAAAATCCTCTCATATGCATATGAAATTCCTTACATGCACATATGAAAAACTTCTCATGCACAAATGAAAATCCTCCCATACACATATAAAACTCTCATACTCACATATGAAAATCCTCTCATATGCACAAATGAAAATCATCTAATATGCACTTATGAAACTACTGTCATACACAAATATGAAAATCCTCTCATGCACATATGAATAGCCTGTCATATGAAAAACCCCAAATGCACATACAAAAATCCTCTCATACACATATGAAAATATCCTCTCATGCACATTTTAATATCCTCTCATACACACATGACAATTTTAATACAGATTTGAAAATCTTTTCATATGCATACATGACAATCCTCCCATGCACACATATGAAAAACATCTCATACTCAAATGAAATGCCTTTCATGTGCAAACATGAACTTCCTCTGATATGAAAATTCTCTCATGCACACATATGACATATTTCCCTAGTATTAATACAGCATGTTGCATAAAAGAAACATAAAATAAGAGTGTATTGCATGATTTTTAGTGCATGTTAAAATTTCAGATGCATTTAGGATATGCATGTTTATGTCACCAGAAATGCAGCTGATCCAACAAAAGAAATACACTAATGTTTTGGCGCTTGAGTCTAATAACAAAACTAAAGGTAAAGAACAAAAAATAAAAGACTACACCTGCAAGTTGTTTTACATGTTTTAAATTATGAGATATTTGGTTGATACAATTGACTAGAACAGGTTTTGTGACTAAAGGAACTGCCATGACACTTGGCTGTGAGTCTATTTCACACACACAAACACTAATTCACACTTCCATCCGCTGTGCGCCTTCATAAACCCAAACAGTGAGATGAATTCACAGTGCATTTTGTTCTTATTGGCATACATTTCACACTCAATGTCTCACCCATACAGACAATAGGTACCAATACAAACATGCTATACACACAAAAGACCCAGCAGACAATTGTCTTCTAACCACAAAGTGTGTCGGCAGCAGAGGCTCACTAAAACACAGTGTCTGCTGGACCGGAGCTAAGATTAGTCAGAACAGACGCATGCAGGATGATGAATAGTGCACACTCCATTTAGAGACATCTAGACAGATAAAAATCTGAGCCAAGTGATCTCCCTCTTGGACAAAAGGTGATTTATTTAAAAAAGTCCTTTTCAGCACTTAATTGGTCACCGCTGACATCTGGAGCATGTGTGGTACTGTTGTGTTTTACAGTGTGGAGTAAAAACGACAAGGGCAGCACTTGACATTGCAATAAAAGCCAGTCTGATTATAAAAAAAAGCCCGTATTGTACGCTCACTCCCTTTTGTAAGCCTTCCCTGGTAATATGATTTCATTATTTCAACATCTTGTAGGTTTTGTTAATGTTTTATTACATAAGGTAAGTGCCATTTTTCTCTTGACTTTTTGGCATTTGGGAAATATTTCTTCCCATTGAGGCTTCCTAATGAAAGACAGGATCAAATGTTATGAGCCTACTGTATTAATTGGCTCTTAGAATTTCAAAATGGATAGGTGGACTTTCACTTCCTAGAAGGCCATCGCCCCCTGAGTTGTACAAGGAGGACACATGTTGGGCAATTCAGCCAGGAATAAACGTCCATGTTTTTAGACGGCTCGGTTTAATATCTAGTTTGCTTTGATTTGACCTGGAAAAAAGAGAAGTTCGGAAAATGAGTGAAACTTTTACCATACACGTTTTCACAGTGCCGTACGTTTTTTAAAACTATGTGGATATAAAATATAATTGTATTATTTTTGTTTCCAAACAGAGTTTTTAAATGTCTGATTATTTTCACAAATGATTCAGGATCTCACTGAAAACAGACCAAGATGAAGAGTTTGTTCCACATAGTTCTGAAAAGGCTATGAATTTATGTTGTGCATGAAGGAGATAATTGTTTCCTGGAGATGGAAGGAGCTAGATTAGTAGGAAGATCTGTTTTGTGAATTTGAAAATAAATTGTGTTTTATAGCAGGGAGGAAACTCTTACTGATGATATGTGGATGCTTGTATTTTTTTTTATAGCTTGAAGACTTAACATTTGGCTTTTCTTGCATAAATTTGGTCAGGAAATTAATTCAAGATGAAAAGAAGGGAATTTATTTATTTTACATTAAGTAGAAGGTATATGCATAAGTTACAAAATTGTAAATACTGTATGATCAAACGTTACTGCTACTAACAATCACTGCCTTACCACAGTGATGACATAAGCTGGCATTTACATTGACCATGCACTGCAATGATGTTCTGTTTGTTTAGTCAACGTCAAAGAAGAATAAAAGAGAAAATGGCTTGATTAGAAAATTGTTTAATAGAGCACTCAGGTTGCACAGGATACAGCAAACAAACACACTCATGTCTAACAACCTGATCAGAAATCAGCTTCTCTTTTATACCTGTAGCTCTGTATGGCTGATTCTATTTCAGCTACCTAACTGCCCTACAAGGCATTAGCAGTCTGCACAAAGTGGAGTGTTACACAGGCTGCAGTGTGACGAGTTCCTGCAGCCCTGCTTCCAGAAATCAGCTGTTTCTAAACTCTGAACAAGAAAAAGCTCATGAGTTTTCATGCATGTATAAACAGATTAACAATAACAAACAAACCACTGTTCTTAATGTTGGAAATATATAGGTTTCTAGTTTGATAGCAGCAAAAATAAAACAAGCAATTCTGACAAGTAAGATTCATAGATTAAAGGTGAAGACTGGAGTAAAAAAATCAGACTCGAGTCACTGTTTGAATCACTTTAATCTCGACTTGATAACGTTGCAAAGACTTGGCTCATACTTTAATACTAGTGACTTGACTTCACTTGGACTTGAGCTTGGTTGAAACCTTCTTCAGGGTAAATGTAAAAACTTCATGTTTACTGGAAAGTGCAATATTTATGGTTTATGACCTAGTTCTGTTGTCTTTGCTGCCTGTTCTGTCATATAAACACACACTAAATAAAGACACAATTTCATAAACATTCATAGTTTCATTAAATCATTCATTTGTCTTTTTATTGCATAGAGTAATGATGTGAAGATTTTGACATTTAGGAGCAGAAACAACAAATCAACCCCAGGGTGATCCCAGACCAGCCTGGGGATGTACTTCCTCCAGAGTGTCCTAGGTCGACCTGGGGGCCTCCTGCCAGCAGGACACGTCTAAAACACCTCCCCAGGGAGGCGTCTAAAGTCACTGTGCGATATTTCCAGCCGTGGCTCTGAGCTCCTGCGCAAACTGTACGATTACATCGCAGGATCCAATCGGTCACACCTCATGAGCACTATACGACCTGATGCTCTGATGCGAGCTGACTGCTCACACTGTACGTGACAAACACGACATGGTCAGGCCTTTGAATATGGAAATGTGGAGAAGTAGAAGAAGAAACTCCGGAAGTGATTTTATTGTTGTTCTTTGTTATCTGGAAAAATTACTTGGTTTTCTCGATTTGACTGTTTTATGCCATGTTTGCTCGTGCACATAATTGTATGTCCGTTGATTCATTTTCAATAAAGATTTATAGAGAAAAAAGAAGACAAAAAAATACATCCGCCTCCTCCGGCTTCTTTTTTTTCTTAAAATTTTTTTTTTTATTTGCGATCCGAGCAGACGTCTCTGTGCCTCCTCCGGCTTCTTCTTCTACTACTACTTTCAGGTTGGCGCGTGCGCAGTGTGAGAAATTCTGGGTCCTCCTCGAGGATGATCGCCGACGAGCTACGAGAATATCAAACACGTTTGATTTTCCAGCGAGCGTACAATTGCTGATCGGAAGCTCCTCGTGAGGTGAAAAAATCGCTCCTCGCTACTCCCTGTATCAAACAAACACCATGTTCGTTTCCACCATCCACAAACACCAACGCACGATATGCTGAACTCAGCGTGATTTTGAAATTGGTCGCAGAGGAGGAAATCGCCGGAAGATTGGCGCTAAAGTCGCACAGTGTATGCCCGGCTTAAGAGGCATCCTGACCAGATGCCCGAACCACCTCTGAGTCACTCCCAGATGTCAGAGCTTCTCACCCTATCTCTAAGGCTGAGCTCACCCTGTGGAGGAAACTCATTTCGGCTGCTTGTATCTGTCATCTTGTTCTTTCGGTCATCACCCAAAACTCATGACCATGGGTGAGGATTGGGACGTGGATTGGCTGGTAAATCAACACTCTTGTTTTTGGCTCAGCTCCTTCTTCATCATGACAGACTGTCCCAATCAGCCTGCCAATCTCTTTCTTCCTCCTTCCCTTCAGTACCCCAACACCCCAAAATACTTCAACTTTTCCACTTGAAGTAGGACCTCTGACCTAACCTGGAGTTGGCTAGCCACCCTTTTCTGATTGAGAACCAACTTCTTAGATTTGTTAAAATTGTTTATTTTCATTATTTTTACAATTTTGTTTTGTTGGTTTTTAAATTCTGGTGTTAAATCAGACACAGCTTTTAGTGACACCTGGTAGTCTCTCACATCATGCTTTCCTAGTTTTATTTGATGCATATGCATAACACTCTTGTATTTCTGAATGTGATTCATTAAAAAAGGCAATAAGGGGTGGAACATGGTGCAAAGTAGGGGCGTCCAGGAGAACCAGCACATTTCCACAGCTCACAGAAGCCCCCCCCCCCCCCCCCCCCCCCCCCCCCCCCCCCCC
>SSNR01000053.1:1801929-1836857 GCA_006937965.1 Callopanchax toddi | reverse complement strand
CCCCCCCCCCCCCCCCCCCCATGGAGTGCCATGTAAATATATCGTCACTGTCAGGCTAAAGCCTGTATCTCCAAAAATGCAACTTTTACAAAATTTGAAAAAAGACACTTTTCTTTAAAGTCGCACAGAAAATCACTGATAAAGCATGAGAGTTGACTAGTGGAACTGATTTATACACAAATATGAAAACAGATGAAAAATGGAGATATAAGGTTTTAGTCTGACAGCAACCATGTCCTTGTAACTAATTTAGCCAAATTGCTTGTTTATGATTCTAAATGGAAAAGTGTAGGACTTGGAACTAAACACAATAGTAATCATTTAAAATTTTATTACAATTTTATTTTATTTGGCAAAACTGTAACATGATGATGGCTCATTCCTGCCTTTCAAATCCATCCATCCATCCATCTTCTGAAGCTGCTTATTCCTCCACAGAGGGTCGCGGGGGAGCTGGTGCCTATCTCCAGCGGTCAAGGGGCGAGAGGCGGGGGACACCCTGGACAGGTCGCCAGTCCATCGCAGGGCCACACAGAGACGAACGAGACAAACAACCACACACCCACTCACACCTAAGGACAATTTACCAGCCCAATTAGCCTGACAGTCATGTCTTTGGACTGTGGGAGGAAACCGGAGTACCCGGAGGAAACCCACGCACGCACGGGGAGAACATGCAAACTCCACGCAGAGAGGCTGCAGAGCCGGGACGCGAACCCACGACCTCCTTGCTGCGAGGCAACAGTGCTAACCAGCTGTGCCACCATGCGCCTTTCAAATCAAGCGTTCTTTTTACCCTAAATCTACCAAATCCCTCAATTTAAGCTTTCCTTGTTTGCTCCTTGCTTTATATACACAGTCAGCTTTTGTGCATCATTATTAGACTCAGTTATGTTTTGGTTCAGGGTTTATTGTGATTTAAAAGGGGAAAAAAGCTGTTGATCACTGTCATGCTTTCTCAGCACAAACAGGACCGCCTGCGGGATGAAAACAGGTATTTTGCTTAGAGAACTGAACATACCCCCTTAACCGTTTGAAGGCTATTTACCGTGAGTGCACTCTGACTTGCTATTCAAATAGGTAAATAACTGGACTATTGAGGCAGCTGGTGTAATCAAAACCCTACTGGAACTTATTTCACTGAAGTGATTGCTCAGAATTCCCAAACACATTATCCCTGTGTGGCTGTTTGTTAGAGTGTAGGGACATTAGGACAGAGAGGGACGTTTTCTGTCACACGGTAGTGAGATCCACAAATTAATTGTATTTTATGAAACATTGATAGAAGGTGGTTAGAGTGTATCTAAAAGGTTTTCAGTGGCTAACAGAATCATCTCTCTGTTTGTTATTAAGACTCAATCAGAGAGTTATTGTATTTGAGGACACGGAGCTTATTAAGAGCACAATCAGCCGCAACAACAAACCAGGTCTGCATGCAGATAGAACCCCCCTCGCCCTGACATTCATTACCAGAAAGTCTGGAGAAAAAGGAAAGCTACACCTTTGTCTGGTGATCAAACTGCATGTGGGGGAAAAGGTCGAGGATGAACATGGAAAAGTTGTCGCTCAACACAAATGTCAAAGACGCCGTCACTGGATGTTATTAGGTCTGAAGGTGGCAAATTAAAGCAGCTTAAACAGTAATATAGGAGGGCAAGGCAGGTCTGAAGCGCTGCCTTTATGTCTGCATGTTGAAGGGTGATTTGGCTCATTTGGAAGCAGCATTATTATCTACAGTAAGGACAATACCCTTTGGTGGCATCACTCAAAGTGGGTGGAGTCTCTAGAAACAGGAAGTAGTCCTCTGACAGGAGAAATAGTCAGATCAGGACAGACACTGCTACTGAACGGTGACAAATCAGTGGCACATTTGGGGTATTTATAACAAATCTTACAAAGGAAGTCCTACTAATGCAGCGGTTCCCAAACTTTTTTTGCCGCTCACCCCCTTCTATGTCCCAGCTGTGTTCGTGCACCTCCAGTCCCCAGATGGATACCTTTCACATTTGAACCAATTTCTGGTACCTACGAATCGTTAATGTTACAAATTTTCAATACTTTTGAGTGTTTTATAATTAAATAAATCGCTTTTTATATGTAACCGGGGATTACTCTGAGTGTCGCATGTCCTATGGTCTTGAACGCCCCTCGCACGGTCTGGCGTTTTCTGCGTTTACTTGTGATGTGTGTATCTTTTAAATACGGCGGGTGTGTGTGTGTGTGGGGGGGGGGGGTGCTGATCAAATGCTGGAAGTGAGCAGGAGGTTACTACACTGGTTTAAGCTGACGGTTCGCTTAACTAACTGCTCAGTGTTTTTAAATTAAAACCCAGTTCTGTTAGCCATTAGAAAGTAACGCTGCATCTTTAGTAAAAAGTAAAGAAAACGACTCAAAATGGAGTTGATTACATAAGTACACAAATGGAATCAATCGGCAGAGTTGTTACAAGCTGTCAAGAAGGATTCTTTGAATAAATAATATCCATTTGACAAGATTAACAGCCCAGCAGTTCGTGCAATTTTGCCCCGGAACTAATAGTAATCATCATGTAAAGATTTGTAAACATTTACACTTTTGCATGAGACCATTTAGTTTGTTTAACCAAACATCTGATTTACCGCTCTACTGGATGTCCTGCTGCAGCAGCATGAACACCATAAAGTTAACCAGTGGTTTCTTAAGTTGTGGAAGTTTACCAGCAGGTAAAATAGTGTTCTAATGCATGTTTGACTTTTTCTGTTGAAAGGGTCTTTTAATCCTATTGCTACACTTTCTCTTGGGGTTCTTGCAGAACATGAAATATGATTTTCATAACTTGCCACTGACGTGAATTAAGTTTTATACAGCATGCTGGTGAAGGTGCTCAGTCATCCAGGTCATGGTAATCCAAAAAGGGTTCAAATGAAGACAACTGGACTTCTTTAGTTCCTTGAAGATGTTTCTCTTCTCGTCTGAGGAGCTTTGTCAGTTCTAACTGGAGTATGGGAGAGGTTAGAGCTTGTACACTGTAGCTGTCTGTTGTTACTTAGGAAGTTGATGTTACCTGTGAATAACTCTCCTCCCTACCTCCTGAGGAGTCAATGATGTCATTAGGCCCTGTTGTGTTCAACTGGTCCCCTGTGAGTTGTTTTGATCAGATGCAGGAAGGTGTGACTTAGACTGAAACTGACTGGGGATCAGATTCAGAGCTGCATTATAGCTGTTGGAATGGTGAAACCTGAGGCCTACCCCTATTTTTAATGTGGGTCTTTTCCATTTGACGTGGATGGCTTCCTTTACTCCTCTGTTAAACCAACTTCTCTGTCCAAAATGTGAACACTGTCATTTTAAAAAGTGTTCTTCAGGTGTAGGTGGACTGAAGAGGTAGATTTATACAACAGATTAAAAAAAACTAACTATAAAATGAATAGTAGAAGTCTCAGAGTATGAAGGTATCGAGCATCAACTTTGCCTGTGATACAATTACCAAACACAGTGCCTGCCCTGCCAGCTGTTATTAACTGTGTTATGTATAATTTGATGTTCTTCTTCATTGTGTTCTATTATCTATTTCTTCATCCTTGCTGCCTTTTCTTGGCTCGTTCCTTCTCTCTCTCTATCGTCTGCGCGCCCCTGTTTGTCTCTATCTGCTACGTGTCTGTCATAATGATTTTGCCGGTGTACTGTAATCTGTTCCAAGGAATGAATTATGACAAAACAAACACAGAGCCAGAACAGAATACAAAGTGGTACCACAGGAGGATGGAGAGAAGACCGCTGTGTTTATCCTGTTGACATGAAGCTGGCTGCCACCCGCCCTGATCATCCTATCCTCACCGCGGCACCGACAGGGACGGGAAGGGCTTTCCGTATCACATTTTCTTGTTTTATGAATAAAACCTGCATGGATGGGTAATGTGATATAGATTAACGCTGCAAAGCCCCCACCCCTCTCTTCCATGCCACTGGAGAGTGACACTGCAGTCTCTACGACTCCTCTCATGCTAGAGTGATTAAATTAGAGGAGAGGCAGTGCTTCAGTTTTTGTTTTCAGACACTGTTCCCTCCGTCCCTCCAGCCTCTGATAATCATCAGCCAAGTGTAGCTACTGAAATGAAAAGGCTGCCAAAAGAATTTATTAGGTGGAGGAAAAATAATAGCCCAAAATAATTAGATGTTCTGTGTTTATAAGTGCCTGAAATGAGATATACAAGCCTTGGATTGGATTGGATGTAAGCAAGCAGGCGTGCATTTGGTGTGCTCCTCTGCATTTGCGTGACAATTGCTTCTTTCTTTGCCCTGCTGAATGTTTGTTTTTGCTTTGAACCTGCTTCCTGACAGCAGCTGAATCAATCACAAAGCCTGCTTGGCACGTAGATCGGTGTGACTCTTTTTTTTCCAGATGTAAGAGGTTTTCATGTTGGCTCCACTCTGTTTACAACTTCCAAAGATCTTTTGAGATGTCAGGCATCATAAACATGTCTTACGTTATGACTGCATGCTTTGTATTATAACATATAGGACAAACTGAGGCATAATGGAGGAATCTCAGCAGGTGGTGGGAAACTGTCACCCGTGAGGTTTTAATTTTCAGAATTTGTGTGATACAACGCGCTAGTTTCTATCAACCCATTCATTTTTTTGCCATTTATCCAAGGCTGGGTCACGGAGATAAATAATCCAGGAGGAAAACCTAGACGCCCCACTCTCCAGCTCCTTCTGGGGGAGGTGTTCCCACACGATATCTTATTCTGGGTCTGCTCTGGGATCGAATCCTGGTGGAATCAACATTGAAATGAGTACCTTATCAATTTTTTAAAATAAGATCCACATTTCATGACCCTACATGAGGGGTGAAATGTAGACACACAAAACACATAATCATATTTTATTTCTTTGACACACCTTTTTGGTTCTCACTTAATTCTGCGTTACTCAGACTATGTAGGCTTTTATTCTGAAGGGCATGTTTTGTTTCTGCTGCGCCTCGATTTTACTACTTTAGGTTTTTGCTTTTGCTTTGAAGGAAATTATCAGTGGGAGGGGCTATTCAGTGCTCTGATCTCATTGGTTATGAGGGTTTGGAGTAGGTGGCTGTAGCTGTTTGCCGTACATATGGACCTTCTTTCAAAAGCAAAACCCTAGAGCAGAAGCAAAATTAAGGTGCAGCAAAAGCAAAGAGCTGTCAGCAAAATCAAAACATGCCCTTCAAAATAAAAGCCTAAATGGTCTGAGTTATGCAGAATTAAGTGAGAACCAAAAAGGTTTGTCAATGAAATAAAATATGATTGTGGTGTTTAAAAAAATAAATACTTCCTTATAAATCAGTTTATTTGTTTTAGAGTGGTTTGTTTTTTGGGGTTGCTTTATTTGGGTATATTTTGTGTATGACTGTATTTTTGAGTTGATCCCTTTGGCACAAATATTATCCCATAGGAGTTCCCAACCCAAACACCCTCTTCTCCCCCACCACTGCTTAAGATCCAGTCCAGGAATGGCACAAAAAAGATTGAAGACAAGGCAAAGACCAGCAAGTAGTTCTCGCTGCAGAACCAGAAAGGCGGAGCTGCACCTGGTTCAGCCCCGCCCATTCATCAGAGTCAGCCCTGCCCCACTTCACAGCCCCGCTGACTAGTTTTTTTATTAACTTTATTGCAACCAGGGTCAGCCCTCTGCTGTTTTAAATAACTTTATTGTAAAAGAGTGAATTTACAAGAAAACAACTGAATGTCTGCCTGTTTCTCCTTCTGTTTCCCCTTGTTTTCAGGATAAAACATATCCTCAAAATTGATTAAATATCTCGGGGTTTCAGTCATGTTTTTGTAACAGTTTGTGAATGAGAAACATTAACGTATTCTGTTATACGGACTACAATGAGAGACAGTGAGCCTAACAGAGAAAGCCGAACTAGCCCACTTTTCTTCGTAGCGTTAGCCACTATTAGCCGCTGATAGCGGCTGTTAGCTGCTATCAGCTAGCGGGGCTGTTAGCTGCTCCTGGCGGGGGCCAAAGCGTCGGGGAAAACCCTTAGCGCTTTGTGGACCCGCAGCACGTAGCTCTGCAGACCCAGCGTAGCATTAGCCGCTGATAGCAGCTGTTAGCTTTGGCCTTGGGCTCTGTGGCTTAACCTGGCGGGGGCCCAAAACACCAGGGGAAACCCTTAGCGCTTCGTGGACCCGCAGCACGTAGCTCTGCAGACCCAGCGTAGCATTAGCCGCTAATAGCAGCTGTTAGCTTTGCCCTTGGGCTCTGTGGCTTAACCTGGCGGGGGGGCCCAAAACACCAGGGGAAACCCTGAGCGCTTCGCGGACCCGCAGCACAAAGCTCTGCCGGACCCAAACGGAGCTTTGCTTTGCGGTCCCGCAGCACAAAGCTGCACTGGACCAGGAGCACCGTACGGAGCTCCGCGGACAAGCTCGCAGCATTACCCGACAACGAGGTGTTGCATGCATCGCCACCGGACTTTACGCTCTGGATTCGGTGGAGATGCAACACCTCGTTCTCGGATCTAACAGCCCAGTGTAATAGTCCAATATAACCAGGTCAATCACACGGGAGGTGTGGGAGCAGCTGACTCTGATGGAATGGCCAGGTCTGATTGGTTGAATGGGCGGGGCTGAACCTGGTTCAGCTCCACCTTTCTGGTTCTGCAGCAAGCAGCCTCTCAAGACCAGCCCTCCCTGGGAACAAGCTTGACTTTACTCTGAGAACAAAGTCGAGCTCAACAATTTACATGACAAATTGTCTTTGACATCTTTCTCTACAACTGTCCCCTTGTGTCCATATATGCCCCATTCTAATCTAACTTCTGTGCTTGTAGCCCTGTGATAGTGCTGAATCACTTTAATGTCCTGCTCAAGCTCTGTGGATAGTTTTGTAGCACAGCAGCACAGATGAGTGTTCCCTGGGTGGAGCACGGCTTAGAAAGATGAACCATCCTGCTGCGCTTATTAACTGATGAATCTCACAAGCGTGTGAAGAAGACTGTCAAAAATCGTAGCCAGAACTCAATCAGATAAGAGCAGCTGCAGACGATAGGGAGGCATCTGTTCGGCCTAAGGGTAGGAATAAATCCAATCTGTGTCGGCCCCTTTCAAGCTGCTTATGATTTGTTTTTCTCTTGTTGATTTGCAGTTTTCTAACTGTTGCTTACCTTTTAGTATTCCGAATGAGGGTTTGATTAATTTGGTTTTAATGCTTGAAAGAACATGACTATAAAACCGCTATCTTTAGCTTCATTAATGTTTAATTGCGCTTTGATTTAAAAATGTCTGAATCCCCCCAATCCAGGCTGTAAAAATGAACCACTTTAGGAGAGGATAAATTGATACATTGTGTCATGGAGATTAGTTGTTACCCTGACTATGATCAGTGTTACTTCAGGGAAATCGTAGATTTCTTCTCTTCCCTCGCCCCACCCCATCCTCTGTCTCTCTCCTTTGGCTTCATGTCTGGTATGCAGTGGCCTCGATCCAAGCCTCCCTTCTTCCACCCATCTACTTCCCTCCTTCTCTCCATCCCTCAGCGCTTTCCTGAGGGAGACAGGAAGCTAATGGTGTTGTGCTGAGTCCTCATCATTAATCAAGCCCCCATTAGCCAAAGCCCATGTGAAACTTTGGAATAATTGATACACCAAGAGGACCAATGAGGACTGTGAGCATGAGGAGACAGCTCAGAGTGGGATGAGAAATGAAACAGCAGAGCTCTGACAAGTTGAGGTCACAAAGTTGCAGTTAATTCTTACCATCGTCTGAGCACATTCTGTCAGTGGGACAGGTCTCTGACTTCTGCTGCATTAGTTTTGCAGTTTCTTACATTTCCTATGATTCCAGGAGGGAATACAGTGGGTAGAATAAGTGCAGAAAATGTCACTGTTGTTATACTATAACTACATATATTTCTAAAGGTGCTTTTTACCAACAGTGAAGTTTAGAGGTGGGAGCATCATGGTGTAGGGGTGTTTTTCAGCATATGGCTCTGGAACGCTTCATTGAATCAAAGGAAGGATAAAAACGTAGTTACTTTTGGATAAAACTGCTGTAACTGCTGTGTTACTAATTTGTAAAGGCAGATTCACAAAGCAGAACTTTTTGCCCAGATTCTCCTCTTCTGACAGTCTTAAGGACACATCCGATTACCGTAATGTCTCTAAAGATAATCTTAGGTATTCCTTTGATTCATGGTGTGTTCAGAGTGCTCTGCTCTGCTCAGAAGGATATCAGGACCGCTCCAAATTGAACATGTTGGATTGTCTTGACCAGACATCACAGTGAGGAGCAGCCTGTGGAATGTGACATGTAGCCAATCAGAGAGCGAGGTGACAGACACAGGCAGCACAGGACGAGGGGAAGCCCAAGTCAAAACAGCTGTTTGTATTCTTTGTTTTACCTGGTAACAAAACGGTCATGAGTGGATTGTTGTTTATAATATTTGTTTTACTCCGAAGTCACGTTTGATCTTGAGAAGTCACGTGAGATTTACCATGTGACCTGGGAAGGTTTGTGTGTGAAATTGGTTTGTGTGTGATGTGCTGTCTCTTTTGTGTCACCACACACTCTAGGATCAGAATGGGTAACATCCATGATTTTTTATTGCCGTTTGTGGTCTCTTATGATTTAAAATCGGCCGACAATTGAAAAATCCTTCGCTGTGAATCGGCCCTAAGTCTCTTTGGGTAACATTTGGAAACATAAACCTGAAGATGAAATGAGGTTGGACATTTAAAAAAGACACTGATCCCAAAGACAGCCAAGGAAACTCCACTGATTACAGAGAATAAAACCAAAGCAGAATGGCCCAGCCAATCACCTGACCTTAGAGAACATCTATGGAGAGGAACGGTGGTTTGATTTCATTGCATGTGTGGATTAGATGGGTTGTTACTGACATCTGTTGGGAATTTAATTTCAAAAGAACCTCTAAAAATATAGACAACTGGTGACATGTTCAATACTTCTTTTACCTACTGTCTTTCTTCATTGTAGGGTGGAGTGACAGTGTAAGTCAACCAGACAGTAGCTTTTTGACTGTTCCCTATCGAACCCTGTTTTTGAAACTTTTTTACTTCTTTGTTTCTGGGAATAGCCTTCAGGTCAGTCTGTACCTCTGTTTAATTCAGCATTGGCAGCTTTGGTCACCACTACAAAAACGAGCCCTTTGTCAGAAGCTTCATTGTACCCACTCCAGCTCACCTCATAGTCACTTCCTACACACCTTGTCACGTATTTTTGCACATAACCTAACATCTAACTCTACATATGATTGAAGACAGAAGGAGTTTGACTCTTTTTTTCTTTACCGTGATGGACTGATAACCTATCCAGGTAAAACCATGCCTCTTACTAGGGGTGTGCAATCTTGGGTGCTTCACGATTCGATTCGATTGCGATTCGGGTGCTACGATTCGATTTTAAAACAATTCGATTTTAAATCAATTTTTACATTTTTTGTCGCATCATTTTTTTCCCCATTTAGGATTTTTTCTTCATTCCCTTGAATAGCTATTTTCTCCTTTTAAATCCATTTAGTTTCCATTAACTGAGGTATGTAAACAATTTAATGAAATATATTTCATTTTAGTGAAACCACAAATAACACCAACACATCCTAAGTATGTTTCATAGTGAGTTAGAAATAGAAACAAAACAACAACAAAGATGCTCCTTTGACAACTAGAGTGCAAAATATTTGCTTTATCAAAGTAATTAGAAAAATAAAATCCTCTAAATAGTACAAAAAGCTGACATCTGCAGGGAAAAAAGTTCCTCTAGTGATAAAGTTACACTTCCTTTAACCTAAATCCTTTCCAACGTTCACAGTTTTTGTACCAGCAGCTCTAGATTATTTCTTTTGAAAAATACCAGATCTCACCTATTCAGCAACAATAAAAAATATATATCCAAATTTAAATCCATCAAATAATATATATTTCCCCACAATTAAAGTAGTTTTATCAAATTCACTAAGAGTAGCTCTAATAACACTGGTGGAAACGTTTTGAAATAACAGTTAAACGTAAACTAATAATACCAGGATATAGACGTGAAGATCAGCAGTAAATGTTCCTACAGCCTCTCATCATCAGCACTGCTGCCATCAGCCTCAGGACGGTAAACTTACAACTTCCTGTCTAAGAAGTTCTTACCTGGACTCCAGCGTCTGCATTAAAGCGTGAAAGTCCTGGTTGTTAACAGATCATATGGACGTAAATCCTTTTCCCTTTCGGAGCTGTGTAAAGTTTGAATCCTTCCTCAAATATTCACTGTTTGGAGAAACAGCTGATGGCTTCATCTCCTCGTACCCGCAGTGTTAACGGGTGACGCGCTGACGCGCGTTCGTATCATTATATTTTACTTTTCTTCACAGAACTTAGACAGGGAATAAATCTTCTCAGGCCTTTTCCGTTCATGTTATTATAAAAACTAAAATATTTCCAGACACCTGCCTTATACCTACTGAATGAATTTCGTGCTGTTGAACTACAAAGCGGAAGCCATTTTGTGTTTCCGGCGGTTCATCCCCAAAAAATGCCCGGGCGGCATTTTATGTTCCCATAATTTTAAATAAATAAAACTAAATGTAAAGAATCGATTTTGAACACTTATGAATCAGAATCGATTTGGAGCATTTTAAATCACGACTAATCGATTTTTAGTGAATCGGCACACCCCTACCTCTTACCCATTAAACACTGGAGATGGACACAAGCTTACTGCAGCTCTGAGCAGGTATAATAAATAGATGCATATTATTATTAATATTATAGTTTGCATGATTGAGTCTGGGATAAACCCTGGATCTCAAAACAGAGAACATTTAAAAAGGCAGTTTCATAATATTCTAAAACACTATGACAACATAATATTTACTTACAGGTTTTGTTGTGTTTTTTTCCACTTCAAAACATATGCACTGTCAAAAGTCTGTACCTGGCATGTGGTATTATACGTACCATGACTGAGCCATTAACCATACCCCAACATTTGGTGTCTACAAAATAATGCAGAGCTTAATCCTCTGCAGGATTACATGGAAAACTAATGGGATTACATAAAGCACAATCATGGATACATATATGTGCATTGGTATAAATGGTAATAGCTTGATATCATGTTTGTCTCAAACGTCATATGCCATAAAAAATGTAACCATTCTGTACAAACAGACATCTGCTGGGTACCAAATGGTGGGGTAGGAACTGACTGTAACCCATGATAGTTTTATAAGGAATCATAATTTTTCTGATAAATCTACAGTAGTTGTCTGCTCAAATATCAACGAGAACGTTGTTGATTGAGCCCTTGGTTCCTTTTTGGCTAGCCTAGTAGCTGCTTATGATCAAACCAAAAATAACCATGCCTTTTTGGTGATAGCTAGTAGCTGGAAGCTGCAGACGAGTGTGCACCATCTTGGATCCCAGAATGCAACACAAACCTGGCTACAGGAGAGCGGTTGGCTCAAACTCGCAGCATACATGTGATTGTTGAGTCAAATACAATTACCATCTGCATGCCTGCATAAATAAACCAAACCAATGGGAGACTAGGGTTTGATTTAAATAGACTGAACTCTGCAGGTGTGAAAATTCCCTAAGATTACTTATATTTACTAGCTGAGGTAAAGTTTGGTCAATGCCACATTCAGACATTTGTGATGACTCTACACTTTGGCTCACTGTCTAGTTAACCAAGGCACTTTTGGTTTAATTTCTAGCACTGCACTCCACTGTCTTTGTTTCCTCTTAATCAGTCGAGTCCTTTGATTAGCTTTGGTGCTCCGTGCTACTTTTTATGTCTTCCGTGCTTTTGCCTCCTGTGCAGCCATCAGCACACCTATTCGACACAGACAGCCATGTGCACCAGCACACAGTTTTTTTCTCATTATGACTCAGAGCATTCTGCTGAGCTGGGAGAATCCAGACAGCAATTATCTAAGCCAGAGAGTCAGCAAGCAACACCGCACTGGAGAAGGGGCTATTAGACAGACACAACACCTTGTTCTTAGAGTTGGGTAGTTCTCGTCAGACTACTGTGTTTGGAGACGATGAAAGAGAAAAGAGAAAGCTCTAACAGGGCCAATTTAATATGTTACAAACAAAAAGTACTGGTGTGTGGGTGGAAACAAGAAGGAGGAATCCAAAGACACTGCGATGTGATGGATTGCTGTGCCAATAGAAATGGCAGGCTGGGAGCTGAAATGATGCTACTCGGCTACATCTTTAAGCTCTGCCTTTTTTCCTCTGTAGCAAAAAATAAAAAAAATTAAAGTGGCTCATCCTCTTTAAGCCAGCACATGTTCAGTTCCAGGAACTGGTGACATGTAACATCTAATAAGAGCAGAAGAGGTGGAAAACATACAAACCCTGGTAACTCTGTCAATGTTCAACAGTAGAGACAGCATCTTTTAACGGCCATTCAGCTCCCCAAAATTAGATTTCTTTGTGTTCAGTTAGAAGTTTACCTCCAGTCAGGGACCATTCATTTCATGCAAAATTAGGAGTTTTAAGGATTGGTTGAAACCATTATATAACACAACTGCAGTGATTTTTAAAATCAAGAATTCAGTGCTGTAAATTTGCAGATTTTCTTTCTTCCACAAAGGCTGATTAATACTCAGACTGTCTCAAATATATTAATAATTGTATCCATTATTCACCCCCTTTGGGAATTTGTTTCTCTGTTTTTGACCCATCCTCACTGATCGAGGAGCAGTGGGCTTCCAATCTGGTTGGTGCCCAGGGGTCAATTAGGGGTTCAGTATCTTGCCCAAAGACATGTTTACACGTTCTGGGGTTTGAACCCTAGTGCCCCATTCAGTGGACAAACTGCCTTTCCTCGGAGCCTTGATCACGCCCAGAATGTAAAGTATATAATATATGCACGTCTCTTAGCAAGTTGCATCTCAGACAAACACATTTTATTTCAGTCAACAAGCTTTAGACATAATTACGGCTTATATCTGACCGCTTCTATTGACAGAATTGGAGTTTTCTTGGGTTTTGAGCAAAATTCACAAATTAGATTAAATTGAGACTTTGCTAAGTCTATTTTGGAATTTACTGTTAGCCTGTTGTAGGGATCATAGAACTAACTCTGTGCAAGTGTCAACCATCTAGCTTGAGGGTGCCCAACGTTTTTCCTCTCACAAGCTACATCTATACCGAGCGGATCAACGTGATCTACCCATTTTGTGAGGTTGTTTCTGGGGTGGCACCACTCAGTCGATCTAGGTTGATCTTATGTTAAAAAACTGGGAGCCTTTGTCCAAGTTTTCATGTACGTTAGAAAACCGAACTTGCAAATGAAGTTCGATCCACTCCGCTGCCTTTTCATGTTGGCGTTATTCCGGTTTTTTCCTAGCGTTTAAGAACTCTTGTTTTAAACGCTTCCATCAGACATGATTTTGCTCAGGCGTCCTCGTGTACCCTGGGTGGTAAGTTGTTCGTTTGTTTTTGCTGCCACCTTTTTCTACCACTACTGGTTTGTTTGTAATCTCACTTCCGCGATCCTGGAAGAGGAGAGTCCAGCCATTTACAGTTTACATGCAAATGAAATCAAGCTACTGCAGCATTATCTGGGTGCTTCAGCTCAATTAGAGCCTGTTTGTCTTCAACCAGATTAGCATGTTTACATGCATTAAAACAAAACATCTTCAGTCTATTTAAGGCAATAATTCGGTTTTCTGATGTGCATGTAAACGCACTGACTGTCCCACGATGTACTAATAATGCAATCAACTTTTGATCCTATAGGAGAGAAAATCCACAATACTGTAGTTTCAAACTTCTTTCAAATCAATCATTTACAGCCTCACATTTTTAAGACCTCCATGTCCATGTAAATGTATGTTAATTTTGTGAACTTTTCTAAAGTCCCTGCTCGCTGCTGTCTTCTACTTCTCTGGGTTGTAGTGGTATCATCCCCAGACTGTCCTCTCAGCCATATTCACCAGCTCATCTGGTAGATTCCCAAGGCATTCCCAGGCCAGCTTAGAGATATAATCCCTCTAGTGTGTTCTGGGTTAGCTAGCCTGGTGGCCTCCTGTCAGCGGGACATACCTGAAACACCTCCCGAGGGAGGCATCAGGAGGGATCCTGCCAGATTTCCAAACCACCTCTACTGGCTCTTTGTAACGTGGAGGAGATGTGATTCGACTACGAGATGCTCCCAGATGTCCGATCTCCTCACCCTATCTCTAAGGCTGGGTACGGAAGAAACACATTTTTCTATCCAGTAAATGGGGAGTGGTGTCTTTGCTTGTACCCGTTCTCCATTGCTGCAGCCGTTTATGGCTTTCCACCTCTTGCATGACAGAAACTGCCAGCACCTGAAATATATATGAGGGGGTGCAGGACAGTACACCATTTCAGGACCTCCTATTATGACTGCGAATCAGAGCATTCTCCTCAGTGCTGAATAATTCATGCAGAGAAAGTATCTGCTAAGTCAGATTTTTTTGTGTGTGTGATGTAGAGGAAGAAAAGCAGTCAGCACTCATTTTAGAGTAGTCTCGGGAACAAAGACACCACTGAGATCCAGTTGGAGCGGAGCTGCTTGGAAAAACAAAAACTAAAGTCTTTAATCTTAGCAGAAAATAAATGTACCATTAAAGACTTTTTGTCCTTGAAAGAAATCTGTTTCCAAAGTGTCATTAGAATTCAGGAGAAGTGTTTTGATCATTTTACAATCTGCTAAATTTGCATTGCAGAGGGAGGAGAACGTAGCTAGTGAGGATGGGCTGTTCCGGTCGCCCCCTTTTGTTTTATTTATTCCAGACTCTCTCGCTGTCCCATTACTCATGCAGCAGCCTGAGAGCTCTTACTCACTGAAACCTGGCTAAAGCCCTGTGTCAGCATCAGAGGCAGACTAAAAGAGGGGAAACAAAAAAAAAGAAGAGGGCAAACGGAAGAGAGGGCAATCGACAATACAGAGGTGAGACAAAACACTCATCCTGCTCTCAGACCCCTTTTTTTTTTCTTTTTTCTCTGAGTATGTCTGCCTGTGGTTGCTATCCAAACCTCCATTAGCCTCCATGAATAATGAAAGGGAATAATGAGTGTTTGCATTGAGCTTCACTTCCTGGATCTAAACTCCTGTGACCGAGTGGGTGGGAGTGTAGGCAGACAAGGCTGAGGAATTAGGCAAGTTTTAAAGGAGGAAATTAGTGTTCTTTGTGCCTTCGCTCTGCCTATTTATCTCATGGGCTGACGGGTCTGTGTCAGGGGAGTCATCACTTATGAACTTCTTATCTGTTTATGGGGAATGGCTTAGAGCAGAAAACATGGTTTTGATTAGTTAAAGAAGTTTGAGATTGAATTTGAACTGCCTAGAGACCATTTATCACCAAAAAAGCCTGGTTCTTCTCGTCTGAGCATAATTTAAAAATCATTCTGATATGGTATATTTTATTTGGATGAAATAAAGCAAAGTTTACTTTTCATTTGAATGATGATCTCAGATCAACCTCTAACTAGGAATGTCCCAATCAGGTTTTTTTGCCCTCGAGTCCGAGTCTGAGTCATTAGATTTTGAAGATCTGCCGATCCCGAGTCCCGATCCGATCTTTTTAATATGTTGTTGTGATCAACTTTATAAAGCCTCCAGACACAGACATACTCACACTTTCTGCTTCAAGCTGCTTCTGAGTTCTACTTAGCCGATGTTTAACTAATAAAAACAAACAAGCAACAAAATGATGTCATGCTGCAGACATAAATCCATCCATCTCTATAATCTATCATATCCATATATGTTTAAATACTTAAACATAATTCTCTGTGCACAAAATCAGTTTGTGGTTAAAGTAACTTTTTGAGGAAAATCTTTTTTTTCCTACAGCTGTTCAGGTGCAGAAAAAATGTCAACATTATTTTAACACTCTGGTCCATTTTTTGCCCAGAAAGAACAAACTTGTTTACTGACAATGACCCGATCATTTCTTAAGTCATCAGCTCCTCCTTCACTCCTCCTGCTTTATCCTCTGACTGCAGCAGCTCTGAACAACTTCTTAATTAGATTATTTGGAGAAATCGTTTTGGTGCGACATTTAATCAGGAAGCTCCTCCTCAGAAAGTGCTTTTTAAAAATCTTAACATCGCTCACTTATTTCCCGATGGAGGGCGGGTGTTGTGACGTTGTTTACCTGCAGCATTCAGCAGAATCCCTCCCTACACCGCGTCTCCCTCTGGAGACGCTGCATAGGGACAACGAGTTAGTGCGGGTATGACTCGCTCCATGCCGGCCTCTCCGCCTCCTCCAGACCGAGCACTCCCGTCGGTGCGTGGCTGCTTTCCGTTCAGGGGGAGGACGAGTCCCGGTGGGTGTGGAGTGAGCAGCGAACTCGGTCGCTGCTGGATAAGTTCGCGTGTCTCCCGGTCCCGGCCCCTCCCTCCTCCTGGACCGGCGGAAACTGATTCAAACTCTGATTATGGTTAATATATGTGCACAAATATAGACTATATATAAATCCCATGTGCTTTAGATTGTTTAACATATATTTAAAAAACCCAAACTTCCTTCTGAAGGCATAGCGGCTTTTATTTTGGCGGGGCGGTGCGCATGTAGAGGAAACCCGAGTCAAAATCGGGAGGTGACGTCCGATTCCGATCGAGTCCAAAATCACGTGATCGGGGCCGATTTCCGATCACGTGATTGGATCGGGACATCCCTACCTCTAACCCAGTGTTTCTCAGTTATTTTCGGTCAGGCCCCTCCATGAGCATAGATGCTATTTATGCTCACCCCATTCACGTATGAATGTTGCTTCCACCGCCCGCTTGTTGTTGTGTATAAACATTGAAATGTTCAATCCCCGTTCAACCGTTAACACTCACCTCACCCCAGAGCTGTCACTACCGCAGAGAGTAAAAAAAAAACAAACAGGTCTGAATACGATTCGTCGATTTCCTGGTCATTTTTTGGCTAACGTCTCGCCTCCACTTTGCAAACTGCTCTGGTTGTAAGACGCTCAACGTTATCGACACAAAATTCTGTTAAAAAAAACTTCACAACACAAAAACCCGCCCCAGCATGAATACAGACACTAATAATAAAAAGTCCTCCTGCCTCTCACGTCACCCCACACCTCTAGGGGGTTCTCTAACCAAACATGAAATTCCCATGAAGAAACTTCTGAGAAGTATAAATTATAGACAATGATCTTTAGGCAAAATACTGAAGCCCACAAGCCCCTCCCCCCCACAGACTACATCCAAACTCCTTCTCAGGGCTTCTGCCATGGGGGGGGGCATGTAGCTCAGTTGGTAGAGTGACCATCTTGCTACTAGGGTTGGGTATTGAAAGGGTTTCATTCGGTACCGGTGCCATTTCGATACTTTTAAAACGGTACCGGTTCCTAAACGGTATTTAAATCGGTACTTTTAAAACCTAAAAACACCAATTTTTTTATGATCCCTGACTTTTTATTTCTTAAGGCAAAAGGCCGAGCCAAACATCAAATTCTTCATAATTTAAAGAAAGAAAATATTTACATTATACTGTACATTAATTAAATGTACAAAACATTAACTGAACAATTATTAACTGAACATCAACTCAATCTACTGATTAACAATGGAAATACAATCCTAAACACTGAACTAACACTCAGATCGGTGCTCTGTGGTGTTCTTGTTGTCACACAGTGAAAAGTTTGGTTTTGATTTTAAGTTTTATTTATTTGCATGTTTTTTTTCCCTGTTTTTATACATTATTATTGCATGTTTTATACTGTTTTAATGTTGTTTGTTTTTAATTCTTTGGATCGCTGTGGACTGATTTTAACGTGACTGATAATCACTATCACCTGTTGTAAGTGGGCGTGTCCAGGAGAAAACTTATTTAGATGCCACTCAGGTTGGCAGAGCGACAGAGAGAGTGAACAGGACAGAAAAGAGAAGAGAAGAAAAGGACAGACAACGAAGGAAATGAAAGGTGTGCTGAAGGAAAAAAGGAGAAGCAGCAGGATGTGAGGAGGAGGCAGATCGGCTGTCCCGGTGAGCGGCGAGGAGTCGAGCGTCTGGTCCCCGCAGCTGGAGCCAGGATCCTCGCTCCAGCTGCGGGGGCCAGCTGCGCGTCCCACCGATCTCATGGGACGCGCTGCGAGTGAGTGACGGCCGGCATGAAGTGGACCTCTGCCCGCACCCTTCAGACCAGTGCGCTCTGCGGGGCGAAGAGATGCGAGGAGCCGCGGCTGACGTCACCGCTGGACTGCCGCACAAGGAGATGGCCGAGTGTGCGTGTCGGGGTTGTGTTTCCTGCAGCAGCCTGCTGCGTGCGTGTCACGTGACGTTTGTGTGCTGCAGGCTACAGCTTATTAACGGGAAACACCAGAGGGCATAATTAGGCGGCTATATTTTGGGGCACCGAAATGGCGCACCGAAATTCACGTTGTATTTCGGTCCGAGTAGTACCGATGATGTAACGGTCGGGTCCATACCGGAACCGAACTTCGGTACCCAACCCTACTGGCTACTAGTGTCTTGTCAGTTCAATCACAGCATCAGCTGGGTTACTTTGTCCTTGGGAAGACATTTCACACACCTTGCCTTCTGGTGGTGGTCTAGAGGTCCTGGTGGCACCAGATTGTACATCATCTCCAGCTTTTTGGGAGACATGAAAAGCACTAAACAAATACAGGACATTTACCGTTTACCATGAACACCACCAGCTACACCTTTCCAAATCATTTTTGAGCTTGTGATCGTTAGAAAGTTCAAATGGAAAAGTAACTCAACATTTTTGTGGACCTGTCAGACATCCTTTTTCCTCAGAAAATAAGGCACAAAACTTTTTATAAAAGTTATAGAAATGTTATTAGCTGTGCTGATGTAAAGTCAGAAGTTCTTGTAAGTCAGTTTCACTCAAGAGTGTTCTTTTGTCTATGAAACAAGTGATGTTTAACCCATTCTAGAGCTTTTACCGGATGGCATTGAGTACATCGTAGAGTAGACAGGTCAGCAGTTCATCACAGAGTTAAAATATTGACACATACATTCAGACATGATCACAGCTGCACATTAAACTAACTGTAAAAGTAACTTTAAGTGACCAATTATCCCAACATCTGATTCTTTGAACCGGTGAAACCCAGACGGACTTTAGAACTACAAGATCCAACAGGTGCTCTATAGGCTGTCCCCATCTACATCAGATGATGGTTATTCTTGTCTGTTGCAGTCTGATTTTTGCTTCTAGATCCAAAAAATGTTTCTCACCCTCTTTATGATCCATATGCGTCATGCTCACACCCTGTCAACACCATCACTCCGCTCTCCTTGTTAGTCTAAGAATACGTGAAAGTTCAAATCGCACAGCAACAGCTGGCCTCAGACCTCGGCTTGTAAAAGACCAAAGATAAGATGAAGTGAAGAAAGAGGAAGGAGAAGTATTGTCACTTAAAGGAGAGGTCGAATGGCTCAACAAGAGAAAGTAAATGCTGTACACAGGCTAAGATAGAGTGACAGTAATGAATCAGAGATGTAGAAAAAGACCCGAGTGGAGCCGTGAAAACATATTTATCATGTGTCTGCACTGCAGCTCCTCCCATTCGCTGACAGCAGGGAGAGATGTGAGGACGCTACATGAATGAAGGCAGCATGAATTTGTCAGGCACAGCCGTGTCTTGTCACATCACTTTGAAGGGATGTCAATTATTTCTGACTAGTTCTGTGGCTGCATCACCTGTCAGTGTGCTTCAGGTGGATTGTTTGGCATCTTGAAGTCTCTTTAAAATGTGTTCACTTTTAGTGACACAGAATATCTACAAGTTTATTGATGTTTCTATATTATGCTTTTATTAGTATTATTTTGAAAATATGCTTTACTTTCATAGTACTTGCTATTTTTGCTGCCTTGTTTCATTGTCTAACTTATCTGGGTCAAGGGGACCTAGCAACGAAGTTCAGATTGTCCTCTTCCCAGCTACCTCCAACTCCTGCAGTGGGATCCCAAGGCCTGGAGATCTAATCCCTCTGTGTCCTAGGTTGAATCAGGAGTCTCTTCCTGGAAGGACTTGCCCAAAACACCTCGAACAGCAAGGGTTCTGGAGGCATCTTGACCACAGTCTTGAGTCATTTCCGCTAGATCCTCTCAATGTGGAGGAGCAGCGGTTCTACTCCTTAATGCCTGAGCTACGCACCCTATCTCTAAGACTGAGCCTGCAACACTGGAGGAAACTTTGGCCATTAAACAAAGCTTGTGACATCAGGTGAGGGTTGAAATGTAGATTAAAGCCCAGTTTACCAGTTGCATCACCTCAGACGTTACCACGGTCCGCCTGTTGATCTCTCACCGCATCCTTTCCTTACTCCTGAACAAGACCCATGGAAGTACTCGACTTGAACCAGGACTTCTTCTCTGACACAAAGTTAACATCCTACCTGTTTCCTGTTGACAGCCATGGCCACAGATTAGGAGGTGCTGATCATCCCAGTCCTTTCACATTTGGGTGCAAACCTTTCTATCAAGAGATGAAGTTCATAGAACACTGCATCATCTGCAAAAGGCAGAGTCAGATAAAACTGGAACACAATGTTAGCTGTCATAGCAACTGTGTGTTGTTTAATGTTGGCATATTTAAGGGCTACTTGTCTGGTTTTGGTGTATATATTTTTATGTTTCAGCTATAGTTACTACAGTAGTTGTCAAATTAAAAACTGGACTCCTCTCGTGGTGAGTGGACCATGGCCTTCTGACTCTCAATTCCTCATTGAGCTAAGAGTTAGCTGTTCTTAGACATAGACCAATTGCAAAACTGATCAATACAAATTCGGCAACAAAACAAAAGTTTAAAGTATTATTAGTACACTTTCATGGAACATATTTTTGTGTAGCTAAGGCAAAAGGTGTCACTCTAATCCGAGGGTTGTATCAGGGTTAAACAACTGGCATATGGTTAAGAGGAGCTGGCACATCATGACAATATCCATGTTTTGGGTATTTTTTTCCTAAGCTTTTACTTTGGCTTGACAGCATGAGCCCAGACACCCATTAGCCTGATCATCCATATGATCGCCGTCCCACTGTGCATCAGTTAAACCTCATCAAACCTCACTCATACTGTCTTGGCGCCCTGTGGTTGTGATGGTGGTGATCATGATTATCCTTTGTTGGATGTCAAACACTCTGCTCAGTTGGTCATCTCCCACACCCTGTACCCATTGCATACATTTCATGCTTGGTCATGCATGCTCTCTCTTCCATTCTTCTCTCATTTGGTCAACAGGGGAAAGGACAGGATGGAAAAAGAGTGGAACTGTGACAGTCAGCATTGTCTTTATTGTGTTTTATCTCCAAATTTTTCTTTTTTTTTCTTCTTTTAACTCAAATTGCCTTGCCTTGTGTCTCTCAGCTCAGCGTCGCTTCTGTTTTCTTTTCTCCTCTCCTCACATGATAAGTAGCGTAATAAGTAAGTAAAGTTAGATCATAACAGATACAAGTCCTTCACAAAATTAACACGATTGAAAAGACCAAACCAAACACCACAAATATAGAAAGAAAAAAAAACACAGAGTTAAAACATTATTGAATAAGAAAGTAATCAGCAAACAGGGCTGTTTCTGTCACCACTTTGGTTTTAGTCCTAGTCCTAGAAAAACGTTTTAGTCTAGTTTTAGTCAAAATAGTATCAATCCTTTAATAAAGTAATTTAGGTCACTACGATGTAAATTATAATCACTCAGATCAATCAATTCAAAAGTACCATTGGCTGTTTTGGCATTAAACAAAAAGCATTTGAAATAGACAAAACTACAATAACCAAAGTATTCAAAAAACACTAGTAGTATCGGTCTAACGTTCGGCCATAACGATAACAAAGACATGCCACTTTTAAATGATTAAAACCACTAATCAGAACTTTAAGCTCATTAGCTTAGCATTAGCTCATCAGTGGGTAGAATGGGCGAACGTAGTGTCTCAATTTGAGTAAAACAACAGAAAGAAACAAAGTAAACGACTCACTGTGGAGTTGATTAAATAAGGACACAATATGGAATCAATCAGCAGGGTTGTCACAAGCTGTCAAGAAAGATTCTCTGAATAAATATCTATTTGAAGAGAGATAAACGAGTCCAGAGACAAAGAATGATCGTACCAGAACTAATTAAAGGGTCAACCCACATCCGAGCATCCACAATAAAAGGATGCCCGGATGTGTTTTCTTGTTTTTGGTGTTTACTTTATTGTTTACTTGTTCGTGAAATTGATTTAATTTCCTTTTGGTTAGTGTCAACCCCATTCAAGATGGCCACCGCATCTAATCTCACCCAATAAAAATAATTTTACATTTTGAACTAAAATTGATGTGTTAGTAACTAAAAGTCAAGCACCAAGCACAATAAACAAAGTTATTGTTTTTGTGTGTTTTATGCAAAAATATCTCATGAACCACAGGATGGATTTAAATGCAACTTTCAGAAAGTCTTCATTAGATGATTCAGCTGTTCATAAGTGCTCTCCCTTGTTGTTGAGAAAATCAGTTCCAGGCAAAGAGGTTTGCAAAAATCATTTTTCAGATAAACATCTTAGCTTCTAGTTGATTGTTTCGTCATGGTCTTCAGGGACAAAATGTTCTAGCCATATTGCTCATATCCTTTTCCATTTTAGATCAGTGTTTGTCAGAAATGAGCAGACAAAAATACGTTAATCGTTTTATTTATAACACAAACATGAAAGTACAGTAAATTAGAAAGTTGTTTTATTGAGATCTTCTGATAAATGAAATAACCTGCATTGGTCATCTCCAGACGTCTCAGGACCCATGGTCGTCATATATGTATGTATGTATGTTTAAACATAAGTTTTAAAAGATGTATGGAGCAGTGGAGCAGTTCACGTGCTTGGACACACACCGTTTGCCCCCCATCTGATCACTGTGATTTTTACCATCTCCATCTCTCTTTCTATCAAGTTTTTCCCATCTCTCCATCTCCGTCCACAAGTCCTTGGCTTTGTAGTGTTGGATCTTCAAAGATAGAGCCATACTAAAAGAGCTCCTTCTGTTTGATTGCAGAGGGGTCAGTAATGATTGCTGCAGATTTGAGTTCCTCAGAGAAATTGACAGAAAAAAGGCCCAGTGTGCATCTGCTTCCATGTGTGTGTGTGTGTGTGTGTGTGTGTGTGTGTGTGTGTGTGTGTGTGTGTGTGTGTGTATATACACAGGTGCAGCTGGATGTTGTTGCATGTGTGCCTAAAAGAGCCTTGCAGAAATAGGCAGCTGTGCCGAGAACCTCCCTCCTCCCGTGTATTTGTTGGATTGTTGTGGCTGAGTGCTGCGGCTGATTATTACTACCTGCAGTCTTTTACTTGCTACCAATTTTACCGAGAGTTTCCAAAGAATGACCCAGACAGACAGAGGTGGGAAAAGGACTGCAGAGGAGAGAGACCGACCTGTGGTAAATGAGCTTTTCTGTAGCTTTGAATTTAATGTGAACTTTGACTTAAGGAGATGAAATAAAAGTTTAAGCTGATCCAAAAATGCAACAATCAAGCAAAAACACTTTTTCAAATACCAAAGAAAAAAGATTTCTTACAGGTTGAATACTCCAGGTGAACTTTCATTAGATCTGACCATTTTAGATGTTTTATCTCTAAAAAAAAAAGAAGTGGTAACATTGACACAAACTTCCATAACACAGAATGGTCAAAATAATATTGGATATTTTTTCTTAAATTTTCTTAGTGAACTTTTGTTGTGTCTGTGATGTTTTTTATCCAGATTTTCTTATAATCAGTCTGTGAAGGCACCACACACACCACCTACTCATAAGGATTGTGTGATGGCTGAAGAAGGAATGTAGCTTCAATCCACAATTACAACCAACAGCTTGGAAATGTTTCTGTATTCAGTCTCATCACATCTTAGACTTATATCTGGTGAAATTGAAGTGAAAAACAATTTTTTCTCAAAGAATGTTTAAAAACAGATTTTTTTCTGTGTAGTTTATAATTTATTTATTTATTTTTTATATATTATACTGCTTTTGTGATGAAAACAAAATTATTTACCAACTTTTAATCTCAGTTTTAATTCTGCACGTAATAAAATCAAATTGTTAGAAGATATTTGACTTTTCTTTAAATCCTTATTCCTAAATGTCCTATTTTAAGGCCAAACATTTTTTGTCACAGTGTCCAATAAGAATGAGTCATCATTCTAATTATAGCTGAAATTATTCAGCACAGTTTCATATGAAACACATGAGGTATCAGATTAAATGTGATTACACAAAGAAATTGCAAAAAACAGACATTCATATTACAGACGTCTAAGGGTTTAACAAGTAATGAAACAACAGGAATCTGGAGGAATAAAACACTGGATTTCTCCTTGTACAACTCTAGAAAACACATGTTCATCCGTATATGAGAAATCCTCTTTTCTTATCTGACGCTTTCTAAAAATGACCTCCCTGAATTCAAGGTAACGCGCTCATTTATCCTCCACCATTCAGAACTGCACATCTTAAAAAATTCTACAGGCTGCCTATCCGTCCCACCAGTCTAATTTATAGCCATAATGATGGAGCGAATTTAAAGCAGTCGGTGTTGAGGGGGCTGGCCAAGAAAACCAAAAGATCTGTGAAGGGAAGGTGCAGACGGACGTGATTAGACGTGTAATGGGTGGGCGAAGGAGCCAGGGGAAAGGTGTGCTCTCAGTTCTTCAGGACGCCAGGAGGCAGTGAAATATGAAGCTCAAAAACAAAGTGACAGAGAAAAATGTCTCTCCCTTCTTTTTGCTTCTCTCACTTATCACTGTAAATCAGTCCCGTCTCATCAAAACGTCCCATCGGGCGCTCGCCACACCTTGTGAATGCTACTTAAGAGGCCAGTAGGGGTGGAGTGAAAACAGAGTGATTACCTCTTCCAAGCAATGTTTAATCAGTCACCCACTACGCTTTAGATAACTTCTGACCTGAGCTTGATGGAAAATTAAAACCATTTCTCCGGGAGGCAGAGAATTGAAGAAGCAGTTTCCTGAAGGACGTTAGCGTCTTAATTAAATTCTGGGTAATTCTCCATTACGGGGGTCAAAATAGTCAGCCTCGTTCGGTCAGAAAGCAGAAAGTGAATTACTACCATTTATCTGGTTATTAGTTCCTCTGATGCCCTGTGACATCACCAACCTTGTTGGGGACCCTGCGTCCCTATTAAAGCCCCCGGCCTGCTTTAAAGTGAACGTTGTGAAAATAGGATGTCAGTTTGATTAAGCTCATAAAACATGACATTGAAGAAGGTTTTGTCAAGAATTTATCACTTAATCATAGAATAGGTGACTCATCTTGTTGGGTTTGTCCACCAAAAAGGACAGCTTCAAAATGTCTGCTCTTCCCTTCATCGTATTTTTATTTTATATAAAGAGCACATACAGTATGTTAATCTCCAAGCCCACAGGTAAACATATATCTTGTTTTATACATATTTTATAAGTCTTATACCTAACCTGTAGTATTTTACAAACACCATTGCAACTACAAATCCCAGAATGCACTAGAACATGTAGACATTGCACTTCTAGCAAAGCATAAACATGCTGTCTTTCTTATGCAGAGTAGCTGTGAGGGTGGGATCACTCGCATTTGTTTGAGGCTGTTGAATTCCCGTGGATCCTGGTTCTGTGGTGTGATGTGGGCCTGCCTTCCGTATCCGTACAGGCAGACATCTCATCCACAGATCCATGAAGGATGCTGAGTCTCCAGCACAAGATGCCACAGTAGGCTAGGCTCGCTGAAGTACAACGTAGTTTGATCAATCTGTGCTTGATTGTTCTGTAGTTGAGGACCCGAATGTGTGACCCAGAAAACCAGAAATGTAAGAAGTGAAATTGAACACTGAGAACTGAAACTGCAAGGATTAGAGCTGAATTTTCAATAGGATGAAATCCAGTTTCAAAGCAAATGAAATTAGTTTCAAAAAATGTAATTCTGTTTCAATTTATTGACAATCTTGTCAAATCTTGCCAAAACTGCTTGTCAGGAAATGGCCTCCATAGTGTATTACTGCAGCAAGAGGTGGGTCAAGCACATACCAACATTAACTAACTTTAGATAGTAGTTTAATGTTTCTGCATGGAAGAGGGAGAATCAGACAGCCACACCTTGGATTTTACAGTTTCCCAGATTAGCAGGAACCTGACATGACATATTCCGTGGGTAAAATCTGCTCAATGAGTCAAGTGCTTTGGGAACTTTTGGCTCGGCCCACACCTTATGCTATCACCTGGAGCTAAAAGAAGTGAAATCGTAGTGGTTATTCCTGGAATTTGCATCTGTTAGTAAAAACATATTGATTGGGAATTGATTTGGAATTGAATCATCACCCCAAGAATTGGAATCAAGCTGAATCATGAGTGTAATGTTCAGATCCATATAAAGGTGGTCAAAGGTGGAAGTAGCGTTGTAGGTAGAGCGTTCGTCTGGAAGCTGGTTTGATCCCAGCTCCTTCCAGGTTGTGTTGCTGTGTCCTTGGGTGAGGCCTGTGTGTGAGTGTTGGTCAGATGGCTGAAAAGGGCAGCCTCTTTTCTGTCAGACTGCCCCAGGACAGCTGTGCCTACAGATGTAGTTTTACCACAACCAGAGTGTAAGTGAGTGCGTGAATGAATAATGGATCCTCTGTAAAACACTTTGGGTGCCTGAAAAGTGCTTTAAAAATCAAATCTAATATTTATTTAATTTTCTATTTATTAAGGTATGAAATGGCATTTACCAATTGATTTAGTGTGTAGCTCAGTTGGTAGAGTGTCCAGCCTGGCAACCAGAGGGTCACTGGTTCAATCCCAGCTCCAGCACTTCACCCACCTTGCCTACTGGTGGTGGTCAGAGAGATTTGGCGAGTGCTGGTGCATGGCATCTCCGCCTCTGTCAGTGTGCCCCAGGGCAGCTGTAGCCACAACGTGGCTTATCACCATCAGTGTGAATGGGTGAAGTGTAGAACACTCTAGAAAGCGCTCTATATACAGTATACAGGATCCTTTACCACTTTTTTACCATAAATTATTTATTGAAACAGCATTATAGGAACATGGAAACGAGTACAACTAGAGTAAAATTATCCTCTCTATCCTTTGAGTTCCTTTCTCAGCTGTCTTCTTCAAACTACTTTGATCCACCTTCCTTGCTTACAAATCTCACCTCTTTCTTATGTCCAGAAAAATTAAAGTGCCCATGTCATGGTTTTCCGTGTTTTCTGACTTATGTTGCAACGTTGAGTTCTCACCTTAAACCTGCCAGACAGTGCAAAAAATGGCGTCCATCTGTCTCCTAGTACAGCCAGTGAGAAGCTCTTCCAGATTTCAGACCCAGGTTTCAAACTGTTTTTTTCACTCCAGCCCGCTATGAGGTCATAGTGATCCGGACTTGCTTATATGGTAAATTCTCCACTCACATGCACGTTCACAACACCTGGAGCGAGGAGAACACCAGTGCTGCTGCCGCCATTGACCATAGACCGTGCAGTGCTTAGTTTCAGTTTCGTTTCTCTTTCACGCGACGGCACTGCCCCCTACTGCAGCAGAAGTGTCAGGCTGCCAAATAAGGAGAAACCCAGCAGAACCGGAAGGCGGCGCATTCTTCTGATCTCTGAGTTGCACGTTAGGAAATAATTACAGCGTATTTTGAGTTATAATGGTGCAACGCTGATCTAGAGGCATCAAAGATTACACCTGTTTAATATAAAGTGATTTAAATATCAAGTCATAGGCACTTTAACAAACCTACCCCCACCTATGCTAAAAGTCTCATCTGATCATCAACACTTCCTGCTTCTTACCTGCCATAAATGTCAAAAAGCTTTGTATGAGCTAAAGAAACTGGAGTTTAAAATGAGTTTCTTAATAGCTTGGGGACACAAATAAGTATAGCTAATTTTATTTCCCACTACTATATAGCTTACGTTTGTGTGTGTTTTTAGTCCTTTACATGGTTCATAGGAAGGAGACATGACAGGGTCCGAAAGGTATCTTGGGCAAAATTACGTCCATTATATTATACTAAAATAAGTTGGGGGGGCTCGGACTCTGTCATATGTTCAGGCAGTTCTAGTTGTCCTTGATTTAGGCTCTTTGGTCAGTCAGCTCTGCATTGACAGTGACAGATTGAATACTCAACTGGGCTGTTGTGTGTGTAATGTGTGTCCTGACTTGAACACAATGTAAGAAATGCTATGGTGTGTATGTTGGTGTGTCAGCATTATGTAGAGCAGAATGCTGCCTATGCACATTCACACACCTTTAACAGTCAGGAGACACAAACAAACATCATAAACACTTAACTGGTTACACACATAAACAGTGATGAACACAGTCAGTCAAGGAAGTCGGTCATACCTCCAGAGAAAGAGCCATTGATTCCCCACAGCGGCAGAGTGAACCACCTTGTTACTGTACACACATTGATTTGATTGATCAGTACACGAAGAAGTTCCATAAAGCTGTGCTCTTTAAACTCACTTAACTAGTTTACATGAAGTAAATACAATTAATGGTATGATCCATTATGAGTAGCCTGCTGATGCTTTAACTTAAACTGCTATTTTATTCTTTTTAAAGCTTAGAGTTGATGCAAGTCTATCAAACAAAGAAGAGATACCATATATTCTTCTTCAGATTACTCAGTTACGTGAGAAGAAATCTCACCAACACATTCTTCTATAACGAACATACTCTGTTCTACGGTGGCCTGAAAGGATCCACAAAATGCAAAAGCTACAACACAATGAAAAAGCTACAATACAATAATAAAAGCTATAAAACAATTATAAAAGCTGCAACACAATGACAAAAGTTACAACACAATAAAAAAAGTTACAACAAACGTAAATAAACCAGAAGTTAAAAAATTACAAATTAAAAGCATAAAACAGAACTTGTGGAAAACCGGAAGTTATGCTAAAAGGGAAGTTATGCTAATACTTTACTTATGTCAAAAATGTAAGAGAATGAGAGACAACAGTGTGGCTACCCAGACAGATAGAATGATTGTAGAAGCTGAGCCACATTCAACTCTCAGCTAGGTCTTACATCCATGCTCCTCAGACTAGACTGAAACGCTGGAAGTAAAAAAACAGAACATGGGCCATAACATTCCTCCTGAAAGGAATTAGGAAAGGTCTGCTGTGAGAGAAACACAGAAAGCTATTTAGATTTAAGTCTTAGTCTCAAAACTGACATCCTTACAATAATCCAACGTATTGTTGATAGAAGTATGTCCTATAGTTGCTCAGTGTTCTGTTCTGTTTGACTGGACCCTTTTTAAAGCCCTTTAAACCATGAAATACAAAATAAATTTTAAAAAATTAGTTTTAAAACATAACTTTTTATCATATTAATCTAACAACTTTATAATAATGAGTTTCATTTATTTCTGTACATTAATTGCAATATAACAGTAAAAAAGAAACAAAATTGGCCCTTTCTACCTGTAGATCGTCCACCAGAGGGCAGTAAACTTGTATAGAACTGGATTTTTCAGGTATATGATTAACGTACTAATCCTTATACTCGATCTGTCCGTTTTAAAGCCAGAAGTAGTTTGATGCAAATTTGCTACAAAAGTCTACAAGTGGTTAAGATGGTGGTTTGCTGACTTTATAACAGACTTTATGTGTTTGTTAAAATTCCACAAATAGCATATTTACACCAAGGTTTCTGGCCTGTTTTGGAGTAATATCTGTCGGAAATGTTTTCAACAGTTCAGCTCCGATCATGAACTGATTCAGACCTATAAAACCCAACTACAAGGGTAAAGATGCCCTTAGGTCACATCAGCTTAATGTCAAAATGTCACAAACGTGTCCAAAAAAATCTAACTGAAAATTGTTGTCTTGGAAACTCAAGTCCTTGCATTCGTCATCTCCTTGGGATAAATTTTCCATGTATAGAGTGGCATGGTGGGCACACAGGCCTTAATAATTTCTTGGTGATCCCTTGATGAATGTCTGTCCACCGTGAAGCTGAGTTTGATGGATACCATGTGCTGATGAGAAGACACGCGGCCCAGGGTGAAAGTATTTGATTGATATCGCAGTCAGATACTACACAATTACTAATTGAAAACGTGGCCGCCTGGCCAAAAGTGCCATTGTCGTGAGAGTGGTGAAGCTACAAAGTCCGTCTAATCTCAATGGCTACACTCATTTTGTGACGTAGAATGAAAGCTATTCAAAACATTCTGGTGGAGAGAATGAAACACAGAGGTTATGCTGCTTTAGATCAGAGCACTAATTAAATGGTGCAAATCATTTCAGCGGGCTTTATGAGACAGCCATTGTTTCCATTATCGTAAATGACTTGATTGAGTGATTAGTTAACAAAGTCTCCACAACGTTCGGATATATTGTATACACACATGATTGGGTTCAGGAATTTAGCTCGTCTGCTGCATTCGGACGCAGTTAGAGATGAGTCTAACACACACAAACACACTCACACACATACACACACACACACTTCTGAAAGACTTCACTTTCTATTTGTATGCCCCCCACTGCATGTTGTTCGCCTTCTGGATTACAGTACCTGCTGTGATACATGATGTTGTGAGAGTAGGGTGGAGGGAACATCTTCTACAAACACTGAGAGATGAGAGCCGCACCGTGAGCAAATGGGCTGGAAAATTCAGAATAGTGTCGCACTATGATGATCCCCATTTCCTGTAAAACAAGATGGACTGTGCTGAGGCCAGAAAATAAAGAAAGGAGGAAGAGAGGGGAATTGTCTTTAGACTAATGGAGGAGTAGCTGTAATGGTCACAAAACCAGCAAAAAAAACCCCTCAAAAGTAGAAAGCAGAACAGCATGAATACTTATATAGTGGCATTATATATATATATATATATATATATATATATATATATATATATATATATATATATATATATATATATATATATATATATATATATATATATATATATATATATATATATATGTATAATCTCATATCCAGTCCTATACATTGAAAAAAGAGAATAGTTGAACCAACTTAATTGAATTGCTTCAATTGGTAACAAGTAATTCAATTAAGTTTATCCAACTTAAATTATCAAGTTTGTTTAACTTGATAATTTAAGTCAAACTTACTCAAAACATTTAGTTTCTTACAAATTAAAAATTCTAATCCTTCTGACCTAAATTTGTGTAAATTCAACTCAAATTTTTAGGTTTTTCCAAATGAAAAAACTGAATGATCAAAAGCACATTATCAATGACTTCGAACTTAAAAAAGACTGGGGTGCCAGAGAAAACTCACACATGCATGGGGAGAACATGCAAGCTGCAGAACTGGGAAGTGAACCCACAACCTCCTTGCTACAGGGCAACAATGCCAACAACATGTGCCACCAAGCAGCTCATTATTTCATATGATTTTAAATATAATCATGCAGTGAAGACTTTTTTATACTTCAAAATGTTTTCCTACTCCTTTAAATGAGTTGAGTATTGTGAATAGTAATACTTAGTTTTTGTCACTAACCTGCTAGCAGGGCTTAGCTATTCATAAATATTCAACTCCATTCAGGGAGTAGGAAAATGTGTTTTAAAAAAGTCTTTATTGCATTATTACTTGCATTTGTACAACATTGTTAAATTTGTGATGTTCTGACAATAAATTTTAAAATGTTCCATCTCTGCAATGGATTTTTTTTTCTTTTTAGCCAACTTGAAACTCTAATTACAATGGAAGTATTTTACACTAAGAATTAAAACTAAAATAACATGCTAAAACACACATTTAAGATGATTTACATTTAAACAGTTTTTTAAGTTCAAAGCCATTGATAATGTGCCTCGCCTCGCCTTCCTCCGCTTATCCGGGTCCGGGTCGTGGGGGCAGCATTCTAAGTCGGGCAGCCCAGGCCACCTTCTCCCCGGCCAAGTCCACCAGCTCCTCAGCTGGGACGCCCAGGCGTTCCCAGGCCAAACTGAAGATGTATTTCCTCCAGCTTGTCCTGGGTCGACCTGGGGGCCTCCTGCCGGCAGGACATGCCCAGAACACCTCCCGAGGGAGGCGTCCAGGAGGCATCCTTACCAGATGCCCGAACCACCTCAACTGGCTCCTTTCGATATGGAGGAGCAGCGACTCTACTCCGAGTCTCTCCCGGATGTCCGAGCTTCTTACCCTATCCCTAAGGCTGAGCCCGGCCACCCTGCGGAGGAAACTCATTTCAGCCGCTTGTATCCGCGATCTCGTTCTTTCGGTCACTACCCAAAGCTCATGACCATAGGTGAGGATTGGGACGTAGACCGACCGGTAAATCGAGAGCCTTGCTTTCTGGCTCAGCTCTCTCTTTACCACAACAGACCGGTTCAGCGTCCGCATCACTGCAGACGCTGCCCCAATCCGCCTGTCGATCTCCCGCTCCCTCCTTCCCTCACTCGTGAACAAGACCCCGAGATACTTGAACTCCTCCACTTGAGGCAGGACCTCTCTCCCGACCCGGAGTTGGCAATCCACCTTTTTCCGGTCGAGAACCATGGCCTCAGATTTGGAGGTGCTGATCCTCATCCCAGCCGCTTCACACTCGGCTGCGAACCTTCCCAGCAAGAGCTGAAGGTCAGAGCTCGATGAAGCTAGGAGGACCACATCATCCGCAAAAAGCAGAGACGCGATTCTCCTGTCACCAAACCCAACCCCCTCCACACCACGGCTGCGCCTAGAAATCCTGTCCATAAAGGTTATGAACAGGACCGGTGACAAAGGGCAGCCCTGGCGGAGTCCAACCCTCACTGGGAACAGGTCCGACTTACTGCCGGCTATGCGGACCAGACTCACACTCCTCTGGTACAGGGACTGAATGGCCCTTAACAAAAGACCATCCACCCCGTACTCCTGGAGCGCCCCCCACAGGGTGCCCCTGGGGACACGGTCATAAGCCTTCTCCAAATCCACAAAACACATGTGGATTGGTTGGGCAAACTCCCATGACCCCTCCATCACCCTAGCGAGGGTAAAGAGCTGGTCCACAGTTCCACGACCAGGACGAAAACCACATTGCTCCTCTTCAATCTGAGGTTCAACTATCGACCGGAACCTCTTCTCCAGTACCCTGGAGTAGACCTTTCCAGGGAGGCTGAGGAGTGTGATCCCCCTATAGTTGGAACACACCCTCTGGTCCCCCTTCTTAAAAATGGGAACCACCACCCCGGTTTGCCACTCCATAGGAACTGCCCCCGATGACCACGCAATGTTGCAGAGACGTGTCAGCCACGACAGACCTACAACATCCATTGCCTTGAGATACCCAGGTCGGATCTCATCCACCCCTGGGGCTCCGCCGCTGCGTAGTTGTTTGACTACCTCAGCGACTTCTGCCCCAGAGATTGGACAGTCCGTCCCCAGGTCTCCCAGCTCTGGTTCCTCCTCGGAATGCGCGTCGGTGGGATTGAGGAGCTCCTCAAAGTATTCCTTCCACCGTCCGACTATAGCCCCAGTTGACGTCAGCAGCTCCCCGTCCCCACTGTAAACAGTGTGAGCGAGTTGCTGCCTTCCTCCCCTGAGGCGCCGGATGGTTTGCCAGAACCTCTTTGGAGCCGACCGATAGTCTTTTTCCATGGCCTCGCCAAACTCCTCCCACGCCCGAGATTTTGCCTCGGCAACTGCCACTGCTGCACTTCGCTTGGCCCGCCGGTACCTGTCTGCTGCCTCTGGAGACCCACAGACCAGCCACGCCCTGTAGGCCTCCTTCTTCAGCCTGACGGCTCCCCTAACCTCTGGTGTCCACCAGCGGGTACGGGGGTTACCGCCACGACTGGCACCGGCTACCTTGCGACCACAGCTAGCAACAGCCGCCTCAACAATCGCAGAGCGGAACAAGGCCCATTCGGACTCAATGTCCCCCACTGCTCTCGGGACGCGGTCGAAGCTCTGCCGGAGGTGGGAGTTGAAGACCATCTTGACAGGCTCTTCTGCCAGGCGTTCCCAGCAGACCCTCACTATACGTTTGGGTCTACCAGGTCTGCGCGGCATCTTCCCCTGCCATCTGATCCAGCTCACCACCAGGTGGTGATCAGTTGACAGCTCCGCTCCTCTCTTCACCCGAGTGTCCAAAACATACGGTCTCAGGTCAGATGATACAACTATAAAGTCAATCATTGACCTGTAACCTAGGCTGCCCTGGTACCAGGTGTACCGATGGGCATCCTTATGTTCGAACATGGTGTTCGTTATGGCCAAACTGCGACTTGCACAGAAGTCCAATAACAGAACACCACTCGGGTTCAGATTGGGCGGGCCGTTCCTCCCAATCACGCCCCTCCAGGTCACGCTGTCATTGCCCACGTGAGCGTTGAAGTCCCCCAGCAGGACTATGGAGTCCCCAGTAGGAGCGCTATCCAGCACTCGTCCCAGAGACTCCAAAAAGGGTGGGTACTCTGAACTGCTATTTGGTGCATAAGCACAAACAACAGACAGGACCCGTTCCCCAACCCGAAGGCGTAGGGAAGCTGCCCTTTCGTCCCCCGGGGTAAACCCCAACATACAGGCAGAGAGTCTTGGGGCTAACAAAAAGCCCACCCCAGCCCTCCGCCTCTCACCCGGATCAACTCCAGCAAAGAAAAGTGTCCAACCCCTCTCCAGGACTCGGGTTCCAGAGCCAACGCTATGTGTCGAGGTGAGCCCAACTATATCTAGCCGGTATCGCTCAGCCTCTTCCACAAGCTCCAGCTCCTTCCCCGCCAGAGAGGTGACATTCCATGTCCCGATAGCCAGTTTTCCCGTCCGGGGATCGGATCGCCAAAGCTCCCGCCTCGGTCTGCCACCCGATCCACAATGCACCGGACCCTTCACTCTCCTCCTGCAGGTGGTGGGCCCACAGTTGGATGAGCCCATGTCTCCGGTTCGGGCTGGGCCCGGCCGGGCCCCATGGGCGAAAGCCCGGCCACCAGGCGCTCGTCCACGGGCCCCAACCCCAGGCCTGGCTCCAGGGTGAGACCCCGGTAACCCTCCGGGCCGGGTAC
>SSNR01000053.1:1695491-1784228 GCA_006937965.1 Callopanchax toddi | reverse complement strand
CANTATAGACTCTAGACTTGACTCAGACTCACCATCTATAGACTCTAGACTTGACTCAGACTCACCATCTATAGACTCTAGACTTGACTCAGACTCACCATCTATAGACTCTAGACTTGACTCAGACTCACCATCTATAGACTCTAGACTTGACTCAGACTCACCATCTATAGACTCTAGACTTGACTCAGACTCACCATCTATAGACTCTAGACTTGACTCAGACTCACCATCTATAGACTCTAGACTTGACTCAGACTCACCATCTATAGACTCTAGACTTGACTCAGACTCACCATCTATAGACTCTAGACTTGACTCAGACTCACCATCTATAGACTCTAGACTTGACTCAGACTCACCATCTATAGACTCTAGATTTGACTCAGACTCATCATCTATAGACTCTAGACTTGACTCAGACTCACCATCTAGAGACTCTAGACTTGACTCAGACTCACCATCTATAGACTCTAGACTTGACTCAAACTCACCATCTATAGACTCTAGACTTGACTCAGACTCACCATCTCTAGACTCTAGACTTGACTCAAACTCACCATCTATAGACTCTAGACTTGACTCAGACTTACCATCTATAGACTCTAGACTTGACTCAGACTCACCATCTATAGACTCTGGACTTGACTCAGACTTACCATCTATAGACTCTAGACTTGACTCAGACTCACCATCTATAGACTCTAGACTTGACTCAGACTCACCATGGTGTAGTGACCCTAACAAAACACAGATGGTTACAATGGTGACCTTACTGAACCACAGGTGGTTACCATGGTAGTGCTAATGAGCTACTGCAAGCAACTTAAACATGTTGTATGTTGATCTTGGTTAGTGTTTTATGAGTTTTCCTTTATACATGAAAATGTAGACTTTTTTTTTAGCTAAGATTAATTCAAAGTTAGTACCAACTTATTAGTATTTATTAAATAATGTTAGTGAATGTTGGAATTGTGGTTGTGTTGGCAAATTTCAAATAATTTTCATTTAAAAAAAACTCCTAATAAAGTAAGTTCCTTTAATTGATGATAAATGAAGGAGTTTTCTGTTGGTCTGTTTGTCTCTATATGGAATTATACTGTGTATATTAGAGCAAATCTTAATTTGGAACATTTATGAACTTTTATACACAGATGACATAGTTATCTTATATTAATAATCAACCTTATAAAGTAAATATAGCACTGGCGAGGTATGACGAGTGTGTTGTTTATAACAGCTGTCCATAGTAAAGCTTCTAGAGCAGTGTCTAGTATTAGACCAGCACTGGCTAATACACGCCAGGAGAAGAGTATAACTGTCATCAAATCAAATCATCAAATCAAAGTTCAGTGCCTTTAATGAAGCGGTACTTTTTTATAACTAATGAAGAGAGACAAAGGAGAAAATTTGCCCACAGGGAGTTGAAGCATCAGTGAAAAGAAGGCAGGGGAGGAAGAATATGATTATGTAGCAGGGCATTGCAAATTGAATTATTTAAATGTACGCACTGTAATCACAGCCAAGGGAGTGAAACTAAAACGATGCCAAAGCCAGCGAATGAACCGCTGAACCAGGAAAGGCAGAGTGGAAAAGGCCAGGCTAGAGTGCATGATGAGATTTTTGGAGAGTTTGTGGCATCCATGTTTATCCAGATGCTCTCCGACCAATCAAAACACAGCAGACTGTTTCAGCAAAGTTGTTTGAAGTCCAGCTGCGGTGGAAAGGTTTTGAGGACATGAACTGTGACTGCGTCCCGGCCCCTTTGGGTTCCCCTCTCTGCACTCCCTGGCAATCAAACCTCTAACTCATGGCACAAACAGCAGACTCCATGTTTGGACCACAGCAGCACCGGGGGAAGGACAGCATGAAAAAGCATTAAGATTAACCGCCATGCCACAGGCTAGGTTCTAAATTCTGTATTCACTGATTCATTTATGTAACCTATAGCTGGAGCTCGCTCACAAACCAATCCCAGAGAAGCAGGGATCCATTTCCTTCCCTGATTAAATTTCTACAGAGTCGTTTTGTGTGCCATTAATCCTGTGTTGCATTTTTTTTTCATATTACAGTTCTCTCTGTACTTCCAATCATCTTAGATTAGTGATCCTCCATTACATGATCCCTTCTCATTTCCATAAGCATTCATCCTCTTGTGTTACATGCTAGCAATGGTGCCTATCTCTTGGTTAACAAAAGGACACCCCTACCCATTTTCTATTATTAGTCTGGAAGCCTAATGACTTTATCAAAACCCCGTCACAGAGTGATTCCTGTAAACCCCCGCAGTGCAGAAGCCAGAACAGACACGGGGCCGGGCTGAATGAGGAGTGTAAGGGTCTTTAATTAAATCTGTCATCTTGGCATTTGATAAGCACAGCAGGGCCTTCTGGCTGCCAGCTACGGAGGCTGATGGCGGGGAGAGGATTGAACTTGTCCTCGGCTATCTTTACAACCACAAACAGGAGAGGAAAAAAGGAAAGAAGAAAAACACACATATGTATGCCTTCACTCATCATTGACAGCAATAAATAAGTCAAACGTTGTACACACGAGTCACTGAGCTGATATGCTTGTAATCAATGAAAAGCTAGTCACTCTACTATAGGGTTGTGCATCTCTGGTTTGCAGCCGATACAATACGTATCTCAATACTCTGCAAACGATCCAATTCACTGAAAATACATGAGCAGTAAAACTGATTCAATGTGATTCAAACCTAAATTAGGAAAAGTTTGATTCAATACATACACTGAGATTCAACCCAGCCCTTAATCACATTGAGATTTAATGCAAAACAATACGACAAAGCGAGGGAATCATTTAATGTCCATTAATTTCGTTCTACTTATTGAAAAATGACTGCTCACAAAACACTGGTTTGAAACAACAAAACACTTCATGTCTGACTCACAATTAACAAAACACAAAAATAAGGCTGTGCAGAAATTAAAAACCTAGCAGGCAGCAGATGGTTATCACTCTTTCATCTAACTCAGCAGCAGAATTCACTCTCTATGTTAGAAATACTAAAACACAAGTCAACTTTATCCAGAACAGAATCAGGGTGAAAATCACTTTGTTTGGTTTTTCTTTGCTTAAAATAACTCTGCTGCAGTTTTGAACAACAGGCAATACTAATAAAGAAGAGTTGTACACTGTAATAACACATAAACATATCAACCCTCTTTAACTTTACTTACTTTTAAAGCAGAAACCTGAAGAAAAGAGAACTACTTGCAGATGTTTGATGAGATTCTTAAAGGAGTCAGACTTTATCGGTCAGAAGATGTTATGAATCAGTTTGTCTGGATTTGAACTGCATCGATGATGGACTCTTCTACCACTTCATTCTCCATATTGCACATGCATGTAAATAAATCAATATGGATCGGTACATCCTCACAACTCTACTAGCATGATCGTTAGCTGTATTTACTAGCAGCTGTTTGTCACTGCAAATTAAGAAAACATGAAGAATGCAAAACTCCAATTAAGAACATTTGAACAATGGACACGTTTCTAAAATGGTTTTTCTTGTTGCCAACATTTATCTGCTTGAAAACTTTCCTTGAAGTGAAAATTAGGAGTTTTCTTTTAAGACTGATTGCTAACTTAATCAGAATCTGTCTTGCTGAATTGATGTTTTTGAATGCACTTTAAATCCTTTAATCATTATGTTTATAATTTATAATTTAGTGCAGTTTGACGATACCTTGGTGACAGTAGTGCTGATTCAAGCCAAGCTAAACTCCTTACCCTCTCTTCTAAGGATTGTTAAAATCTTTTTTTTTTTTTGTTTATGAAAAAGTATTTCACGCAGACCAGAACTAAGAGCCTAACAACCATGAGGATTAATGTGCTGTAGCTCTGTTGCCTTGCAACAAGGGTCGCTGGTTTGAATCCCAGCTGGCGGCTGCTACCTTTCAGCGTGGAGTTAGCGTGTTCTCTCTATGCATGTGTGGGTTTCTTCCAGGTACTCTGGTTTCACCCACAGATCACAACATGTCTGATAGGGTAATACTTGTTTTTGGACTTTGGATAACACGTGTCTGCTAAGTGATTAAATCTCAACATTATTTGAGTTCAGCTTGCAAAATCATAGCCCTAAATCTAGGCCTTTTATAGCCTGAAATATCAAATATTAATTATTTTAGAGAAAATGTTAAGGCTAATAGTAATTTATCAACAATATAATAATCTGTTTTACTTACATATTTTATTATATGACAGTAAAATATAAAATAAAACTGGTTCTTTATACTTGTAGATCTTCCACCAGAGGGCAGCAGACATGCTTATGACTGGAAATGACAGGTTTATGATGAAAGTACTAATCTTAATACCTAACGTCACTGCTTTGTGGTTTGAGGCTGATCTGTGACAAAAGTCTACACACAAATTACTTTTATGTTTCTGTTAAAAACAGGAATTTGTATCATCTCTTTCAAATGACTGGAGTTTTCATATCAGTGGCACACTGGAGGGTATTTGAGAGCTAACTTAAGCCTGGGCCACACAGAAGACGGATGTGTTGCGCCACGAATTCACTGCGGTCTAGAGGGTACACAGGACGCACTATGCAGCCTATGGAAGGCTGAACGCTGCTTGGAAAATCGCCATATTAAAGCCGTAAATGCTGCGCCGCAGCTCTTGAGATAGAACCGGCACGTATCTTTAGCGCCTCCACACGGATCTGTGTTTGCGTTGCGCTCTCTGTGTAGCCACTCTAAGTAACTATAATGTTTTTGTTTTTTTAAAACGGCTTGGGCGCGATGCAGCCGTCTTCTGTGTGTCCCAGGCTTTATAGTTCTTGGATGCCTCAAAGTATTTCAAAAGCAACTGAGAGACAACAAACAACCATGTGACATATCAGACTGAAAACAATGCATTTGTTTAGCTTGATGTTTCATTATTGATTCTTCACAGAATGTGTCCAAAAGGCCCTGTTTCTTAGCCTAAATTATTAATTACATACATCTATTGTGTTTACTTGGCCTATGTCCATATGAATAAGTAATACTGTCATAGACAGCATGAAGGTCGGAGGGTTTTGCTCAGCAGATTATTGTTTGTGGAAATGCAAAAATGACTAAATATATAGATGGAGTGATGCAACACAACAGTGAACACCCATCATCTTCCAGGGGGCTTTAAATTCAAAAGGAGGAGCAGGGTGCTCTTCAGTCACCTCCTTCCCTAAAGTATATTTCCTCTTCTTCATGGAAGTTTATGATTTTAAGAAGGCACACAACAACTTCTCTCAAAGTTAAGGAAGTTTAACCAACCGTGCAGAAACTATTACAGATAAAACCCTTGATCGATTAGTGGTCTGCAGATGAGTTGTCTTCCTGTACATAAGGCAGGCCCACGGTCACGCCCCAGAACCAGGATAAACAGGAATACGACAGCCTTACAACGATCCAGGTGAATGGCTGGCTCAGCACACTCACTCAAACTTTGTGTTTGCAGCTTTTCACTCCTAAGCTTCTGTCTAGTGGACATATTGCCTAACAATCACGACAAAGTGTGAGTTGGTGAGCAGCGATACTAAACCTGTTTACTTACATAAAGTCAGCATAAATGGGCTCTCAGTTCCTCATCTTGGCCTTATATGCCTCTGAAGGAAATTTTAATAAACCTTTTACAAAAGTAAATAACAGGCATGAATATAACTGAGTTGTCGTAATTAAAATGTCTGTGTTTTGTTTGTTGGTTAAACGATAAATGAGACTAATTAAATTCTACAGAAAGCAATAATCCACCCAAAAGAATAAAAGAAGAAAATTTAATTATTTTTGAGGGAGCTGCATAGTAAATTGGGTATTTTAAAACATTTTAGTTGAATAAATTGATTTTTTTCTTATTTTAAATACATTTTATGTATATTTCTGCTTGCTCGTATTTCCACATCTGATCCTTCTGGATGGTTTAACGTTACTCGCTCTCCAAACCAGCGATGCAGCTGCATCATGAATTGTGCTGAAGAAGAAGGTGTGAGTTTTTTGACTGATTATTTAGTCAGTGACGGTTCATCTCGTATAGCTCCTTGCTCTGACGTGAGGAAAAAGAAGAAAGAGAAATAATGATGTTAAAAAAAAAAAAAAAAAGATCTTCTCTTAGGGAAACATTTTGATAAAAGGAATTACTTTACGACCAAACTGAAGATAGAGAGTAAAGTTTTTGTTTTATTTTAATCACATTTATCCGACACTTTGAGGGATCGGTCAACAAGACACAGTGGAGCAGACCGTTTGTCTTTGCTTTACCTAAATATATTCAGCCTCTGCGTTGCTCTGCTGCGGACGGGGACGGCGGTGGCTTCTGTGTGCAGAGCGTGTAACAAAGGCTGACACGTGGAGGAGGCAGCCGTCACCCCGTCCATTAACTCTGAAATTCTGATTTCAGTGAACTACGCTCCAGCTAAAGTCTCTGCTCTCTCTTTCTGCTCCCTCTATGTGCAGGCACACATTCACCTCAAACATACTCTGAAAATATATATATTTTATATATTTTCGAAAGTTGCATTTCTCCAGTAAGAAGTCAAAACAACAGAGAGGAAACAGAGGCTAGAGGTTTTCCACAGAGAAATCAGCGCAAAGTGATTATTTCAACAGTTTCTTCTAAATAAAAAATGACACAAGGAGGATGAAACATCAGAAAGGGTTTTGGGACCAAAGAGAAAAAGAATGATTGAACATTAAAGTTTCAAAACATCTCATCTGGGGGCTTGTACTGGGAAGAAAAGCTCAAAATGACAGTTAGAGGTATAAAAAAGCCTAGATTCCCTGTGAAAAGAAAACAAACTGAGACAGGAATCTACAGAAAGACGTTAAGATCGACTTTTGGTGGTTTTTCACAAACGGCACAAACTGTTTAGGTATCAAACCTACTTGGAAAATAAAGAATATACAGGCCTTTTAATAAAGTTAGTTTATTGGGCCAGTAATAGTACAGTAGCCAGAGTATCTTTGCATGTTTCAGAAAAATAATATTAAAGTTTTTGCCATGTACTGTGTAATATCTAAAGCTATTTTTCATTAATGGTTTGGACCTTAAGCTACTTTATCTCAAACTATGTTTAAAAAGTTATTATTTGTTTAACATAGTGGTCATCTTGACTTTTTGAAACTGTCTTTGTTGCTGTCTCAGCACTCTACTACCACACATTTAATGCCAAAATATTCAAAAATGGCTGAGTTCCAGACACATATTTGAATAAAAGTGTCACAAACTGGCAATGTTCCATGCCCCTTAAGTGGTTGCCATGGTAACTGAGTCTGTGTGACACACTCACATGCACGGGATTGTAACCCAACACCACATTAAAATAAGCTGACTGCAGCCTTGGCCAATCAGAGAGCTCAATTTTCCCATAGAGAAAAACAAACTGGAAGATGAGAAATGTCTTACTTCAAAACGATTTATGAAAACTGTAAAGTGGATTGAAAACTGAATTTTGCTCATGAACAACAGCAAAGCTGGGACCAACTTATATTAACTTTCATGTCACTACAATATTTAGAGTAGGATATATGAGATTAGATTCCTGTGGTGTCTTTTATACTTTTGCATTGACTTCAATGGAGCCTGGAGGGTGTGCTCTCTGCATTCAGGGGGGATTTAATTAAAAACTATAAGTCCTATTGAAAAGGTAGACATGCTGGGTTAAGGAATACAAAAATACCTACATTTTAATATATATTTTGTTTAGGTCATCAAAACCGTTCTGCAGTAAAAAGAGTTTGATTGTTAAAGTTTTAGGAGGTTGAGACAACTCTGTCAGTTCGTTATCTAAGCAGCTGTAGCTAAGAAAACAATAAAAGATAAAAAAAACTACCTGACTTTCTTATAGTCACATATCTTCCAAGTCTTAATTTAATTAATTAGGACCTAATTATACATATTAAATAATAATGAACTTTTAAAATCAATTTTAACCTCTAATTTGCAAAAGGCTCCATAAAGTGGTCTGAAACACACAATGAATGATTCTTGTCTGTAAACTTTATAAAAGCTTAACTATTGATTTGCTGGATTATCAGCTTGTATTTATTTGCAGCATTTTTTATTTGTTAGTTTTACATCAGTCATGATTAAAAAAATGCGTGCTTCAAAATTCATGTGTCTGGTGGGCTGTGTGTGTGTGTGTGTGTGCGTGCGTGTGCACGCCCTATTGAGAAAAATCTGGTATCCTCTCCCCTCACTAAGTATGGTAAACATGATGTCATCAGGAAAAAAGTCTTTCACAGCACATATTGAAAGCCACAGGTCTCAAATGAAATAAGAAGAAAGAAAATGCATCTGTCAAACTTTTCATTTCAGAAGGATCAAAAACTGATTTGAATGGATTTCCATGTTTGTGAATAGGGATGTTAATGCTTCAGGTCACTTTGTTTACAGGAAGCTAAATATGTTCAAAAACACTCAAAAATGCACAACTTTTCATAAACTATTAAAATTGTATAAAATGGGCTAAAATATATATTTTTAAAGTTCTTGGTTGCATCAAAGGGTTAACTTAGGCCACCCAGTGTAGCATTGGTTTTAGTATCTGAACATGTTTTATTGGAGCCGACTAGTTCCCAGAATAAAAAATAAAATAAAAAAGCAGACAGAAAGATGAGATTTAATGACTCATGAATACAGACATTTATATAAGACACTGATCCTTCAACACACTTCACAAATCATTCAGAAAATCTACAAAATGTCTCTGAGCTCTCACTCTCTCTGTTTTGTATTGTCCTGTTCTCATCGGAGATGCAATCCTAAATCCAGTCAAAACATTTTAATATGTCTGCGGGTCCATTACCATAACATCCGACTGATAAATGCTCTCCTGGAAACAGATCTCTGCTAGAAGTGCGTCTAAGCAAAACATTTGTAGGAATTCTATGTGATGGTGATGGTATGACGCCTCCTGGAGGAGAAACTAGTCTCAGGTGTGATCCTGAAGGTTCCTCTATGACCTCTGACCTTTAGATATTCTCTAGAATTCAGGTCAGCTGATTGTCTGGGCTGTTCTAGCAGCTTGATTTTCTCTCTCTGTAACCAGTGGAGAGGTTCTTGGCTGTTTGGGATCATTGTCCTGATGAAACGTCCTTCTGGCTTCATCTTCATCATCCTGATAGATGGCAGCAGGTTTTTATTCAGAATGTTTTTCTACATTGTTCCATTCATCCTTCCTTCAATAATATGATGTGTTCCAGAGCCGTATAGTAAAAAACAGCCCCACGTCATGGTGCTCCACCTCCAGACTTCACTTTTTATAGTGTTTTTAAGGTGATATGCAGTGACCTTTGACCTCCAAACATGGTGTGTATTATTATGGTATCTAAATAATTCTAAGTTGATCCCACCTGACCAGAATATATATTCCCAGTATTTCACAGACTTGGCTAAATGTTTATGTTAATAGTCTTAGATAATAATTAGGGGTGGGACTTTTACGCATTCATTTCAATTAATTAATTAGGAAAAAAATTATTTAAAAATTAACACAATCACAGCTTGCATTTGAAGCAAGGCGAAACACTTGTCAGCACAATTTCCTGCTCCCCCGATGCACTGATCAGACACAGCCAGTGTGTGAATTCAGAGGCTGCAGTGGATCCAGCAGGTTGACCCTCCTTCCACCGCAAAAACCGAAAGCAAGCGGCTGTGTAATTGGACAATCTCCAGCAATTAGATTTATTCCTAGGGCTGGGCACCGAAACACGGTACTACACCAGTACCAACCAAAAGCTGTCTGTAGGTACCAGTACCAAAAAAAACGGTACATATGTCAGTACTTTTACTATGAAATGTCCCTGTAAATGAGCCGCTTCATTTCTCCACCGGCGCTGCTGCACGGGTGGAGACACAGGTGAGACACGGAGGAATAAAGCGCCCCTCCCCTCCCCTTCAAAACAGTTCTCCCACAAGCGAGTTTCGGGTTAAAAATTCAGAAAAACTCTAAAGTTTGGCTGCATTTTGGAAAGGTAAACGAGAACAGAGCAAAATGCAACATATGCTATGATTTGTACCGCGAAAAAAAGGATTTCCAGTAATTAGTCGAAGTCACGCATCGCATATGGAATTAACTTGCTGCTGCAGCGCCATATTCAGTCCGACTGGGAAAAAGAAACTCTGAGCTGCTGGCCTCTGCTGTGATCAGGTGTGTGAGGGGACAACAGTGAGATTCTTTAATACTTTGTTATTTTCTCTCAGAATTATAGGTACCAAAAAAGTACCGACATCAAAAACCAGGTATCGTTAAAGTAGTAGAATCAAAAAATATTTGACGGTACCCAGCCCTACTTATTCCTGCCCCGTCCTCACCATACACTCCAGTTTGGATAAAGACCAGACTTGTCCGGATCCGGCAATGAAAATGAGGTAGAAGTGTTGTCAGTTTGAACACAGCACTGCAAAAAACAATTCACTCATACCGCGTTTTCACACGATGTCAATCTTTTATTATTATTTAAAAATAATACCCTTCTGAAATTGTACTCAAAATGAATAAATAAATTAATAAAGTACTGGACTTTAGGGTCTGTCCAGTTTTAGTCAGGGATATTTTATTGCTGTTCTACTGTTTTGAATTGAATGTAATGTTGTTTTTTTTTCAGAAATTCAAGAAGTTTGAGTTTACAATATTACATGTTCATGCCTATTATTTCATTCTGTCTCCACTAAAATTATTTTTCTTTTTAGGGCAAATTTTCTTGTTAGTTTAAAATGTAATTAATTAATGACAAAGTCTGTAATTAATTTGATTAATTTTTTAAGTTGAGTCTCATTACTAGAAATTATATTTTTAAAACTATTTCCCTCTTTTTTCTCCTTTGCCCCCATTTTTTCCTTTATATTTCCATTCTAGAGTGTTTCTACATAAAAAACAGATTTTATTAGAATATTGTTCAACCTTTATTTTACTCTCTGTGTAATTTTGATCCTGTGTTAAAGAGAGGAAAGCCACAATAAATTCAAACTACTCAATTCTTCTTTTATAAATCATTAAAGTCTTGTTATTTGATTGGCGTTGTGTTTACTGAAAATGTTTGTTACTGTGGAGCGATAACATCTCTGTCTGCTGTTGAAAGTGATAGGCACTTCCTTTCTTCACATAAACACCTAAATATAAAAAAACAACAGCTCATGACTTAAAGTAAGCTGTTGCACGTCAGTCTGTATCTCATTTTCAGCCTGTTTCACCCACCCACCCACACACACACACACGTACACACACACACACACACACACACACACGTACACACACACACACACACACACACACACACACAAGCGTGCATTACCTTCTTCCTCTTCACATAGATTCTGGATAAATTAGATGTGATTGGGCAGACATTTTAAACTCTGGGGTGTCTCATACCCTAGAGCTCTGCAATCTGGCTCCCCAGAAAGATGATGACTCTTTCTCTTCTTTCATTTTTCCTCTACTTTCCTAACTTCCTCTCATGCACCATGCTCTGTTTCCGTCAGTCCCGCAGCGCTATTGTTGGGCCTTCGTTGCATATAGAAATTGTATTTAAAATCCTTAAATCCTTGTCAGAATTTCTCCCTGTGCGGAAGAGATTACTGCGAGCCAGTATTATTCTGGAATAGCTTTAGCAGGAACGCTCCCTCCTCACCAACCTTTCGGCGTGTACCCTGATTATTACCTTAACAATAGCACGTGGAAAAGAATCGTTTTCAGGTCACCGAAAACCTGTAAATCACTCGGTGAAGTTGTTGGACTTGGAAGGATTAGGCACTTAGAAAAAGAAGGGGATAAAAAACCCAAATTCATTGCTGCTTGAGGTGATGTTAATAGAGTTATTGCAGCTTGTAGTAGTTTTGTCACAGTGAGTGAATTTGCAACGGAACGTTATTTGTTTGCTGCGGCGCATCGGGAGCGTATCTTTTCGTTTAGTTTTAACGTGCTCCACGGCCAGTTGTCCACAGCTTTTCAGGTTAGGGCGCCCTGCATAAATATCATGAATGAGGTGGAGATGAGACCATCTGGCCCAGACAGCTGGGTCCACAGCTGGAGGGACAGACAGTGACAGCTGACTCACCACGCTGTGTTAGGATGCAGAGATGGATGGATGGATGTCTGGAGGGGAGGCGATGGAGGCCGAGGAGAGAAGATGAGTCGATGGAGGAGAGGAATGAGAAAAGCTTTCCAGCCTACCAGCTGTATTTATAGCTGGCATTTATGTGACGGAGAAATGTGCAAAAATAGATGTTGTGCTTAAATTGAGTACTGACAACCTGCAGGGTTAATGTTTGTGAAACGTGAGGCGCAAATTATTAGAGATGCTCCGATCCGATTCCTAGAATCCATCAATTCCAAGACACTGTCTGTTGATGGTTATTGAACGAGTACGGTGACACTCAGCTCCTGATCTCTGTTCAGTTGGGAGAGTGGCCGGTCTGGTAACCAGAGGGTCACCGGTTCGATCCCCAGCTCTGGCTGGGTTAGATTGTCGTTGTGTCCTTGGGCAAGACACTTCACCCAACTTGCCTGTGTGACTGTGAGTGTGACTGTGTGTGAATGTTGGTGGTGGTCAGAAGGGCCGATGGCGCAGAATGGCAGCCTCGCTTCTGTCAGACTGCCCCAGGGCAGCTGTGGCTACAGACGTCTGTCGTAGTTTACCACCACCGGTGAGAATGACTGTGTGAATGAATGATGCAACTCTGTAAAGTGTCTTTGAGTGACCTAAAAAGCGCTATATAAAACTGATGCATTATTATTATTATTATTATTATTGATCTCTGTTGTTGTTGTATGAATACAGACCATGAAAGAGGGGCCTCATGATCCTTTTGGCTTTTTGGTTTTTAAGTAGGAGGTGTCCGAAAAGTTACCACAGGGATAACTGGCTTGTGGTTCATAGTGACTTTGATTAGGGATGCACCGATACCAATACCAGGAACCGATACCAGTGGCTTCACTGTCTGTGGCTTGTGATTTCTGTTGTAGTTTCCTATATTGAACACTAGGGGGAGCTATTGAGCTAACAAGGAACAGTGTGGGTTGAGAGCTGGAGATGGTGCCAAATAGTTCATTTTATTTGGTTAAAATGTGGAAAACTGCAATAATTCCACTGTGAAATCACAGAAAATGGTTATTTTTCACCTTATATTTTAGTTTTGTGATCATTTTTATTAATATATTTTGTTTTTTTATCTAACTCAGTTATTTGTTGTAAAAAGCAGAGAAGAAAAAAATAAAACCTGTATTCCAATTTGTTGCATTTTTTTGTGTGGTAGAAGTATCGGCATCAGTACTCGGTATCGGCGAGTACTCAGATTTAAGTATCGGTATCGGATCGGTTTTGAAAAAAGTGGTATCGGTACATCCCTAATTTTGATGCTTCGATGTTGGCTCTTCGTATCAATGTGAAGCAGAATTCACCAAGCGTTGGATTGTTTACCCACTAATAGGAAACATGAGCTGGGCTTAGACCGTCAAGAGACAGGTTTGTTTTATCCTACTGATGTTATAGGTTTAGGGTTGTGACCTGTCATATCGCATCACCAACTTATTGCTCAACCAGAGGAAAAGAACCACTTTTATCAGAAGCAGGAGGCAGGATCAAGCAGACAAACAACCAATCAAATAGTTGAACATCTCTAAGTTAGTTTCACCTTTACTCTGCTTAAAATCAAAATACCAAACTGAGTCAAATAACATGAGCTGATTGGATTGTCTCTCATCTTCCAGCAGTTTGTGTTTTCAGTGAGCAGTCATGTAGCTACAGCCGCTCAGAACCCTGCATAGAGCTGCCCCTTCACAGGCAATGGTTTCAGTTGAGTTCATAATCACTGTTAGACACGTAACATAGTTCACTGTTATTATCACCAGCTGGTGTTTATGGATCCTGGTCACAGTGGTGTTGAACAAATACTGATCAGAGATCAATAAAGAGCGTTCACAAGGCGCAGTGACCGTGTTATAAAACAGATGGTGATATCAGGACATCTGTTTGATAGGATTTTTATTTGCCATTTGTAAACACAGACATGCATAGGTGTACACACACACACACGCGCGCGCACACACACACACACACACACACACACACACACACACACACACACACACACACACACACACACACACATGCGCGCACACACACACACACACACATTAGAGTGAAAAGAAAAAAATGGTAGCAGTAAATAACAAAATCGACAGTGAGGAGCAATTTTGCAGAAAAACTAAACTAACCCTGTGATCTGTGTAGAACTGAGACGCTTTATTTTTTAAAAGTTTAATGAACAGAAGAAGCTAAAAAGCCAGTGTTTTTTGACATTGGTTATCAGCAGATACATCATCTGAAATGATTCAGATCAGAATCAGACATGGTGACATTTTGATTTTGACATGAACAAAGGTCTCGTGTAGGGTGTAGCACTCAGGCAGATCGTTGAAGTTGACTCTTTTTACTAATGTCAGTTGGTTGAGGTGGCCATCTTGAATTCGATTGACTTGTAAAATTAATCAGTTTCATATGTTTGTTAATTGATTACTGCCTGAGAGTTTCATTAAAATCCATCGAGTGATTTATGAGATATTCTGATGAATTAAAGGGATATTTCATCATTTTGTAGTGGCGTCCTTTCAGTACCATACCCTGCGGTGACATCTCTCAAAGCCAACAGAATCTCTAGAAACAGGAAGTAGTCCCCTGACTGGAACAATACACTTGGCTAGTCAGATTTAGAGAGACACTGCTGCAGATTGGAGCCAAATTAGCAGCTTTTGTGCAGGTGCAGCAGTAGGTACACTCGTTAGGTTGATGGAAGATCATATAGGTTTACAAACAGGTAATACCGTGTTCCAGCACATCAATAAGGCTTTGACAGTTTTACATGAGCAAGAGGTGTTTTAACCACCAGAAGATTAGCTGCTAAATTGTCACTGTTTGAAAGTATGGAGCATTCAGAGAGCTACTTCCTGTTTCTAGAGACTCCTCTCCCTTTGAGTGATGTCACTGGTGGGTGTGGTCCTTACTGGAGATTAATAACTAATAAAGCCCCACTTCAAAATGATCCAAAGATCCCTTTATGGTGTGTTTTTTTGTTGCACAGCTAGTGGTGGTGTTGGTGGGATAAATCTGCAAGGCAGCAAACATTTTCACCGTTTGCCCAATATTTATTATGTTTGCATCTGTTATTCAGTTGCATAGCAGGTTTGTTAATAAATCAGTAACAAACTACAGAATGCAGACGGTAGAAACCCATGGATGACCCTGCTGAGGGGGGTTGTAGAAAGCTGTTGATTACTTTGTTAAAAAGCGGCTCTTTGGAGCATCAATCCTGGCTGCACCCGAGGGCGGAGAGGGTTTTTCTTTTCGTAGAGGTGGAGTTGATTCAGCAGATGAGACTCACTGCAGCGCCCCAAGGGGCAAGCCACACCTGTTTAGTTTAAAAATTCAACACCTTCTGATAGATATCAGATCTTTGTAATTACCAAACCCCTAATTACCGGCAGGTGGTGTCGCTCAGCGTATGATTGCTAATGAAATCTCAGAAAATGGCTTCGCTGTTGCAAAAAAGAGAAAAAAGTAGCTGATTTCATATTTTTCTTCCTCATCTCCTCGCTGTATCCCTCTATCCCCCCCTTGAGAATATATCGTTTCACATGATTAAGACGTGCTCATCCATCCAAGTGAAACAGGAGACACCCCCGTTAGCTCGTTATCTTTCCACTCCTCTTCCCAGCTGAGGGTTCTTTTGCCCACAATACGTGTTTTACTTTAATCCAACCCTTCTAATTACCAAAAATACTCTGCCTTGCTTTTGTCCTGCGTGCCTTTCATCCTGCCTCGTTCCTTTTCATCTCATCCTTTCCTCTCCTTTTGTTCCCTCTCCATATCGATACCGACGCGTTAAAACCTTCTCTTTCATTATCCCTCCCAGTCCCTGCTACTCTGATATCACACGCCACAAAGATGCATTTAACTAGATTTTCTACATTTTCAAAACTAGTGAAGCCACAATGCTATTAGCGGATTCCTTTGCCTATATCTCTGTACTTTAATGCATCTGTCTTGTCTGGATAGATGGCTCAATATTTTGCTTTCACTCTCCATAGTGCCTTCTTTTTGTGGCACACTTTAAAGGGGTTGTTGGGTAAATATATGCATCTGACTACCAGCAGGATAATTGATGCTGGGTTGGTGGGGAAAACCCCCAATAGAGTTTAATTTAAAAACCTCCATGAGAGAAAGATTTTAATGTAAGTAAATAAACATGAATTGCATTACAAGCCACAAAGTGTCCTGAACAGCACGGAGACGAGTTGGAAACTTGAATAAAATCATGAGTCATTTGAATCAAGTGAGACGTAGAAGAAGAAAAACAAAATAATAACTGTGTGAGTTGTTTTCTTGAGGACTGTAAGCTTTTTTATAGTAGAGACATTTTATATGAAAAAAATGAATCAATCTGAACCAACTGGGGTAAATAGTTTTTAAAAAGTGAGATTATTGCTAAATGAAATCATTATTAGATTAAAATGATTATAGTTAGATTATTAGATCTTTAAAATGAGATTATTACCACATTAAAAGCATGCATATTCACTAATGTTAAGTACTGACATCTTTTAGATTATTGACACAAATTAGACTTAAACCACCACTGTAATCCGGGGGGTTGGGGGGGGTGGACATGGCCCCTGCACTTTTTTAAAGTCTGTTTTGAGCCCTGTAGTGTTTCCTGTCTAAAACAATGTTCCACTATATTAAATGGATACTGGCTGCTGTTTTTAGGGTTGATATCATGGATCTGCTTAAATAGTTCAAGACCCCCCCTTTCCACCTTCTGCCCCCCACCTCTGTACTCAGTTGTGTTTCCTAACACACACACACACACACACACACACACTTTTTAAATCAAAATTTTGTCCATGCCTCCAAGTGACCAGATGGAGGATTAGGATTAGTAATTTCATCAAAAATTGTTCTATACATGTCTGCTGCCCCCTAGTGGAGGTTTTTCAGGCTAAAAGTGCCAATTTTATTCCTTTATCACTGTTATGTTGATATGGATTACATAATAAAATGAAACTGGTAATTATTTACAGTTATATCATTATTAGTGAATACATATTTAAGTTTTAAAATAAAAATTAAAAATGCAACTATTTCATATTTCAGGCTTTAAAAGTGTTTTAAAATCCTTAGTCAATCTGATACATTTAAAGTAATTTAACTATGATTTTCTTCATGGTTAGTTCATCAGTTTAAAAGACAAATATTTTAAACCTAAAAAAAGTTGATGGAGGAAATAAAGTCTGAGAAACATCTCAGAAACGTCCTAATTGCCATTTATTTCTGTGAGAAAAACTTGGATATTCTCTGAAGACAAACGTCTAAACATTCAGGATTCATTTCTTAAATTTATCAGAAAAAACTTTCTTTACTGAGGTTGTTCAGTCATACATTTTATGATAAAATAAGGAAAAACTTTAATCATCTACTAGGAATAAATTGTACATTTAAACAACAAAAGTTTTGTTGAAAATGTGATTTTTTTAAATTCTTTATTCATTATACCAGTTATAGTATATATACTTGTTATCAGCTGTATTGATAGCACTGTTTCCTCGGAGCAAGAAGGTCACAGGTTTGATTCCTGGGTGAAGCATTTCTGCGTGGAGTTAGCATGTTCTCCTCATGCATGACCGTTGTCGTTGAGGTGAAGTTGAGCATGGCTGCAGTCTAGTGTTGTCATGTGACATCCAGGATCTTCTGCATCCAGTGGCAGTGATTCACACAATGTTGTTCCTTGTTTTCTCCCTGCTATGCAAGTTTTGGTTTCTGTAAAATGTGGATTTCACATGTGATTTCAGTCTAACACCTAGACCACAACCCTGGTGTCTTCCTCAACACTTTACTCTCAAATATGTTTTCCTTTTCTTTGTAAATGTAAAACTTGTCTTTTTTCCTCAACATGAAAGAATGTCCAAGTTTTTTTCACATCATTACGACATTTTGATAGAAATCTATCACTCCGCCCAAGTTCTGCTTCCTTTCTGTGGCCCTGATACACCACTACACTTATTTCCCTATGCTGCATATGTGTATTACTCAGACTTGGCCGTTTATGGTCAAACACGAGCTTTAGAATCTCAGGCACATTTCTAAGAAGATTACAACATGAAAGCAGCAAGATTGATCTGAACAATGCTGTAAAATTGAGGGATTATAGCAGCTTGGACAATGGGGCATGATGAAAGAAAACATAAAGGATTTACTGTAAGAATGATTTAGTGTGGTGCAGCAGTGATGTGCAATGGTTAACACTGATGACTGACAGCAAACAGGCTTTGTTTCCAGACCTGCTCATCAGCTGGAAGGTTTTTTTTTTTTTTTTACCATTTGTCTCTCAATGCAAGTTTTCTTTTTTTTTTTCTTTATCTTTGCTGCTCCAGTTTCATCCGACAGCCTAAATACATTATTGGTGAGCTGAAGTGTTGAAATGCTCCTAGGCTTAAGTATGAGGATGCAGGATTGGTTGTTTCACTGTGTTTGCACTTGTCCAAGCTCCTTTTTTTGTGCAATGTCGGCAGGGATTTGATACACTCCTATCTATCTATAGGGCAGAGTGGATACACCTCATGGATGGATGGATGACAGATCCCATGGTTATAAGACAGTTCTGTACTATTTATTATGTTTAAGTATGAGACAGTGTTATATTGCTTAAAAGATTGAAAAGGCACATCTTTAAGGGAGGTGTTGTGATGTGTCAGAACTCTGTATAACCTGTTTGTAGACCTCTATTATTTAGCATGAAACCAACTGCTTATTCTTTCTACCAAACAGCGTCTGAATCCCTATGATGTTAAAAGGGTGGTCTTCCTTCTCACTGTCACCCTCCCACTTTTATTCAAAGCAACTTACATATTATATGCACCTACCAGGCATGTTGTGATCTGTGGGGGAAACCGGAGGAAACCCATGCATGCATGGAGAGAACATACTAACTCCGTGCAGAATGGCCACAGCCAGGATTTAGATTCTGCAACCTTCTTGCTGTGAGGCAACAGTGCTAACAACTGTGCCACCATGCAGCTCACAAATTGCATTTACTGCAGTCAGTTGTCCTGAATCTGGACCTGAAAGGATCTGGATTGGTTGCTTTCGTTGCTATATGACAGGGGTGTCCAAACTTTTCAAGACGAAGGCAAAATTCTCCAAGCTGAAAGTCCTTGTGGGCCACAAAAATTAGAGTTTTTGTTTAATTCAATAAAATGAAAAAAAAAATTGTGAATAAATGCAAGAAATGCAAAATTTTAACAAAAATAAAGTCATATTTTCAGTGGATATGAGACATAAGAAGGGTCTTGTACATTATGAAAAAAAAGTGTCACATTTCCTGAATCTAATTGGTCGATTGTTCTCTCGTTTCTTTAAAATACATGCTCATCCATTATAAACAACAAAACAGTGTCAGGGTTTTTCTTCAGAAAAGGCATAGATTTAGTCACATTTTATGACGTGAGTTCACAGGTCTGCTTTTTAGAAAAAAATCTGAGAGTTAATGTTCTAACTCAATTACAAGAAAAATGATGAATTAAGAGGAATAAGTTTAATAAAGGACTCATGCACTCATTAAAAAAAAAACATTTCAATTTATCTGCATTTTTTTGTTGTTTGCCCTTACATAATTGGAACATAAACATTATAAAGTGACTCTACATGAACAATTTCCAGGAGGATGAATTTCAACTGTAGGGAGAAAATTCCTACAATGTTAATTATAAAATATATATTATTAGGATTATTAACAACAATAGTGATATTATTATTAATAATGCTAATAATAAACCTCGGGGCACCACCCAGGTTTTAGGATAACCTGAGAAACCTTTCTGTTGTGTTAAATCAGTCTGACAAGTCTGAATGAGTGAATTCTTGATTTATGAAGTTTAACACCATTCAATTCAAAACATCACAACTACGTATTACTAAGAGGGTATATTTATTAACAACCAGTCAAATCAACAGTTTGCAACCTTGTCAAATAACAGAATCATGCATGAACACAGGTGATTTTAACCATCTTGATAATTATGACAGTGAGAGGAATTAACTGGAAGTTTAAGTGAAATATTGAATACACCAATAGTTAAAATCTTAAGATATGATAACGGAGCTTGCAGAGTGAGATATATGAGTAAAAAGGGGGTTATTTTGACTGCTGTAATTTGGAAGAGGAGAAGTGATTTAAAATTTAGGCTAAGGTTTATGGAAAGGGTTGGGGTTTAAAAGAGTTCAGATATCAAAGGATGCATCATTCTTAATGTCACAGCCACATGAAAGTTCACGTAAGACCAACCTTCAGTGCCGAATGGATGCGAAAGCTGTCGTCCCAACGGGGAAATGAGGTTACGATGGACGGACAGTGTTCTTTCTGCGAGTCCCTCGAGTTGTAGGCCCGATGGGTTCGAAGTCAGGTTGACGTCAGACTTCCACTCCGGAGGTCACTGATGTCGTCGGGAACAAGGCTGTGGCTGCTCGGTTTGGGAGTTGGGGTTTCGGCCAGCAAAACCAGAACTCTTCAGAAAACTGAACTATTTTAACCCCAAAGGCAGATGGAGTTGGATTTCCTAAATCGACGTCTAAACTGATTTGAACTAACGTCGCAAAAATACTGTAAAAATGAAGAAACTGAGTTTCTTTTAAAGGTACTGCAAGATTAAAATAAAACGCCGCACTAAAAAAAAAGTTTTGCTGAGGCCTGATGCTGATCAGAGGAGGAACAGGAGTTTGTGCAGGAGGTCAGCAAAGGTCCAAGCAGCTGGTTCTGAAACGACCGAAAAGTAAAAGTAAAACGGAAAACTTGAAACTAAAACTAAACTAGAAGTGAACAGAACTAAACTCAAATTAACTTAAACTAAAACTCAACTCAACCAGGGCTCCTGAAAAAGGGGCTTTTATCCTAAAAAGGGGGTCTTTTTAGGATGACCAATAACATCTTCTTAACTAATTTTGGGAAGTCCTGTAGGCGTGAATAATTATCTTAAGAGGAGGTTCTAATGTCTTTAAGAGGGGACGTGAGTCGAATTACTAGAGGGAAAATAAGTTTAATTTTCTCTCACTCTGAAAGGCCCCTAAAGTCAGTTTTACGAGTCACACATCCTTCAATTTTGATTTGTCATTAAAACAAAAAGAACCGCACCACATTCAATACTCTTATCATAACAAACCCGGCGAACTTATAGTTTGAATTGACATATTACCAGTTTTATCAATATGAACTTAAAAAGGCCTTCTGAAGAGTGAGCAAATAAGGGAAAAGTGAAACTCCAGTTATTTTAGCAACACAAATTGTTATAACTTTATTATCTGTTTTACCACAAAAACAGATAATCGTCTTTAACACGTCTTCCTAAAAACATCAAATAGAAATGCATAAAACTTTCCCCTAAAAACATTCATAAAAACACATTCAAAATTCACTTAAAACTTATACATAGAATTAAAACTTAAATCTAGAGACGTCTAACGTTTAAACCTGATTTGAGGAATTCACCACACACTGAAATCACATGTAAATGAATTTCAAACACAGCAATGAGGACAATGACCAGACATTGGAATTTAAGAAGTTAAGAGTTATTTTATGAGAGTAGAAGGGGGATCTCTCACTTTCCTGTGAAACAAAGAGGTTGGATAGAGGCTCCCAAAATGTATGACTTTATCTGTAGACTGAGGCTCCTCAGTGTCTGTCCTCAGCTTTGAGGCTGTTTTCACAAAGTACTGAACATTAGCATCTGAAAGACTTTCGTGGCATCTCTCATGGGCGAGAGACGACCAACCTGTTTGGGGATTCTGATACCAATGGGATTTCAGTTGTTAAGACAGGTCTCTGGATGAAGAATGTTGATTCTGCTTCTTCAAAGCACAGGAAAAGAATGTTTACGGCACTCCTGAGGAGACTTACTTCTACAAGTCCCTTGAAGATGTGAGGAGGTGCTATCTTACCACCTGAGGTCAGAGACTGTTGACATTAGCTCACCAAGCCTGCAAAGTTCCTGATAGAGTTAAAAGAGTCTGTTGGAACAAAGGTTTATCATAGGTCAGCATTGGGGAAGTTTTCATATAATGCAGGAGAAAGGTGGATTAATTGAATGATGCTACACAACCATTCTTGAAATGCAGTTGGGCGGCCACAGAAAATTCCTCTGGGGGTCGCAAATGGCCCCCGAGCCACACTGTGGACATACCTGCTTTTAGATGACTTTTGTTCTAAACTGCGTTCCTTACTGTAGATAAATAACTGATCAAATGCCACTTCAAAATGACCCAAATTTCCCTACTACTTTTTATGACTTTATGAGTGTTCTGGGTGGGTAATACATAGGGACAGGTCTAGATAACAGGGCTTTAGTCCCCCTGAATTCGGTCATAGTGAAGAGCTAATCCAGACCAAACAGAATCCAGAATGCAGCCGACGCTGGTTGAGTCTGGAGGAAGTTTCATGCCGTGCTCTTACGTAAGCAGCCAACTCCGGGCCTCTGTAAATCTACTGACTAACACAAACAAGGGACTGGTGTGAAAAATTGATGACTTGCTTTTTATGTTTTGCTCTCTTCCCCGGTGCAAGCAAAGAGACTAAACTTGTCCTATTTTTCTGACCTCATCCAGATGAAAAATGCAAGCCTATTCTTTGCTTCTTATTTTAGTCTGTCATTGCAGCTTGCATCCATAACAGATCTATATGTCAACATCACTGACTTCCTTTGCCAAACAGGAAAAAAAGTCCTCACTTTGTATTTCTGTCATCTTTGCTTCATCGCTTTGAGAGAGGTCTAATTAATTAGGTGTGTAATCATAAGAATGTTTCCTCAGGATTAGAGAGTGGAGGAGAGGCTTTGATCCCACATCTGTCAGTCAGCTAAGCCCACCTTCTCCATCCACAGCCTCCCTCTCCCTGAAGGATTTTGGACTCGGTAGCTCCACTGGCAGACTAGTTAGCATCTGAAGTGTGCAGCTTTTAGCCCTTCGAGTTGTAGGTGTTGCATCATACAGCAGCAGCGCTGACACAATAGTTACTAAATGTGTGTGTGTGTGTTGTGTGATTAATATGCATGCATGCATGTCTAGGAGTGATTGTTCACCTGTGTGTGTTTGCATGCTCTGTGTTCCTTGTTTCTTCTGCGCCGGAGGGGAGTGCAGCAGCAGCAGCAGGTGTTGGCAGTCCTCTGTGCTTTTCAGCATAATGAGTTCCCAGTCCACACACTGCCCTCTGAAGGAAACATCTTAAAAAGTCAGCGGCAGTCTCATTAGAAACAATACCTAAAATCTAACAATGTTTAGAAATAAAGTTAGATAAAGCAATAAAAGTTGTCCGCATGGCGTGACACATAGCAATGCTAGAATTTCTATTGTTGTCTTTTTTAATTGCCCGACACTGAAAGGTGAAAGGAAGGCGGTAATGGTTTTGACTTGGTCTGTTCGGTTATGTGTGTGTGTGTTCTTCAGCAACACATCTCATGAACCAGATTTTAAATAATCTCTCAAAAATGAATCCGTGGATACTACAACTAATTAGCTTTTGGACTCAGTCCATTTCAAGAAGGCTGACAGTTAATCAATCTCACCAAATGTAAAAAATGGCTACAAATTAGTCATTTTTATTAATATTTAACAAAACTGTGGTGTGTAAAAAGCTAAGAGTCCTTCATCACTCATAGTCTGAGTGCTAACTGATAGCACAAGATCTTTGGTCATTTAAATAGTGGCGTTCTATCAGTTATTTATCGACAATAAGAACCATAGTCACCGGTGACATCACTCAAAGTGGGTTGAGTCTCTAAAAACAGATTGTTGCTCAAGAGCAGGGAGATTTTAAAAGCATGTCAGATGAGAAGACTACTTCCTGTTTCTAAAGACTCTGCTCACTTTGACTGATGTCATCAACAGGTGTGCTCCTTAGTGTTAATAAATAATGGATGCATTAAAGGCATATTATACAGTTTGGGCTTGTTTTTAGCACCCCCTAGTGTCCGTTTTAAATCACGGTTGTGAAAACTTTAGCATTGTCACTGCTCAGAAACACCTAAATCTAACTGTTGAAATGTCTCCTCAGCCTTCATTGCTTTCTACTGGAGCGGTTCATCACTCATTCAAAGAAATCACCTGTGTTCAAGCAGGGAGAGATAAAAAATCAGGAATCATGAGCTAAAAACACTCTGGAGCTAGCATAACAGCTAGTCACATTGGGTTAGCCTAACCCTCGTGAGATACGTGGCTTTATGAGACTCAAGGGCACTGGACCAGAGAGTCAGAAGTTGTAAATGTGGTATGAGTAACTTTTCATTAACCCTGTAAAGGGTCAGATTAGCGCATACTGGCTCAAGTAAAATACTTAAAAATATGAAAACTTTACATAGTGTGCCTTTAAACTGTTAATTAACATAAACATGTCATAAACCTCCAGAAAGACTTTATTACAACTCTCAATCATCATTGAACAAACATCTACAAGTAAATAACGAATAGAGTCAATCCTATTCGAGATGGCCGATAATTGAACTTAGCAAGCACAAACATGCTGATAATTCAGTCAACTTAACAGATAGAACAGTCTCTCACAGCATATACTCAAAGTGCTAACTAAATGTTAACTAATCAGACAAAAATATTGTTTCAAAACATTGCATTAAACATCGTAACATAACATATTTTAGCCACATATCTCTTGAACCAGTAGACAGAATTTAACATAATGGCTGATGGCCTTTTGAAATCAGTTTGATTCAATATGGCCACCACAGCTACCTACCTTGACCTTGACAAACACACAAAGGGCATTCACTCAGACACTTTTACAGAAAACAGTCTAGATTTTGGTGTCGTAGAAGCTGAGAGTCCTCCCTAACACACACTCCAACAACTAGCTGATCACTACCTGATTGCTAACTTACCAATCGTGTGAGGAGTTTGTTTGTCATTAACTGCTGCAAAATACGTCAGGAAACACTGACATTTTCTGAATGAAACCACTGAATATTCATCTACAGCTGACTACGTTTTAGAACCAACCCAATTCTAATTGACCGTTTTTAAAGTTGTAACTGTAGCTGAAGGGTAAACAATCAAACATTCTGCATAGCTTGAGCGCTAACAGATCGCATAGGGTCTTGAAATATTACGAGATCAACCTTAACGTAATTTCCAAGATTGGCCCAAAACAGCTGTAACTTGTTGAGTTTCTGACATTAAACTAGGTGGGTGACATGAACAGGAAGTATTTTCTGAAAGCGTTATTCGTTCACTCCAGTCCTTCCTCTAAGTTGAACAGTTCAATCTTCATCGAGGATGAAGACTTTCGTCTCGGTCGCCTTGGGTGCCTCAGCTCCCTCACGCCTACAGCAGCAAGCGCAGCGTCTCTTGTCTCCCTCAGGACACTCCCACCTGGCAGAGTGACTTGTTTGTGTGTATGAGTGTGTGTGAATACACTGAGTGATAGCCTCACTCCGTTCTCTTCATCAGAAAAAAGAAGTGCACTCCCTTTTTCTCAGTTTTAGCCATTTTTCTTGCCTCGTGTCTACCACCGAGCCACTGTCCCAACCGTGATCTCTATCGGCCCTGATTTATCTGGAACACCATCTCCCTCCATTTCTCTCTTTCTTTCTTTTTCCCTCCCCCTTTCTCACAAGTCTTCTCCCTTCAGTTCAATGTTCATATTTCTTTCTGAATTCATTCTACTCGATGAACAAGGAGATTAAAAGGGAGGTGCTTTGTCTCCTTTCAGCCATCCTCTTGTTTTTTGTTTCTCTAAGTACCCTCTTTTCTTTTTTTTGGACAACTTGACAGAAGATAGACACTGTGGAGAGAAAGCATGTCCAAACGTAGAACTTGAAAACGAACTTGATAAGAAGAAATGTGTGTTTGGAGTTAGTAACGAACGTAACGTGTGTATTTATTTGTGTTTGGACCTTAGATCTATCCCTAAATGGTTTTTTTTTGGCAGATAATTGGTTGACTTAAATATCTGAATCTTCTTCACACACTTTTTGTGCAACATGTATGCCAAACATACACGCGTGTGTACCGTCCATCCATCCTGCATTTGTCCTCTCCTCCTTCAGCCCTCTCCCCTCCCACTCTCCCTCTCCCTTCTCTGCTTCCACCAGACAACCAAACACTCTCTCTCCGTCTCTGCTCTGCCCTGTGTATCATAGTCACGGTCTTTGCATTCAAAGGATCCAAGTGTGTCCACTTCCTCTTCTTTCCGGCTCTATTTCTGCCCCTCACCAGCTCTCTTTGTTTTTGTTGTTTTGTGTTTTTCTCTCTTTCTTTTCTTCTCTCTTTTTCTCTCCCTTGCCCATTACGGAGCCGTATGCAGTTTGAGGTGGAGGGTGGGTTGGGGGGGGGGGGGGCTGGCTGACTCGATCGGAGGAAAAGGAGATGGGAGAACTGCGCGGGCAGGAAGGATGTGCTCGTTGCTGCAGCTTCTGATTCAATTAGCATGAATTTCACAGCGAAGGCAGTAGCGGCAGCAGCAGCATCGTCAGACTGTCTCAGCGAGCCAGCAGCAGCAGGACTCTGTGTCGGAGCTTCATCGGAGGGACCGGCGACTGGTTCCCATCCCATTCTCACCTTGGAAAGCAGCCTTTGAAGAGGCAGAGAGACGGATTTTCAAAAGGGGAGAACCACAAGTCAGACGAAGCTTGTTTACGAGTCTTAGGATGGGAAGATTGTTCCGATGAACTGAGCGTCAAGCACTCTCTAATGCTTTGGTTATGGTTTAATCCTGTTAAGCTGCCTTCTTGGTGCTGCTCTGCGTTGTATGACCCATATTGATTTGTTTTGTCAGAATACAGGGGAAGGATTTCAGCTCAGCGCTACCTGGAAATAACCAACAATTTTTCGACATTGCTTTTTTTTTTCTCCTGAAGTCCTTTATTCTCTTCTTTGATCTGCTGTTTTCCCCTCACTCAGCTCCTGCCTGAACGGGGTTCAGACCTCCTTCTGATATCCAAAACCCCAAAACAGGATCTGACTGCTCCTTCATCACTGCTTCAGCTCCTGTTTGTTTGCCTCTCCCTTTTGCACCCCGGTTGTATTTTGTCAATCTGCGGTGAAGTTGTGTGGAGAAGGCTTGAACGAGATGGCATGGGTCTTCTGCTTCATGATGGAAGCGTGGATTATGGGTGGAGAAACCCTCTGAAGATCTCCCCAAGGCAAAGGAAACCCTGTCGAACAATTTACTCAACAAGCAGCTCATGAGATATTTTCCAAGGAGCTAAGATGGAGTCTCATGATTGATAAATTAAGCTGCGATTTGAAGTTTTATGGCACAAAGAAAGTTTTAGTTCAACCCACTGGTTAGGTGGGAATTTGGTTCTTAAGGATCGAGAAGCTTTTGGATATCAACATTTGACTGCTGGAGATTTTTGGGGGTCTTTGGTTTCAGGAGGGATCTTGTGTTTTTTTTCTTCTTCGCTGATCTTATTTCCAGTCGTTTTTGGGATTTTTAATCAAGGATCTGTTTTTGTTTTTCCTTTCCTTCTTGGCTTATTTAATCACCTATATTTTCTGTTTATTTGATTTTTTTTCTCCTCCCCGGGCTGGAAAGCTGGGGATCATGGGCCCTGGATTCATTTGAGATGTTCACTTCCTGTTTGTGTCGCTTGAGGGGGAGGGGCCTTCCATTCCTTTCAGGCCCCGCCCCCATGGAGCAGGAGGTGGAAGTGGAGGTGGACGAAGGGTTGTTATTGGTGTCTAGGCCGGTGACAGCGTCGCCGGTGGTGTGGGCCAGCCCAGCCTTCCTGTTCAGGCTGGTTCTCTCTCTGGCACTGCTGGTGTTCCCATGCCCAGCCGTGGCTGCACGGGTCTCCTCCTCCCTCAGCACCACCCACCACGTCCACCACTTCCACAACAAGCATGGCACTGTGCCCATTGCCATCAACCGGATGCCCTTTCTTACACGTGGGGGTCATGGTAAGATGTTTTATTGTACCTACGTTTACCTACGCCAGTGATTGACCCCTGGTATTGCTGAATGTCAGGCAGAAGAACATGCTGACGTTGATTCATGATGATGACGAGCTCTTAGATGAGCAAATGAACCAAGCAATTGTTCCATCCATCTATTGATTGCTGTCATCTTTGGAACTGTAAGACCTCGGAGTTCAGTCCCCCCACCTCAGCTCCCCGTACTCCCTGTAGACCAGTGTCTTGATTCATGTCTCTGTGATGGTGGATGATATTTCTAGAGGCTACTCTCTCTCTGGCTTTTTGCAGCCTATCCCTAGCCAGCTGTGCTCTGCTACTCTGCCTTTCAACTTCAGAGTCCATCTTCGGCCTCGGGGTGCGTGGAACCATGGCCAATTTCAACTGATGTAATCACTAACGGCGGGGGTAATTGTTGACACATAACGGCAGCTACTAAGAATGCCTTAAAATGGTCGTTGAGACGGGGATGGTTGTATACTCAGGAAAAACTGATAATTGCCTGAGAGCTCTTTATTTTGTCCTACTTTTCGCAGCGTATGTCTTTGGCTCAGTGCTCACTGGTGCATCAGTTGCTGCGCTTTTCTTAGCCTAAGCTGTCAGGGACAAGGCAGGGCTTCACACTGATGATTCCTTTGATGTTCCCCAACTCTGGCTTTTTTTTCTGCTGCTTTTACATTCCCTTTCTTTACTTTATTTCCCTAGCTTCATTATAACACAGTGTTGACAGGAGCTGCTAATAGCATTTATGGATTTCTCGACATGTTCATGCTGTCAAATTTGCACTAGTGAGTCTCCAGCCAGCTGAGGCTCTGTGTATTGTTTTAAGTCTAATCTCTGGCCTTCTCTTTTCCCTGAATGTATCTGTAATCGGTGTGGTGTCTGATGAACACTCATAAAGCTCTTTGTGGTCGTTTGGTTGTGGTGCGCCTCTGTAGACATGGTCAGCCTCACAACCCCTTCCCCAGAGCTCAGTGCTGCGTTACTTTTATGGTATCCAGCCCACAGTTACATGAGCAATCATCCTCACAGCTGAAATAAGACTGAGCTTACAAATGAGGCCTAGCATGTGGTCTGAGATGATCATAAGAAATGTGTTACACACTGTTGATGAAAAATTCAACAGCTAACCTTTTTAAAGTGCTGGTCAGGATAACTGATATTATGGTAGTGGTAGCTCATTTAAGGAGAACCATCTTTAAACTGATGTTTTTTTAAGTTGTGTAATGTTTTTCTCTGTAAAAGGTATATATAATTACAAAGCTTCCTGTTGCAGATAGCCTCGTGAATAACTTTTGTTCAGTACATCTGAAAAGACGGGCAAGCTAATGATTAGCCAAAATGCAACTGGGACCAAAGTACTAAAACACTTCCATCTCCAGTTTATGCTAGCATAGAAATAGGGAGAGAGAGAGAGAAACTTTTACGAGTCAAAATATTTAAAAATTCCCATCAGATTTTACCCCTCGATTTACTCAAAGTACTGCATCTTGCTGCAGAAGACAATTGTGGATTAGCATCAAATGCATGTTAGGTTACGTGGCAACTCTAAAGTGTCCCTAGGTGTGAGTGAGTGTGAATGGTTGTATGTCTTATTTGTCTCTGTGTGTCCCTGTGATGGACTGGTGACATGTCCAGGGTGTCCCCCGGCTCTCGCCCTGTGACTGCTGGAGGCTCCAGCTCCCTCCTTACAGGATCAAGTGATTAAGGATGGTTGATGTTAGCATGACTAGTGAAACTTAAGAAATTGAAGCTGTTTAGTTTTTTTGTCTTGGCTGCAATTTGGTTAGCCATTGGCTCATCGGTCTTTTCAAAATGTAAATGAGACTAACAGATAAAGTAATAAATATTCAAGTCATTTACACATAAACACACTTCTACATGGCTCTATTATTCATTAGGACACATGAGACTTTGCATTTCACTTTAAAACATTTTTCTTCTGTTTTATTTAGCCATACGTATTAGCTGTAAAGACTTACCACCCTTTAATATACTGTGTCATTTCCTGTTTTTGGACTAGTCTTGTTTGTCCTCATTTTTGTGTGTCTGCTTTCCTCAATGGAAACTGAACTGGATGTCATTGTATGGATTACAATGACAATAAACTTCTTTGAATCCTTGAATATCACCACACTGCTAATGCAATGCAGGCTAGAGGATCTTTGTTCCTGAGTGGTACCTGTTTCACACCTGTATGTTTTCAGAATTATATTTATTTCTTTTTAAATATTTAGATTTTATCATTAAAAACAAATGCATATGTATATATTGCACCTCATCCTTTAAAATAGATAAATTATAAAATTACAATCCTTCACTTTTTATCATTACTGCTTTGTTATTGTTCTTTGCTCTCTGTTTTATTCATAGTTTTACTGGTTATTGTTATTAATTACTTTGTCCTTTTCTAACTGGGATATATATTTTTGTGTTTTGATCACCTGGGACCTTAAAGCATAATTTGGTATTATGTCATGCAGAAGCATATGCAATAAAACAGTAAAATAATCTGAATCTGAATGTAAAGTTACAGGTTTAAATGGATATAGACGTCTTTTTTTGTTGTTTTATATTTTTCATGTCAGTTGGGAGATTACCAGGTCATTTTTGCTCCTTTAAAAATGGCAGCTCCTACCGGTGTCATCTTTTAATTTGTCCCTCCGTCTGTCTTGCATAATTGGATTGCACTACTCACATCTGGAGTTGCTAAGCTATTTAAATCGACATAATTAACATAAAAATGTTTTCCGGTTCTCTCTGTGGATTTATGACTGTCAAAAACTTTAGCCTGCAAGTGAAACTGTCTGTTTGCTCTGCAACACACAAAAAAAAAAAGCAGTAAAGGCTACATTTCCATGGCAAACGTAGCTTATGCTCAGTTTGAGATGTCACCTCGCTCTAAAGCAGCTTGTCAGTCTTCTTGTGTGCTGAAAGTTCGAGAATCATGCAAATAAAGAACATGTTGAGTGAGAGAGCTAAAGAAAGATGGAAATGTTGACTGGTAGGCTGCTTTTGCTTTGTTTCTTTCTTGTTTTTTATTTTCTTTTTCCTGGCATTAGCTAAAGCAGTTAGTAGCGTTCGCCTACACAGCAAACAGTGCTGCTTCTGATATGGTTTGTGTTGTTTTTAGAAACACACTCCCAACATTTTCATTATCTACTACAAAACAGCACACACGCATTCAAACGCTGCCTATGTGTGTGTGTGGAGTCAAATACAGTCGCCACCATAAATACCTCCATTTCAGCCTGGCAAATCACATCCTCGTCTGAAATGCCAGCTCTCCACATATTGTCAGCCAAGTGGCACGGCTTATTACGAGCGCTAATACCCCACTCCGGTGATAAGAGCCCACTCGCTTCACAACACTTTCAGTAGGCAGTTTCTCATCTCTGTGTCACGGTCGTAAGATCTGTGCAGAAACCCTTGCTAGTGCGCGCACGTTGCATGAGCGTGGTCAGAGCGTGTGGAGAGCCAAGATATTACCTTCCATCATGAAAAGTAGGCACGTATGATTCATTAAACTGAAATGATGGCGCTGAAACAACTTGAGGGTTTTGGCATATCAGGTCTATGACTTGCAAGGCTCAAGCCTTATCGACGGTTTTCATCCCACAGCGTCATTGTTATGCTGCCTCTGTCTGGAAAAGCTCCTGGGGGGGGCAAGCTGTGCTGACTCGCTAGCTAGCGCACACCCACCTAGTTCTGACTGAAGTCTTAGGCAACATCCATGTTGCAATGATGATATTTTGCTTGTTGCATAAATTCAGAATTCTGCACAAATCGGTCAGCCTTAATAATCAGTCGCTAACACTGTGCTATCCCTTTAGCATTTAGTAGGGCACAGTTTAGTCTTCTTAATTTTTTGAGGCATTAACTGAAAAGAAAGGAAAAGATAGAATAATATTACCAAGTTTTTAGGGATGTTCTGATAATGATGGGTTCAGATTCAAACCTTTTTCATGTATTTGTATCAGATGAGTATGACAACACTCAGCTCCCAATCCGTAGTCATGATTTGACATCCACTGTGTTGTAATACAGCTCCAACACTTTTCTGAGTTGGAGGAAAGCAGGAGGAATGATATCATCTGACTAAATCTCTGTAAACCAATCAAAGATTGGCCTAATAAACCATTGGAGATGAATGATTTTTTTACTTTCTTTGGGTGAATCCATTTAGTTTATATGCTACAGTCTCACCCACATTCATCTGATTGGAGCTAATTAGAGAATCTTGACCACCGAACTGTGACATTTGACTGGGCTGTCTGTCTGGTGATAAGTGACATCCCACACACACACATGTGCATGCCTCTCACTGTCTGCTGGAGCTCTCTCTGGAGAATGATGATGGTGGTTGCTGCAAGGCATAGTTTTAAATTGCCCTGTGAGCTTCTGTAGAATACATGTTTTGCATTAAAATGACCTCTTGTGTTTAATAGATGTTTATGCATCACACTGCAGTTGGAGGGGGATTAAACTGAGCTGCATACATAAACTCTGCCAGATATTTCACTCAAGGCATGTATGTATATGTAATCAGTCTTTTACACCAGTGGCTGAATTTGTTTCTATGTATGTTTGAACAACTGCATGTATGTACATACTTCTATCTTTCCTCTTATTACTCTATCTTGAAGGCTGTAAAATGAAATGTTAGCTGTTAAAGAATTCTTACCTGAGCACTGTGATGCATAGGGCTAAAGGGGTTTAAGAAAAGGCTCATTTGAATTCAAGATGTCTTTGATGTTTTAGAAAGAGAGCTTCTTAGAGGTTTTACTGCTCGGTGGATCTCTTTGTCCTTGACATCGTGCAGAACATATTCAATTGGGGTTTTCAGGTAAGTGTGTGGTGTGCATATGCATATGTCTGTGTGCATCTGCATGCACCTTCTAATATGCAGGCAAGTATAAATATAGGAAAAAAAATTAAGCTCTCAAGGTTGAAATGTCTCCCTCGGTGGCTAAGGGCTAAATTTCAAGAATAATCAGCATCTCTTGGCCTGCTCGTCATAATTGGTCCCAGAGGAAACGGAGGTCAGACTCAAGCTTTGCTTTGTGTGAAAAGATAAAGAAATATTGGCTGAAAAAGAAAAGTTAACCACAATCACCCCAAGCCATCAAATGTTTTAAGAACCGGACTCAAACATAAGCACTACCTAACACCTGGGCCTCCTTCTGCACATAATTGTTTGTGTGAACTGCTGTTGTGAACTTTAGATCTTTGCAGTGTCTAAGCCTGTGAGATTTTTGAATGTCATATACTAAAATAACAAAACAGGAAATCGAGAAACAAAAAACAATGTTTTGATGCAGGATTACAACCTTGCTGTCGATGACATAAACCTTGAGTTAGAACTGGATGCAGCCATGATGTACGTATTCACCTAACTGAGGAGTCCTTTTTGTGTTTTCACCATGTTCTGTACGTCAGCAACAGGTTCCAGTGAAGATCTTTCTATAGGCATGTTTCAAATTTAATCTGAAACCTTTTTACTCCGTTACAAATGCTATTTTGCCAAAAGAAACGCACCATTTTTGGGGGATACTTTCCACAAGATTTGGGAGTGTTTATGTGAACTGGTGATGTTAGGTACTGATTAGAAGGTCTAGCCTGCAGTCCCTGCTCTACCTTGTATTCAAGATGTGTTCTACTGACTAGAGGTCAGGACTTCATGTAGGCCAGTCAAGTTCCCCCCACCAAACCTGTCTTTTTTGGAGAACCTAGATGCAATGATTTGATTGGGTGTAGTGATACATGTAGCATAATAGTGTATTTTTTCAGGTCAGGTCTGTTACATATCCAATAAGTTCTGAGATACAGGGTAGGTTAGATACATTAAATCACTAAAGCTGAAGTGTTGATGTTTGTTAGACAAGATGCAGTTGCCTGAATTCTGTCATATACACATTTCTAAAAGATGGTTATTGGGTATGCTAAGGGTTACTGCAATAAAGCAGATGGGATAACCAATGGATCCCGAAAAATACTCTTAATTCCTGGAAAATATTTCTGAAGTGGAAATGCGCCTATGCATGCTAGTGATTGCACCATGCTCAGGGCCCCATAGTAGCATGACTCTCAGACATGATGTATTTACACATGGGGAAACAATACAACATGATAGGGTTGTAGCCTATGCATGAGGCCAATATGACCAATCCTGCTTTAAATTATTATCAACCAAGCTGCACCATTAAATGTGGACACCATATTTATGGTATGCTGCCACTACAAGCCCCAATGCACCCTGATACACCTATCACTTTAAAGGGATACTCCACCGGTAAGTTTTTTTTTTTTTTTTGTCTATTGCCATATTCCTCAGAGTTAGATAAGTGGCCAAAAACTATTTGTAAACAGCCCAGCTGTTTTCCTGATCCGGCAGGTGGATATTCGCCTCCGGCGATACTCCTTTAGCATTAGCTTAGCGTAAAACACTGTAAGTGAATGGTACCTAATAGCATGCTAGCTGGTGCCATTCACTTACAGTGTTTTACGCTAAGCTAAAGGAGTACTGCCGGATCAGGAAAACAGCTGGGCTGGTTTTAATATAGTTTTTGCCCACTTATCTAACTCTGAGGAATATGGCAATAGACAAAAAAATAAATAACTTACCGGTGGAGTATCCCTTTAATAATCCACCATGACTTTGATACAGAAACGCTGTGCATGATCATACTTTATCATGAATAGGGGGAGCCTGAAAAAAATCAAGATCCTGCAAAGATCCTCCACGTTCTGGCTGAGTTTACAATGTGGTAAGCCTTAGTAATAACTGAAAGCTGCCTAGCATTAAATGCTATAAAGATAGCAGCCTATAGGCTCAGGTTGTACAGTAGACCATTTCTAAGGTTGTCCTGTTCTGTAGGTGTTTGGTAATCATAGCAGACCACTTCTTACTGCCCTTGAATTAAATGGAAAAAGCTTTAGAGCCTTTACTGTTTTACTCATCAGAATTAAACCCTCACTTCCATCCCTGGCATTGATTTCTAACCCTTTCTTACTTGAGCATATAATTTCCATAGATTTTAATATTTAATGCCAGTATTGCTTTATCTGTTCCCATAATTTCCCCCAATGTGTTTTCCTCAGTTGCTCAAGTTACTTTAACTTGAGTCCAAATGCATTAGCCTCACCTTGCATGCCTTATTGTTGCTTGGGGTTTCATAACTGTCTTTTTGCTTGTGTCTTCTTTTAAAATCAGGAATTCTACATGCCTCGGTTCACTTCCTTCAACAGAACAGTCACTGTTTGTAATCCTCTGTGTGTTGTTTGTTTGTCTGGCCTAACCGTACCAGCATGTTGATGAGGTCAGCTGCTGCCCACACCCATCCATCTACCCCGTCCTGGACAAGCAGGGCCACTGGTCCTTTGGGTCCAGAGGTTTAAGCAGCATGGTTATATGAAAACCTCCCAGCGTGTGTGACCCTCTCTAATCCAACGCTGTCTTTGTCTTTCACCAGCCACCTATATCATTGGTTTACTGTGCTAATGACAGCCTGGTATGTCTGATAATCACCACTTTATCTCTGGGCTGCAGGGGGAGGTCAGGTGCAGTCTGCTTGCATGTGTGTGTTGAGGGGGAGAACTGTTTAGTGTTCTCCTTTGAGAGTCAAGTCACAACCCTTCTCTTTCAGAGAACACCATTAGTATTCATGATTCCTCCTCCACACCAAGTCCAAGGCGCACAGCCACATGCACGGACATCGTGATGAGAAACAGAAAGGACGCTTCAGGTGTTCTGGACAGTTAAGATAAGCTCACTGGTTTGACATTTTCTGTCCTGCAACCACACACACACACACACACACACACACCTCACCCCCAACCCTGAGTTTTACACCTGGGCATTTGTGCTGCTGTGAAAGGAAACGTATATAAACCAAGAGTGTCAGGATAAAGCCTTCTGAAAGGCTGCCAAGAACCAAAATGGAGCAAGTGTGTCATCAACCTTAGTTAGTTCAGACTTTTTGGGTGTTGAGTCAATTGCAGAGGATACTTTAACAGGATTTTCTTGATGCAGTAACTTGTGTCAGGTTTGATACCTTGGGTTGGTGTTGGCATTTTAGAGCATAATGCAGCATATTTTAAGCAATATGGCTTTAGTTTCAATTCACAGCCTTTATGTCTCATCCTAAAACAGATCCATCCCAGGTTTTGAGTTGGAATTTTTGCCAGTTCTACTTTCACAGGTACTCAAAAAAGGTAAAATTGCAAATGTATGAAAGCCAGCAATTGTGTCAAGAAGTAAATATGATCTTTCATGTCATAGTGGAAATGGATTTTCTATTCTAAGTCTGGTAACATCTTACACATGATATCGACAGCCTAAAGACCATAACGGCACGCATACATATCTAAAAAGCAGCCAGTCAAACACTGAGCGACTCTGTCAAAGTGAAAGTCATTTCTTCAGAGGAAAGTCACTATGCAAATATCTAGGTTTTGAACTTTCTCAAACTTTCTCCTTGAAACAAATAATTCTGATTTGATTAAGGCTTGCTTCAATTCCACATTCTTCTATTAGTGTTCGATGGAGCACAGTAAAACACCATTGTCAGGACATAATAAAGCTCAGAATAGTTGACATACATCAGCACACCAATCACCCCTGCATGCAGCTGGTTAGCCAGCAAGCACATTTTCCCTGCCTGCCAGGGGAAATGATTTGGCCCATCTTGATCTTGCATGTATAGAAGCATAGATACAAAATAAGGTGTCACATACTGCCGCAGGGACCAAATAAATGTAACACCACCAACACATACATCTATAACTTTTCTATTAAAACAAAAAACTGAACGAGGGGGGAAATATGTTACCCTTGCCTTTGTTTTTGATATCTTTCACAGTCTGTTTTTGCTTTGCCCTCCTAAAAGAGGACTCAGAAAAATTATTGTTACTCAAGCCAGACTATAATGAATCAATTGGTGCTGCTCAACCTTCTGTCTGAAGGAAGGAGGGTGATTGGTGCATGGGTGACATTTATGGTGTTTATGCTGCTGTAGCGCAGTGATTTAGACATTGTTCGGTTCAGACAAAGTCTTATGCAGCATTGTTGAGGTTTAAAAACAGGTCATATAGAGTTCTAATGCATCAGTATTTACTTTTGAGCTGGGGTTTTATTTAATACCAAAATATAAAGTAGATGTTGTTTGTCATTGTTTTGAAAAAGTATCTCTCCTGATCTGACTATTGCTCTGGTTGGAGGACTATTTCCTGTTTCTTGAGGCTTCAGTCACTCTGTGTAATGTCAAATGGTGGTTGTGGTTCTTTGACTGCTAACCCAAAAAGACCCCCCAAAAGTTTCTCCTCTGTGATAATTGGTGATCCGTCCAGTGTGTCTTATGCCTCCATCACCCAGTGATTGCCATAGCTAAGCACCAGCTCCCCATGACCCTAATCATGAAGGAGTGGTTGCAGAAGTTGAAGCTAATGCCATTACCTTCTACAAAACCACAAATATTTAAATCAGGAGACCTGGTTGCATTGAACATTTCTGTTGGTTTTAATAGGACGTGGTTTCCTTGAGATTTAACCCTTACAGAGTGTGTTGTAGCATTGCTTTGAGCTCAGGGGAGGTGACATAATGAACCTGCAGTTTGTGGTGAGGATGTTCTCTCATTCCCACCCACCTTCCCTGCCACGGCACATGAAAGCACTGCGGGCACATCAGTGGGACGGCGTCACAGCGTGGGCAACGCCTTCGCTTTGTAGACCAAGGAGACGAGGGGGCCAGATCTTCAGAAGGTGTGCTGATGTAAGCACGCTTTAATTATTTAGCTGTCAGATATTAAAGCAGTGAAACTTGGGGGCCCACGCCAAGTCTCTCGGTCTTCACCAGGAGTGCTTACCATTAATAAACAAAGTGGCTTATATTATGCATGACTGATGCTTTGAAAAACTGCCACCTCTGCCTCTTTACCCAACCCAAAGGAGTTTTAGAAGGCAGAGGAAAACACATGCATGAGCCTTTCTTTATGAATGCATTCCTCCGCCCACTCATTATCCCTTTGCTAACATTTCCTCCTACTTCAGTTTTCCAGTGTTCTTTGACTGTGGTTTGGATCCAATTTAAGCTTTTAATATTAACATTGCTACACATATTATCATCCTATAACAGCTTTTTCACCAACTCATGGTGCCTGGTTTTTCTTTATAGAACGCGTATTGAAATAAAGACAAGTTTCAGTTCATGTGCTTTCTTTAGAAAAGGTTTAATAAACTACTACAGAATATATAAAACACAAGCGAGATTTCTAAAATATGCTCTCCAATATTAAATAAGAGGAAAGATTATGTCTTTCACACACACAGAGCACAATTTTACAAGCTATTACTAGAAGAGGACAGCAGTATCTGCATACTGAGATGATATTGCAGCCAGCCTGTGTCTATTTGATTTGCTAGGATTATTAGTAGATGAGAGTAATAATGTGTCTTGCAGCTGCAGAGGAGTTTCCCTGACTTGCTGAAGCATGTAAAGGAACACTGACTTTGTCTCATTTCTTTCTGCCTTGAGTGAGCACTCTATGGGTCATTTAACACTTATCCATGAAGCTAGCTTTGCTCAGTTGCTCTTTCACTTGTCTTCATCCTGCATGCCATGGCTTTTAAATTGCTTCCCATTGTTGTGTTGCCCTCAAATATTTAAATGCAATTTCTCTGAGTGAAAGTACTCACATGAAGCGAAGTGTCAACAGGGATTTTCCTGTTAGCTTTAGTGTTTTTTTAATGTTTTCTTTTGGACACAAGAAGCTACCCGTGGGACTGGGCAGTATATAGGTTACATTTTTTATGCCAATGATTTTTTTTTTTTAACCACCGTCCTTAGGGACTAGAGATTTATTGGCTTAATTATCCCTTGAAGCTGTGTTTTGTTGTTGTGGAGGATGAGGTGCACGAGGCAGAATGTGATTTGTTGCTTCAGTGTCAGATGTAACATACTGGTGAAGGTTCTCCGTCATCCAGATCCTAGTGGATTCAGAAAAAGAGCAACTGGACTTCTTCATGGTTTTGTTATGATGTTCAGCATTACATCCAGACATTTCTCATTTCAAACGGAAGTGTGAAGTACCCAGCTTTTAAAATGTAGCAAGAGCTTACAATTAGCCTTAAGAAAATCACTCCCCTGATCCTCCATCCTGAAGGTTTTCCATATTATTTATGTGATACCATACTGCTTTTGAGTTCACTTGTGCTGCTTATAATGAACATTTTCACATTTAAAAAATTGTACAGCACTTTGTTCAATGAAAGTTGCTAAAATGTGCTATAAAAATAAATCTGATTGGCAGGGGCTTCATTTTTTGTTTGGTTGGTTAGTTGGTTGGTTGGTCGGTCGGTTGGTCGGTCGGTTGGTTGGTTGTTCATGTGGTTGGTTGGTCAAGAAGTTGGTTGGGTGATTGTTTGGTTCGTTGGGTAGTTTGGTTGGTCAGTCAAGTGGTTGTCTGGCTAGTGGTTGTTTGGTTGGTCAGTTGGTTGGTCATTGTTTGGTTGATTGGTTTGTTGATCAGTTGTTTGGTTAGTTGGTCGAGCGGTTGATTGTTTGGGTGGTTGACAAGATGTTTGGGTAATTGTATGAAGAAGTGAATTGCTGTGAAACTGACTAGAACATAGTTCCACACTGTTTGGTAAGGTTTAAAGGGTTAAAATCTGAGACCTTTTCCTCTTTTTGTTTTTGCTCATTTGGCAAAAAAAAAAATGCCTCTGTTACTCCTCTCTAAAACCATGAATTTTATCTTGTCCAAAAAAAAAAAAAGAAAAAAAAGAATAATATCCACAATTTTTTTGCATCAAAACTTTTCTAGACAAAGGTAAAAAATCACCAAGTTTAAAGTTCTCACAAGCCACAAATATTGACCCTCAGGAGGGAGGAGAGAAGAATGATTTGTAAACTGGTTCAAATGAACAAAACACTCTAAAGCTTGGTCTCTGTGCTTTCCAGTTAGAAGTGAAAAAGGTTCCCAAAGAAAGAAGCAAAACAAAGTTCTGTTGCTCTATTTCTGGACCACTAGGATGTGAAAATCAATGTGTGAGGATGTGAAAATGAAAGGGTATTTTGACAGACAGAAACCCCTTGCTGCTTGTGTTTCTACGTTGCATTAAAAAAATCCACATTCACACACACACACACACACACACACACACACACACACACACACCACCCACATGCTCTCCCAGCTGAAAGAAGCTTCACAGAGTTCAAGTGAACTTCAAAGATCACATCTTCATCTGACACATCTGTGTCAGGGTTATGATGACTGACAGACGTAACATCCATCACCATCATTCCCCCCTGCCACTGCTGCTAATGTGCCCACAAGTCATCCCTGTGTGCAGCTTCTATATCCACCAAGGGCGAAGGGGGAGATGTGGTATCCAGTGGGAATGAGGAGGAATGGCAGAAAAAACAAACTGGAGGAAAGGAAACACAGCTTACACAACAGAGGGTTGGGGACAAGAGGAAGGTTGGAAAGTGAAGGAGAGTGAGAAATGAAAAGAATGTATTCTTGGCATGCTGTATCTGAAATCCTCATCCTCTGGCACACAGAGCCTTGACACACTTAAGTTCTCTCCCTTGAGTCTTGAGGGGTGCTGTTTAAATGAACATGGCCCTACTGGAGCAGAACTGAGATAGCCAAACTCCCACCACTTTCCTCTCAGCTCTACTCCACTCGTATCCCAGACCCATCAGTCATTTCACTGTGGAAATGGGTTATTTAGAAGTGCATCCAGGTGACTGTCCCATAAGGGGCTACCCAAAGCCGCAGCTGTCCTCAGAAGTCTGGGTTGCTGGGCCATAAATCTTTGTATTTTTTAGTTTGGTCTTAGACTTTTAAATGTGGCAGTGAATTTTTGCCAGTATCTAACTAGGGCTGTGATTGCTAGTGATTAATTGCAAAGTAGTTTCCAAAATGTGTAAAAGTGTTTGCTAGGGTTCTCCATTTTTTTGATTCGCAGATCCTCTTTACTGTGTGTTGGGAGAATTTCGAAAATGTACAAATATTTGCAAGAAAATTAAAATAAAAAAAATATTGATTAGTTGTCATCACTGTCTGGAACCCATCTGAAACCCTTGTTAATTTAAGGTGAGTTTCCATCATGCAACCTTCCCACTCTGGTCGTTAATCACCATCTACATGTCCAGGTTTGTTGTGTTTCCAGTAAGGTTCGAGCTACAGGGTAGATTAGGCAAATTAAATCACTGATGTGTATTGCTTTCCCTCAACTGCTGTAGTGCAGCCATTTGTCAGACAGCAGGCAGTTGCCTAAAGCCCGCTTCACACAGCAAGATTTTTAAGCCAGTTTTTGCCCTGATTCTCCTCTTTTGACAATCTTAAATATGCCCCTGATTACTGCTAGAGGTTTCCTTTGTTTCTTTGGAGGCTCCGCCATGATGAACACGATACAATAGATCTCTTAGCTCATATATATGATGTCTGTCTCTTCAGCCTGTCTGTCCTGAGCAGTTCTGAGGTGGAAACATGGATTGCCTTAAAGTGTTACTGCTTCTCGCGAGTTACGTGACTTTGTGAGACTTCAGAGCACCAGACCGGAAACTCTGAAGTTGCAAACGTGGTATTCTGTACAGGAGCAGCAGATGGGACTGAGTAAATGCATTTTAAATAAAAATAAAAGCTGTCATGTTTGTTTACTCTACTGTAAAGTCACTTTTGATCTTTGAAGTTCTGCAAGATTTCTCTTCTGATCTGGGAGGGTTTGTGTGTGGAATTGGTTCATATGTGACGTATTGGAGCCAAAAATGCACCATTACATAAAAACTCATTTACTTATTTTTAAATTGCCCGCAACAAAAAATTAGAATGAATTCTTTCAATTGATTTTTCGCCTGAGCCTAATGTGATGTGATGTCTTTGCCGTGTTTCCACACTGTAGGACCAGAATGATCAACATCCATGATTTTTCATTCACCTGTTTGGTCTCTTATGATTTGAAATTGGCTAAAATGTGAAAATCTTCCCATGTGAACTGACCCTAACTTGTTTTATGCACATTTCTAATGGTTGGTCATTGGAAATGCTGTAGTACTAAACCAGGTAAAAGTGTTGAGCACTCCTGCAACCCCCTGAAGGTTTCAGGTAGTGTCAAAGCACTACCTCCCACTGTTTGAAGGGTGCATTTCTATCTTGGGTAATCTTGGGTAAAGAACAAATTGAGACATACTTGAGACAATTTGTAACTAAATTGTGCACAATCTCTTTATGCCCCACCTGACCTGGCCATATAAACGATCTGTGTCATTCAAACATTCAGCGTGATTTAAAATAAAAATATTTATATTTTCTTACTTACTTACTTACTTACTTACTTACTTACTTACTTCTTGTTGTTTCTCCAACTATTTGCAGCCCAGTGACATACTGGCTTTACTAACCTACCACTCAGCTGTAGATTTGTGAAAACACCCAAGATAATTCAGAAAGATCGACTGTATGTCAGTTTGGCAGATTAAGACCAACCCACCTGTTTGTTATGATCAACACGGGGTCAATATTTCATAATCAAACCACCATGGAGGCTTCATAGTGTAGTTTATGGTTCATTAGCAGTTATATGATCTTCAGGTTGTAATCTATTTCAGATTGGGGAGTGTGCGTGTCCCTCATGCAACCAAGGACCGGTTTAGGTCAATATCTACTCAGAGGGAGTCAAGTGAAAGCAATAACTCAAACTGGCTGTAAAGGTGATTGATTGCAGCGGAGAACACTGCAAGTGGAGCATTCATAATGGTGGCGGCTCAGTGAAGGCCTATCCAGCGTTATCCTGTACTCACAGAAAGAGGGGAGTCTATAATCTGTCTGAGATGATAACTATAATGTGGGAAACCAAGTGGCTTATCGCATGGCCTGTATGTAAGGCAAATCACTCAGTCGCCCATCCTCCACAGCTTCACCCTATCCACCTCCTTGTCTTTGGCTCCTCTTCCACATATCAGCCAATGTTTCCTCATTGGGCAGATTATTGACCGCCAATGGCAGAGAGCGTGGGTGAGCTAAGAGGTTCCGTCTGGCAGCGAGTTTAAAAATGGATTGTTTCACCCTGAATCTCCCATTAAAAGATGCACAGCAATGGGTAGGATATCCTCAGTCTCACCAGGAGAAATGAGACATTTCATGCTCTTATTTGTTTATACTGGAGGAATGCCTTCCTAAACAAGTAAATCCAAACTGAAATACAAAACCTCTGGTAAATACTGTGAATACACACTTCATTTGAGTTCAGTGTAATTTAGATGCTTTAAAATGTTTGTCTGTTCTGTAACATCGAATCTGTCCGTATTAAGTGCAGATCTATCTTACTGCAATTCCACCAGTTGGGATAATCATAATCAAGCTGCCATGTCCCCTTTTTCTGAGGGCTACCCACAAACAGGGATAGGTTACAGATAACTGTCATCAGGACTCTAAATCCCACTCAGGAGTTGTATTGTTGAGCCATTAGGGAGCCTCGCAAGTTTCTAGTTTTAGACCTGATGGCGTCTGTTCTGATCACATTACAAGTCTGAATATATTTCTGTGACTAAAACAATTGCTCTGGTAACAAATACCAACAAACTGAAACAAAACTGATACAAGGGAGCACCAAAAGTCATGTTCCATTTGAGGAATTACACAGACATGAAGATGCATGGCAGTAAATGATATTTGCATGCCTGGAGACAGTTGCTACGATGGTAATTAAGGCTAAATCCAGGCAGTGCCAAACAAACAGCCTCCACCTGGACATCATTTCTCAGCTGCAGAAGAATGTGCACAGGAGCCTTAAATCCTCTTATTCTTGATTAACATTCCTGGCTGTGCCACCTTTTTCATCACCAGCAGCCAAAAGGAATGTTTTTTTTAGAGAAGTATCTCACGAACCACTGGATGGATTTTTCTAAAACTCTCAGAAAGTCTTCATTGGATGTGCATGGATGGACTGATTAACTTTTTGAGTTAATCCAAATCAAGTTGGTTGACACATCTTATCTTAATCCATGCAAAAATCTAGTCATAACTCAGAGAATATTTCATACTGAAGTTATCCCAACACATACTCAGAGTTCTAGCTGATTGTTTGAGATCGTAGCTTAAACGTTGGTATTATTTCATGATTTGTTAGCAAAATATCTGATTTATCAATAAATAGATTCTGATTAAAGTTTTAGAAAGTATGAGTTACTTTGGAGTTAACCCAACTCAGCCATCTTCAACACTTACTACATAATCTACCTGACTGGAGTCTGGAGTTATTATTATTAGCTAAATACATCCCAGCCCACTAGTCAGGTTAAATCTAAACTGTTTAGGTCTTTTCTGGTTGTCCATCTACTTCTGATTACCTTTTTACTTTTTAGGGTCAACCAGATTCAAGATGGCCACAATAACTAACCAAAACAAAAAGGTGATAACTTAGCCAATTTGACAGATATAGAGCTACAATTTTGTCATTAGTGTCTAAGAGCCATTCACAACATATACTGTGAGAGATAAGAGATCACACAAGACCCTGGGATAGTATGTGTAATGCCGGCAAAGGCGTTACTATCTCTGAATTCTGACCTCTGGTTCATCAATACAATAACTCATCTTTTGTCCCAATAACTTGGATTAAAATGACTCTTTTATTATGTTGTAACCTGAATCAACATTCCTTCCAGGACCCGGTCGTGTCGGAAGACTAAGAAGATTTCCTTTAATTAATAATTAAACTTAAGAACTCTTTGATGTCTCATTCTAAAAAGACACCACCTTTAATCCACTGTCCAGAAATGTCTTAATATGATTAATTCATTTTCTTCCAGTATTCATGAATGTTGATGTTGCATCAGTATTATTTTATGGTTTCTACTTTTGCTAAAAGGTTAAAACATATTAATAATCCATCTAACTTCCTGGGCTTCCTTAATGACGAGAACCACGTGACTTGGTAACTCTTTCCCCATTGGGCCACGCGTCCAAAGTTCCCTCTGTCCGGACAGTTCTCGTTTGACCCTACACGAGAGAACACGGCCTCCGTTTTCCTCCGTTACACGGAAGGCTTTGATGCCGACCGAGCTCGTGGGTAAACCAGCCTCACCGGTCGAGGACATTGCTCCGGCTAAGAAGCCAGACACCGTCTGCTTCTTTTCACCTGCCATGGGAAAGCCGGTTAGCCTCTGCGCCCGCCGACCATGGACCAGCTAGACCGGCTCGACAGACTCCTCCGTGCCTGCGGTAACGTTACGTTCACCGGGGATAACTCTGAGGTTCGTCAGATCAACGATCACACCGACGAACCTCCACCTCTCACGCCGAGGCGATCTGGAGCGGTCTCAGCAGGTATCAACTCCGATCTGGGTAAACTGAGGCTCTTGATAAATAACACTCCTGTCAACTTAGCTCAGTTCCCCTCATAACTAGCTCCGACTCCCTAGAGATATAAATATCTCACGGGCTCTCGTCATTAACTCTCAGCTTAATAATATCAGAAGAATCTCTTAAGATGCAACCATCTACCTCATATCTGTCTGTTCGTTCAATCTGTTTCTTTAATAAAATGACTGTAGTCTAAGTCTGCTTCTGGGTTATAACTTCCAAATATAACGTACGTAGGTCTTCCCTTTGAACCAGAAAGAATCTAGATATCCTGCATCACCATTAGTTTAGTGAAGGTAGCTAACAGTGATTAGCATTAAAACCGACAAACTAAGCTAATAACTTTGCAGAAGTGTGTTCGTATTATAACAATAAAATCAGGTTATATTACGCTACATATGCGAGATTGCTCATATTGCTTTTTTTTTTTACCAACATGTTATATAGGGGTAGGAATTGAGAACCGGTTCTGACTTAGAACTGGTTCCAACTGACAATTCTATTGGAACTGTACACCTCCATCTTTATCAATTCTTCTTTGCAACTCTCTTGTTTCTGGTTTTCCCAAAATAATGTATTGCGGTACAATTACATCCAGGGTGCGATATGCTGGGTGGTATGGAGGGATTCCGTTCTCCGTGGTTGGATGTTCAGCATGAGAAAGGTAGGAGGTGTGGTTCTGTGCAGTCCGGACCGAACCAGCATTGTCTTCATCCTCCAAGACAAACTCACAACAAATGCTCTGTTGGACCAGTGAGAGGTGCATAGAAGCCTATATCCCCGGGGGTGAAAGAATAATGACCAGAGGGGGGACATCAAAAGCAGAGAGGGGTAAAGCAAATCACACGTTGCTCATGGTGCAGAAGACTGCATAGAACTTTATTTTTTGCCACTTAAAGGCATACTATGTAACTTTTTCATATTTTTAAATCTTTTTCTTGAGCCAGTCTGTGTTAATATGACTCTTTACAGGTTAATGACAAGTCACTCAGCCCCATCTGCTGCTTGGATCCAGAATACCACGTTTGCAACTTCTGAGTTTTTGGTCCGGTGCCCTGAAGTCTCACAAAATCACGTATCTGGGAGGGTTAGGCTAACCCAATGTGACTAGCTGTTATGCTAGCTCTGGAGTGTTTTTAGCTCATGATTCCTGATTGTTTCCATCTCTCCCTGCTTGAACACAGCTGATTTCTTTGAATGAGTGATGAACCGCTCTAGCAGAAAGCAATGAAGGCTGAGGAGACATTTCAACAGTTAGATTTAGCTGTTTCTGAGCAACGATTATGCTAACGTTTTTACAACAGTGATTAAAACAGACACTAGGGGGTGCTAAAAACAAGCAAAACTGCACAGTATCCCTTTAACAAACTATTCAGGAATTGATAAGGGATTTTTTAAAGAATCGGATTGATAGGTAGAATCAACAGGGGCACTGATATTGATAAAAACAGATCAATTCCCACCCCTAATGCTATAAATCCAACTCTTCATAACATTAGATGATCTCAGTTTAAAAATTAAAAACCAGTGAGTGATACACCTTCCTTGAAGTCATACCAGACCTGTACATTTAAGCTCTCCTTCTTATAGCCGAGAGCCATATAAATAGAGTGTGTTTGCAGTGATTGACCAGAGTGATATACACACACTGGTGTGTTTGGCTTTATGCTGAGGTAGATTTCTGAGTGCTTCGCTTGACTTGAATTATTTCCACTGTTGGGACTCGGCTCCCAGCCTGTCAGTCATCTGTCTTGCTTCGTCAGTGTCTTCTCCCCCCGTTCATAGCCCCCATCCTCCTTCCTGGACCTGCTTTTGTGGTTTTTCATGCAGTGCAGAGAAACATAAAACTGTCCAGGTATTGATTGAGCTTCCCTCACAGGTAGAGGCTATTGTCCATAAGCTGTGCTTTGGAAATCAAAAGGCAAGCGCTATTGAGGAGTGATAAACAGGATTTATGATTGGCTCTGCTCAAGGCTTTTAAGTGGTAAATAATGGATGTCATCTTTTTAAGTCAACAATAGAAATATAAACAGATTTTGTTCTCTTTTGCAAATGTGGTTGTCCTCAAATAACCTTTAATATTTGCTAATATTCATCCTATTAGTCTTGAGGAAGATGTGGGCTTCGATTACTGTTTTAACACAGAGATGTCAGTGATTCACGCAGGCTCGACGTACGCAGATGATTCACAGCTACTGTAAATACACTTCATTCTGTCAATTCAACATGACTCATTATGTTTGCGCAAATGAAACAGTGCTTGTGTCACAAACAGAGACACACACACACAACGCGAGCTAATCGTGTCCACTCCCAACAAACGGTTTGGAAAATGTAATTTACCAGGAGTGATTTTCAGTTACAATGTTAAACACTGCGCTCATTGCATTTAAAAATGACATCCGGTACCTTTTTAATGAAGTCCTCGTCTCACTAATCCTCCACCAATCAAATTAATTACATGGTGTAGTTTTAACTAGCAAAACGTTTGTTCTGTGGTGTCTGAAATGAAGAGCAATTATAACACCAGCAAGGCATGCTGGGTATCTGCTTTTTCCATATGGCTTTCTGAGTCACGCTCTTCTCTATTTGTTTCCTTGCTGTAATTGTGGAGGATGATGTTGGTCAGTTCACGGTGTAATCAAAGTTCATTTGTCCTGATAGCTACAGAGAATAGCGACATGTGTTCTCGGTTGCTGTGAGTGTTACACAAGGACGGATGGATGGAAGGAGACGAGCGGAGAGAGGATTGATAAATGCAGGCAGAGTGGGCGAACAGGTGAGAGATGGATGGAGAGAGTTATGTTTTTCCTCCTGCGCCGGGAGGTGACCTCTAGCTCAGCGATATGAAGAGAATGTCACGCAACATTACCGCTCCCGTCGCCCTGGACGCAGATGAAGTTCTATCTTTTTTTGTGTGTGCGTGTGCCGTTCAGCGGGAAGAAAACAATTCTTTCTGCGTTGATTAATGTCAGCCACGTGAGCAGGCTGTAGACAAGAGGAGGCAGTAAAGAAAAGATTGGTGTCCCTTTATGCATTCCCTCTGATGTGCCACATGCATTTATCAGACATGCTCAGAGGAAGGACCGGAGTGTCCGGGGCTTCCTCCCTCAGGATGTCAACTGTAATCCCTTTTGTTGGCTAGCTGACCTCTCTGCTGAAAGGGAAGCTAACATTTTAGGCTTTTTGTGTGAAGAAAAAGGGATTATCAGGGAGAATCTGTTTGGAAATGCTGCTTTTTGAAAGGATTCAGAGTTAAGATTGAGCATGTGGAGCCAGTGGTGGCTTTCAATTCACATCATGAAAAACTTCTATAAAACAAGAAGTTAAAGCATAAGGTGGTTCCCAAACACACTGGAATATCTCTAGTCAATTTCATGAAAACAACACAATAAAAAGTCTCAAGCACTTAACTACCACACTAACAATTAAACAATGAAAAAAAAATTGATTGGGTCAATAATCATTATATTAGGATATTATTTCAAACATTTATAATAAAATTAAGGTAGGATTAATTTGACCTAATAATGTTTAACTTTTTTTAAGCATCCCCATAATTTTTAGAATTTTTTTTGTTTGTTTTTTAATTAACATCAGCTAATATTTCATTACGATGGTAGTGCCTACTAAGTGGTTGACCTGTCAGATAAAGGGTTTATTTCTGGTTTGTCTTTAGGTTTTGATGCCTCCAGTGACCCCCATCCCTAACCCCTTAATCTATCATTACACATTAATATGGAGGAGCCCCCCTTTTCCAACCAGAGTTCTCTGTGAATCCTTCACCTTCAACACCATCCAGACTGTCTGTTCACAACCAAATGTTTTCTCTGGCTTTTATTGGGTGAGAGTGACGCTCATCCTTTAAGCTTTTCCATGAATGGCAAAGCTTGATGTTTAATGGCAGTAAATGTCAGATCTGACAGTAAGTCTTTTCAGGGAAAGGTGTGTGAAGCTTGTCAGGTCTGATATGTCAAAGACTAGGTGACATGAGGTTAAATCTCTGGACAATGTCTGGTGGGGTGAACTTAAGCAGACTGGACAGATATTTGCTTATGTCTGCACTAGAGTTGTGCAACTCTGGTATCCTGGTTTGGTACCATAGTAATACTCTGCCAGTGATCCAATTCATTAAAGTTAAATGATCTGTTAAAACTGAATTGATAGGATTTAGCTTTCAATCGCGAAATAATTAAGTTTGATTCAAAACATACACTGAGATTCAATGCAAAAGAATATGACAAAGAAGGGGAGTTATTTTTTTGTCATTAGATTATTTTGGTTTTACTTATTGAAAAAAATGGCCTGGTCTTATTGAAATTTAAACACTTTAATAAAATCTGACTCACAATAAACAAAATGAAAAAATTAAGATGTGCACAAATTTAAACCTTGCTGTACAATATATTGTGTACCATACCATACCATATTGTATACTAACCATACCTTACTATGTTGTACTGCACCATATAGTACATACCTTACAGAACCATAACACAACATACCATACTGTATTGTGTACTGAAAAGTACCATGCCATACCATTTTGTACCATACAGTACCCTACTATAGCATACCACACTGAACTGCACATATCATAATATACTGTGTACCATGAAGTACCACATCATACCATATTATACCATACCATACCATACCATGCTATACCATACCATAACATACCATACCATACCATGCTATACCATACCATACCATACCATACCATACCATACCATACCATACCATACCATACCATACCATACCATACCATACCATACCATACCATACCATACCATACCATACCATACCATACCATACCATACCATACCATACCATGCTATACCATACCATACCATCTAAAGAACATTGCCAGAGTCCGCCCCATTCTCTCTCGGGCTAACACAGAGACACTGATGCTTTTATCACCAGTAGAATGGACTACTGTAATGCCCTGCTTTCTGGTCTTCCCAAAAAGAGTATCTCAGGTCTACAACTCCTACAAAATTCAGCAGCACGTGTCCTGACGAAGACCAGAAGGTGGGAGCACATTACGCCCATCCTGAAGTCTTTGCATTAATAATAATATAATAATAATAATACATTTTATTTAAGGCGCCTTTCTAAAACCCAAGGTCACCATACATGTGCAGACACAATACAAATAAAACACAAGAACATAGCAACAAGAAACCATAAAACCAGTTAAAAACAACATGAAAATACAGTGAAACGAAATAATAACAGCAGCAGGACACTAAAACCAACAAGTTAAATCAAGAACCAGGACCAAGGTGCTACACAGAGTAGGCAGCCTTAAAGAGGTGTGTTTTTAACCTAGATTTAAAAAGTGACAGAGATTCAGTGTTCCGAAGATCAGCAGGTAGTGAGTTCCACAGGAAGGCGGCAGATCTGCTAAAGGCTCGCCTCCCCATGGTGGTAAGCCGAGCAGGAGGACTGTACAGAGTAAGTGAGGCAGAGGAACGGAGCACTCGAGATGGTGTAGAGATTTGGAAGAGCTGGGAGATGTAGGATGGAGCACGGTTGTGTATGGCCTTAAAAGTAAGGAGAAGCAGTTTGTATGTGATCCTAGATTTGATTGGCAGCCAGTGCAGCTGTTGAAGAACAGGGGTAATGTGAGAGGCAAAGGGGGTCTTCATGATAACACGAGCGGCAGCGTTCTGAACCAGCTGGAGTTTATGGAGAGTTGGTTACCTGTGTGTTTTAGGATCGATTTTAAGGTTATTTTAATGGTTTTTAAATGTCTTAATGGTCTTGGGCCTTCTTATCTCTCAGAATTGCTTTTACCGTATGAACCTCTGCGGTCTCTGCGCTCCTCTGGCAGCCGTCTTCTTGTCATTCCTAAAGTTAGAACGCATACTCACGGTGAGGCGTCTTTTTATTATAATGGCCCTCACCTCTGGAACAGGCTGCCGGAGAACCTCAGGGCTGCAGAGAACGTTCATGTGTTTAAAGGCTCAAGACCCACCTTTTTAAGCTAGCTTTTAACTGAGTATTATTTATTATAGTCTGTTTAACTGCTTTTAGTCCACATTTTTACTTCTTATTTATTTAACCTGTTTAACTGCTTTTAGTGTAATTTTAACTTATTGTGTTTAATTACTTTTAGTCTGTTTAACTGCTTTTAGCCTAACCTTTAGCTGATTTTAGTCTAATAGATTTTAGGTATTTAGTTAGATTTTATCACAGTTTTATTGTTTATTCTTATATTCATCTTATGTTATTTTATATTTTAACTTGTTATTTTAATCTTCCTTCCAGTGTTTCCTCTGAGGGAGTCCTCTGCCCCGGGAGCAGTGGTCAGCTGTGGCTGCCTGGTTCTCCAGGTGGTTCCAGGTGGAGGTGGGGTCTCAGCCCTGCCTCCTCTGGTCGCCCCGTGTCGGTGCGTTGGCTGCTGCTGTTGACCTGCTGCTGCCGGTGTAGAGGGCTCCTCTGATGGCGTTTCCTTAGAACCTGCTCATCTGTACTCAGCCTAATGTCCTTTGTGTGTGTGTGTGTGTGTGTGTGTGTGTGTGTGTGTGTGTGTGTGTGTGTGTGTGTGTGTGTGTGTGTGTGTGCGCGCGCACGTGTGTGTGCTTTTTATGGGGGAGCGATGGGAATGTTGTTGTTTTTGGGGTCATTTTAACTTGTTAAGCACCTTGAGTTACAGTTTATTTTTCTGTAAGAAAGGCGCTTTATAAATAAAGATTATTATTATTATTATTATTATTATTATTATTATTATTATTATTATTATACCATACCATACCATGCTATACCATACCATACCATTTTATAGAGCATAGTTGACCAAAATGCTTCACTTAAAAACAAAACAAGAAATGCAAAGTATAGATAATTAAAAGACACATAAGAATCATAAAAAAGATCTGAAATTGGCAACTATAACATAGAAAAGAAGAAATGAAGAGTGGTCTTTAAAAACAGTTCACTTTGTGTTAAAAGCCAGGGAGTACAAGTGAGTTTTAAAAAGCAGTTAAAAGCGGGGGGATTTTTATTACTCTTTTAATAATTTAGAAGTCAGCAGTAGAATTCACCTAATTTATTATAAATACTAAAACATGATTGAACCTTTTCCCTAGAACATCAGTTATAATGACGGAGGTTAAACTCACTTTCAGTTTTCTTTTTTCCTGGATTTATTGACATGGCTGTAGTTTTTCTTTTGAACAGCAGGTGTAGCTAATGTGAGCTCTGTACTACTAAACAGCAAAAACGGCAGCAAAAGAAGAGTTGTACACAGCAAAAAGTGTCCTACAGACAATCCATTCTTCAAACACAAATGTATCTACACGTTTTAACTTTACTAATATATCTAACAGTAGAAACCTGAAAAAACTACTTGTAAATGTTTATTCTGATTGTTAAATGGATCAAAGTCCATCAGTCCGAAGATGTGATGAACTGATGTGGATTTAATCCCAAAACTGCATCAGTCCAGGACTGTTCTATACAGTCACATCTTGCATGTCTATGCATGTATATCAGTGGGAGTCAGTTAATCTTCAAATCCTCTGCAACAATATTACTAAATATAATACAAAGGAACAAATATCACAGAAATAAATATGGTGTTTGTATGGAGAAGGCATATGAGGTAACAAAAAAGTCATAACAGTGAGTGGGTTTGAGATACAGTTCATGAAATGAAATCTTGTTGCAGGATCAGTAGAGTAATGCAACATTCATTAAATAGTTTCTGCTCAAGAACACTCTGCTAAGTGCCATCTAAACACGATCTGATGAACAGAAACAGACACAAGGTTCCTCACACTGCAGAGTGGGAGGCATGTGTGCAGTTTGGTATGTGTTATGTCTGTGTGTGTCTTTGCATGTGTGTGTTGTGTGTGTGTGCTAGCATCTGAGCATCTGGAAAGGTGACTTTCAATCTAAACAAACCGTTGTTGCTGAACCTTGATTGGCAGGAGAATTTCCACTCCACAATAACTTCTTATTGTTATTTGATTATGAATTAAGCCCTGCATGCTTGAAGTGAGCAAATGTCTTGTTATTGAGGAAGGTGAAGAGATAACAGCTAATCTTCAGCTGATATTTACTTGGGACTCAAGGACATCCCACACAATAAAGACGTGATAAGAGGTGGGTTGTACTGTACAAGAGAGTTAAAGGGTTCCAGTGTTTCTGACTTTTAATACTATTGTTGAGGACTACTGGTTCAGCGTACTGATAAACCAAGCTTTAGTACTTGGACTTTTTCAGCCATTTTGAACTGTGTTTTATTTGTAAAACCTTTATATGTCAAAATGTTCAGCTCCATCAGGTCATTCCATCTTTAACTTTTAGCTCTAGTACATTTTATCCTTTTTACATTTTAGCATTTTGTGAATCTTTTGGTCCATTGAAATGACTGCAGAATGGCATAACAACTTTTAACTTTTTAGCTAAACTATGTTTTTTAAATGCCAATCATTTCAGTATACTTCCACCTAGAAAACTCGTTACACTTTTAAACAAGTCTTAGGCAATAAAGCTATCACATTCTGAATGAATTGCTACATTGTGTTTACCCTTTTTGCAAAAATCACAGATTATGTTTTTTCCACACTTTCCCCCACTCCGGTGATCTCATCACTTGAATCTAAGTCTGAGAGTTTAGACTTTTTGCGAATTTTTTTGCAAACAAACTCTTATTGATCCCACAACATTTGTAGCACAGAATTTTTATTTACATCAAAATGTAGTGATTTTTTTTGTTCTTTAAAGATAAATGTCCCTTATGGCTGCTGGTGCTCTGGTTTCTTCACAATCTGCCTCAGAAGGCAGAGTGGTCAGGGGTCTTTCACTCTCCTGGTTTTCTTCTACTTTTCCACTTCCAACTTTTTGCCCTTTATACCAAATGTTGGCTTTTGTTTTTCAAGTATTTTACTTTATAGGATCCTGTTTAAGTCAGTTTATTCCTGTTTAAACTTGAAATCTTCCAACTATTTTTGACGATAGCGACATTTTAGATCAGCTTCAGATTTAGTGCAGGGTTTCGGAGTTTTCAGCACTTTCAGCATTCAAATAGACTTTTCTAGTTATTAACATGTATTTTTTGACATATTGGTATTTTGAAGACTGTAAGGTATCATAAGCTTAAACACAAACGTGAAACAAATCATTCGATATTCCGGCGTTGCATACCCAGTAGGTGTGCTGACACGGTTGTCTGTTTTAGTGACACCAGACAGATAGTTTCTCATCCCACCAGCAGCCCACGGTTGACTGCCAGTGTGACTGAATCCAAACCCATTGTCACAAGGACCAGACACAGCTGTCAGAAAGTTCCAGATTGTAGCCAGAGCCTCGACTAAATGAGAAAAATGGAGCAGACAGAAAAGGCGACGCGTTCTCCTGGTCCACTCATAGCTCTGACTCAGTGTAAGAGACCAACAAAAATAGGTCTTTTCTGATAAATGGCACAATTAATGTTAATGAAAAATAGAATTTACATCAAAGTAAAATATCTCAGTTACTTGTTTTCAGACTTGTGCATTCTACTGCTCGGCGGAAAGCTTCAAGGTTGTTCTGGGCGAACACCTGGAGAAAAGAGAGCAGGGAATTCTTTTTTCTTTTTTTTTTTTGCTGCAGTATGTAAATAGCAGCGTATGAGTGCATCCTGGAATAAATAATCACCACTACCACCCCTGCTGGGACGCTGCATCATAAGTTTTATCTCTAAGGCCCCAATTAAAAACTTTGCCTTATTCAGGAACATTGTTGAGCACACTCTAAAACATTATGCTGCGTTTTTACTTCCCTCACCTCAGTGATCTTTAACCATTTATCAAAGGCAAACTATAGAAAAATTGGTCTTAAGTAGCTTATTGTATTATAAGTAGGCAGTTAAAATTCTAGCATTTTTTAATATTTCATGTATTAAGTGAAGTCTCGTCTCGTCTCGTCTTCTTCCGCTTATCCGGGTCCGGGTCGCGGGGGCAGCATCCCAATTAGGGAGTTCCAGACAGTCTTCTCCCCAGCCACTTCTACCAGCTCCTCCGCCAGGATCCCAAGGCGCTCCAGGGCCAAACCAGAGATATATTTTCTCCAGCGTGTCCTGGGTCGACCCGGGGGCCTCCTGCCGGCAGGACATGCCTGAAACACCTCCCTGGGGAGGCGTCCAGGGGGCATCCTAACAAGATGCCCGAACCATCTCAACTGGCTCCTTTCGACATGGAGGAGCAGCGGTTCTACTCCGAGTCTCTCCCGGATGTTCGAGCTCCTCACCCTATCCCTAAGGCTGAGCCCGGCCACCCTGCGGAGAAAACTCATTTCGACCGCTTGTATCCGCGATCTCGTTCTTTCGGTCATTACCCAGAGCTCATGACCATAGGTGAGGATTGGGAGGTAGATCGACCGGTAAATCGAGAGCCTTGCTTTCCGGCTCAGCTCCTTCTTCACCACAACAGACCGGTTCAGCGTCCGCATCACTGCTGACGCTGCCCCAATCCGCCTGTCGATCTCCCGCTCCCTCCTTCCCTCACTTGTGAACAAGACCCCGAGATACTTGAACACCTCCACTTGAGGCAGGATCTCTCTCCCGACCTGGAGTTGGCAAGCCACCCTTTTCCGACCGAGAACCATGGCCTCAGACTTGGAGGTGCTGATCCTCATCCCAGCCGCTTCACACTCGGCTGCGAACCTCCCCAGCAAGAGCTGTAGGTCAGAGCCTGATGAAGCTAGGAGGACCACATCATCTGCAAAAAGCAGAGACGAGATTCTCCTGTCACCAAACTCAACACCCTCCACACCACGGCTGCGCCTAGAAATCCTGTCCATAAAGGTTATGAACAGGACCGGTGACAAAGGGCAGCCCTGGCGGAGTCCAACCCTCACTGGGAACAGGTCCGACTTACTGCCGGCTATGTGGACCAGACTCACACTCCTCTGGTACAGGGACTGAATGGCCCTTAACAAAAGACCATCCACCCCGTACTCCTGGAACGCACCCCACAGGTTGTCCCTGGGGACACGGTCATAAGCCTTCTCCAAATCCACAAAACACATGTGGATTGGTTGGGCAAACTCCCATGATCCCTCCATCACCCTAGCGAGGGTAAAGAGCTGGTCCACAGTTCCACGACCAGGACGAAAACCACATTGCTCCTCTTCTATCTGAGGTTCAACTATCGACCGGACCCTCCTCTCCAGTACCCTGGAGTAGACCTTCCCAGGGAGGCTGAGGAGTGTGATCCCCCTATAGTTGGAACACACCCTCTGGTCCCCTTTCTTAAAAATGGGAACCACCACCCCGGTCTGCCACTCAACAGGGACTGCCCCCGATGACCACGCAATGTTGCAGAGACGTGTCAACCACGACAGTCCTACAACATCCATAGCTTTCAGATACCCAGGTCGGATCTCATCCACCCCCGGGGCTCCGCCACTGCGTAGTTTTTTGACTACCTCAGCGACTTCTGCCCCAGAGATAGGACAGTCCATCCCCAGTTCTCCCAGCTCTGGTTCCTTATAGGAATGCGTGTCGGTGGGATTGAGGAGCTCCTCAAAGTATTCCTTCCACCGCCCGACTATAGCCCCAGTTGATGTCAGCAGCTCCCCGTCCCCACTGTAAACAGTGTGAGCGAGTTGCCGCCTTCCTCCCCTGAGGCGTCGGATGGTTTGCCAGAACCTTTTTGGAGCCGACCGATAGTCTTTCTCCATGGTCTCGCCGAACTCCTCCCACGCTCGAGATTTTGCCTCGGAAACTGCCACTGCTGCACCCCGCTTGGCCCTCCGATACCCATCAGCTGCCTCTGGAGACCCACAGACTAGCCACGCCTTGTAGGCCTCCTTCTTCAGCCTGACGGCTCCCCTAACCTCTGGTGTCCACCAGCGAGTACAGGGGTTACCGCCACGATTGGCACCGGCTACCTTGCGACCACAGCTAGCAACAGCCGCCTCAACAATCGCAGAGCGGAACAAGGCCCATTCGGACTCAATGTCCCCCACTGCTCTCGGGACGTGGTCGAAGCTCTGCCGGAGGTGGGAGTTGAAGACCATCTTGACAGGCTCTTCTGCCAGGCGTTCCCAGCAGACCCTCACTATACGTTTGGGCCTACCAGGTCTGCGTAGCATCTTCCCCTGCCATCTGATCCAACTCACCACCAGGTGGTGATCAGTTGACAGCTCCGCTCCTCTCTTCACTCGAGTGTCCAAAACATATGGTCTCAGGTCAGATGATACAACTATAAAGTCAATCATCGACCTGTAACCTAGGCTGCCCTGGTACCAGGTGTACCGGTGTGCATCCTTATGTTCGAACATGGTGTTCGTTATGGCCAAACTGCGACTTGCACAGAAGTCCAAAAAAAGAACACCACTCGAGTTCAGATTGGGCGGGCCGTTCCTCCCAATCACGCCCCTCCAGGTCACGCTGTCATTGCCCACGTGAGCGTTGAAGTCCCCCAGCAGGACTATGGAGTCCCCAGTAGGAGCGCTATCCAGCACTCGTCCCAGGGACTCCAAAAAGGGTGGGTACTCTGAGCTGCTATTTGGTGCATAAGCACAAACAACAGTCAGGACCCGTTCCCCAACCCGAAGGCGCAGGGAAGCTGCCCTTTCGTCCCCCGGAGAAAACCCCAACATACAGGCAGAGAGTCTTGGGGCTAACAGAAAGCCCACCCCAGCCCTCCGCCTCTCACCCGCAGCAACTCCAGCATAGAAGAGAGTCCAACCCCTCTCAAGGACTCGGGTTCCAGAGCCAACGCTATGTGTCGAGGTGAGCCCAACTATATCTAGCCGGTATCGCTCAGCCTCTTCCACAAGCTCCAGCTCCTTCCCCGCCAGAGAGGTGTATTAAGTGAAGTTTAAAATAAAATGTCAAAATGTTGAGATTAAATGTGAAATGTGGAAAAATAAGTTTTAATATTTAAATTTTCTTTGAAAGTACAAGATTAAATGTTTTAAAAATTATCATTATGTAAATATATATCAAAAATAATGTTCAAATGTTGAGCATAAAATGAAATTGTTGAAATTAAAGCTAAGAATTTATGTTAAAGTACAAATCTTGACATTAAAGTCTAAATATCAAACCTAGAGTGAAAATGATGATTTTTCTTATCTTGACACGTGAAAATATAGAGAATTAAGTGAAAATATACATATAATAAAATGCAAAAATTGATACTAAAGTAAATGTTTAATTGTTGAGATTATTGTTGAATTGTTGAGAATAATTTTGAAATGTTGAGAATAAACTGAACATTTTGAAATTATGGTAAAAAGTATTAATATTAAAACCAATATTTTAAAATCAAGGTCAAAATATTAAAGATTTAATTTGAAATATTCAGAATAAAGTGAAAATATTCATTATATTGTGAAAATATTGATTTCAAAAACTACTGTAAATATAGAGAATGAATTTTATATTTTAAAATGAACATCTCAACCTAACTCGGATCTGAAATGTGGGAACACAGACGTTTAGGGCCTCAGGTATTTAAAGGGGTGGTTTAGTCAGAATCCATTTTTTTCAGGTTTTCATAGTTTCTAATAGGTCCCTCTGAGCCTGTCATGTAGGCCCAACATGAAAACTCTCTGTTCCCTGGTTATTTAAAAAAACAGAATTTCTAAGAAATGAAACTTAAAAATGCGGATGTGCATTTGTGCACGGTTTGACGTCACAACGTGTATTCGCTGAGATGGTAACGCCTTTCGGTCCGCCCAGCTGCTAGCTTTTCTTTTTTCATAATTCAACATGGCGGAACGCAGACGGGTTTGTGTTTTTTGCAGAGATCAAACCTCACAAAACAGAACTTATTCCAATGTTTATATATATAAAAACAAATCACATAGCTATACCTGGTGTGTGGCGTAGCAGCTTTGTAACACTGTCTGCAAATCTGGAGTTTCTGAGTTCCAACCTCAGAGCTGTCTTTATTTATTTTCTGCATGGAAGTTAATAAATTCTGTAGGTGCAGCTATTGGCTAACTTTGTAATATATTTTGACTAATCTTGGCGAAATTAGAACTTATTCTGAGGTATTTTGGTTAAGACACACAAAGTACTGAGAGCAGTGTGTGTGTGTGAGGACAGCGGCCGGCATGTAGGACAGCGGCCGGCATGTGAGTGGCGACCGGCGGAGTTTCAGTTTCGCTTCTCGTTGGTGGAAAACACAGCTGACTTTTGGCTGAAGGAGTAATGCGGGACGTGGGAAGAGTCAGCCCGCGTGTCGAGCCTCGGTATACAGAAGGCGGACTCAGAGATCAGCTGTGGACAGCAGCCCGTGTGCGGGGAGTGAACGGCTGTTTGCTCGAGGCTGGCTGAGCACTCAGTTGAAAATGTAAATTCAATTGTGAGTATTACCCTTCTGACTCATTCATTGACAAACGCTGAGGAAGTGGTTCTTCTAATTTGTCCTTCGACCGTAACTTTATATACATAAAGTCTAGCTGCCATGTTTACCGTCACATTCAGTATCAAATACCTACAGCCAATCAGAAGCGAGGGCTGTGCATATCATTAATACTAATGAGAATCCAGCTGTTTCAAACTCAGCTTTAGAATTGCAAATTTCTAAAGCTTATATCATAAGCATCAAGGCTTCTTTCTTCATAAAAATTACACAGATATCATTGAATTACACTAGAGAACAATGCAAAACTATAAAATGACCCAGAAAACCACACCTCTAACTCTGTTTTTCACTGGATAAACCTGAATATCAAAAGGAATCATGGCTTTTACCTGAATCTTCACAGCCAAGTTTAATAATAAAAGTCTTATTAAAACATTATTCAAGAAACTAAAAATGGGATTAAAAAATTCATAAAAGATGATACATCAAAATAAGCCAGCCTTTGATCATTATTATGGTCTGTTAATTCACCAGATCTAGTCCCAGCTTTATAATAACACATAAGCATCAAGTACTAAGTTAATTGTCATCTAAATGTTCACTTTCTCTATAAAAGTTTCGCTTGATTACAGATTTTTATTTTCTATAAGTAAGACATCAGTTTCTGCTGCGGCACCACCTGCCAGTCAGAGAGTATCCAGTGTCTCAGTTCCCTCATCAAACCCACTCTACCCAGTCCAGTGAGGACCAGCCTGACAGAACACAACCAGGGGGTCACACTGCAGCCTCCACTCCCATAAATGGGCTCCTCTCTTAACTCCCTTCAATGTCTTGATGCTTTCAGGTTGGCTGCTGTCTACATTGATCCTTCCCCTTCTCCTCTGACTCCCTGTGTTCCATCTCCTGCCCTCCCAGCCAGTGCTGCAGTATTCTGCCATCACTGATGTGGAGCTGGGAGGGCTTTCAGGGCTGCAGCTGTCAGCGCTACAGCGGACACTCCTAATTGGCTCCCCTGGGGCAGTCCCCTTGGTGAAGCAGAGCAGGGCAGTTCCACCGGTGGCATGCCGAGGAGGCCTACTTTAAAACCCACACAGCAGAACTCTGGGCTGTGATTTTATTGGCTTAAATAAAAATGAAACACAAATTTAAGGCTTCGTTTTCCCACAGCATTCCTAATTTACCTCTTGTAGTTGGTTTGTCTAAGGCTACCTTTATGACTGACAGAGGCATTTTGATCATCTTTTTTACTAAATTTAATTTTAAAGTTTCAAAATCAACTTGATGCTTATAATCACGATAAAGATTAAAATATATTGCTCTCCTTCTCTAAAAGGTTAAATGAAATGAATAAATTAGCTTCCTGCAAGCACATGACACCTTCTTGTTTATAACTCTGCAGAGCTTTTTAAGTAATTTGCAGAAAATTAGTCAAAAGATAAAACCCAAGTTGTGCCCAAATTCCTTGTAGACTCTTGTCACAACTTTGCATCAATGTCAGTTTTATCTCTTCAGCATATTTAAAAGCAACAGTTGAAAATAAAGTATATATACAATAAAAATAAACATTAAAACACACAAACACATGAAAACAAACTAAATTATTTATAAAAGGAGGGATGGGACTTAAACTGAACCTGAACTAAAATCTAACCTAGACAATGAGTTTTCAGATGAGATTTTAAAGACTGAACAGACTCTTCAGTACGATTCTCAAGAGGCAGGTTGTTCCAAGGTGGAGGAGCTGCCACTAAGAGCACCTGGCCCTGAGGTCTTAGAGCTCTATGGTTATGTCGGTTATCTTTATGTGAACCCTGTAAAGGTCACTCACTGAAATTCTGGGGAATTTAAAGTTTTAAACATTATGTAATAATGGGGCCTATTAAAAGGACATTTTCACTTTTTAAAGTTTTGTTACATTTGTAATTTATTTATTTCACTTTTGTTTTAAAGTTTGTATGTTTTGAAATAAAAGTTTCATGTTTAGGCTGCAAATTAACATTGAAAGCACTTACAAGTGATCAAATATGGTCACTTACCCTTTAAAGTGATAAACGTCTTCAAATGCCACAACTTACTTTCATAGATTGCTTATAGCTTTTAGCTATTTGCAACATATGATCCAAACTACTTCTGACTCGTGCAGCAGTTTGGCTTAAATACATGTACATTTTCAAGTGGATCTGGAAATCAGTCACTCTGTGTCAGAATGTTGTAATAGTAAGGAACAAGCTAACACACCGTTAGCTCAGTGGTAAACCTGAGCTCACAAGCTACATTTAGCTAGTTCTGGTAATAAACTGGTTTAAAAAATCCATTCACTTATTTAAAAAATGAGTCATGAAAGTGGCTAAAAGTGCACGTTACTCCTGGAGAATAAATAAACACAACTTCATGTCAGGTTTTAGTTACAAAAGGAGCCACATCAGAGGGACCTCATGTGGCTCAGAGCAGCAGGTTTCAGATCCCTGGTCTAAGGTATCACAAGCAGTAGCCATTTCATGGCTCTTTATAATGATGATGAACTGCACGCATTCACTCAGTCCGTGTCTTTTCATTTATCTTCATTTCTTCTGTTTCGTATCATCCTTTACCTTAATAATCTCACGTCTTTACACTTTTCTCTCTCTCCACCTTTCCGGCTTTGTGCAGCTCAGTGCCAGAGCAGAAGGATGAGTTGATGAATCCGACATCTGCTTTCCCCTCTTCCTCATTTTTATTCCTCTGGTCTGTTTCGTAGCCTGCACCCCTTCATGCCATCTGCCCTCAATGACCTTAGATTCCACCTTCTCTTTCTTCCATTCTTTTTCTACCCCATTATTTCTCCTCTGGCTTCTCTCCTGCTTATTGTACAATTTGTTCATCCATTCTCTTTGTGTTTCTCTCTCTGCTGCTGCAACTAGAGAGGATTTATCTTTATTTTCCGGTCCCCTCATTGCAGCTAACACAATTCCAGCACTTGATTTTATTCTCTATATCCCACCTCCTTTTCGTCCATCCCAGACCGATGGAGACTTTCTCATAGGACAAATAAAAATGGGAATATTTCCCCTGTTATTAACTGAGATACAGGCTGACAGATAGATGAGGCAGTAGAGAGGTCTACAACAGGAGTTCATATTCAGTGCTTCAAATCTGATTTCTGGGTAGACAAAGAAGAACTAGTAATAAGAATCCCTTTTTTATCTCATGATCTAAAAAGAATTGTCATAGTTTGCCTACAATTCAATGCCTGTGAAGCTAAACAGCTGAAACTTTTTAGTTAGGCTCAATGTGCATTGTTGTTTTAGGAAATATTTCACCCTAAACTCAGTAACTTTTTACAGCTCAATGATTTAAAGTGCAACACACACAAGGCACATTTAAATGGTTGAGATAAAGATAAAGCTGTAGGGTACATTAAAAGTCATCAGAAGTTTTTTACTGTCACATTACGTTATCATTCGTTACGTTATGATACGTTACGTTATGATACGTTACGTTATGACACGTTACGTTATGAAAGGTTACGTTATGACACGTTACGTTATGAAAGGTTACGTTATGAAAGGTTACGTTATGACACGTTACGTTATGAAAGGTTACGTTATGACATGTTACGTTATGAAAGGTTACGTTATGAAAGGTTACGTTATGAAAGGTTACGTTATGAAAGGTTACGTTATGAAAGGTTACGTTATGAGACGTTACGTTAAGTTATGATATGCTAAGTTATGATACGTTACGTTATGATACGTTAAGTTATGATATGCTAAGTTATGATACGTTACGTTATGATACGTTAAGTTATGATATGTTAAGTTATGATATGTTAAGTTATGATACGTTACGTTATGATACTTTACGTTATGATACATTATGTTATGATACGTTATGTTATGATACGTTACGTTATGATACTTTACGTTATGATACATTATGTTATGATACGTTATGTTATGATACGTTACGTTATGATACTTTACGTTATGATACATTATGTTATGATACGTTATGTTATGATACGTTACGTTATGATACTTTACGTTATGATACATTATGTTATGATACGTTATGTTATGATACGTTACGTTATGATACTTTACGTTATGATACATTATGTTATGATACGTTATGTTATGATACGTTACGTTATGATACTTTACGTTATGATACATTATGTTATGATACGTTATGTTATGATACGTTACGTTATGTTACGTTACGTTATGATACTTTACGTTATGATACGTTAAGTTATGATATATTAAGTTATGATACGTTACGTTATGATACTTTACGTTATGATACGTTACGTTATGATACGTTACGTTATGATATGTTACGTTATGATACATTATGTTATGATATGTTACGTTATGATATGTTACGTTATGATACGTTACGTTATGATACATTATGTTATGATACGTTATGTTATGATACGTTACGTTATGATACGTTACGTTATGATACGTTACGTTATGATACGTTACATTATGATATGTTACGTTATGATATGTTACGTTATGATATGTTACGTTATGATATGTTACGTTATGATACGTTATGTTATGATACGTTATGTTATGATACGTTACGTTATGATATGTTACGTTATGATACGTTACGTTATGATATGTTACGTTATGACATGTTACGTTATGACATGTTACGTTATGACATGTTACGTTATGATACGTCACGTTATGATACGTTACATCACAATATATTACAGTACATTTCGTTACAATATGTTTTTTTTTTTACATTATAAGACGTAAATATTTCAAGACATTACAACACGAGACGTTTTGATACATTATGATAAATAAGTTACTTTATGATAATTGCCATTCTACATTGCGATATGATATGTAATAATTACCTTATGATACATACAGTACATTTAACAAACACTACAATGTGTTTCTATATAATATGGTATGTTACGATACGATTCATTAGAACAGGACATAAAAGGATATACTTCAGTGTCAGTGAACTTGTCTGAGACCCTAAGTGCTGTGTTTCACAGTTACTGTACTTAAACAAGGAAAAAATATTCTCAAGACGGTATCAGCTGTTCCATTATTCACAAAACACATTACCAATTTCATGAAATTCATATTAGAATTTGTGGGTGGTGGGGTGTATGGTGGTAGGTGTAATATCAATGGATATAAATATTAATTCATTAAAAACCATGCATTTAATCCAGATATTGACATTAATGACATTGATTCTGATGGCACTAGTCTGTTAGCATGTTCTGTAGTTTGAAACTTTGGCAGTCATGTTTCTTTCCTGCAGCTCAAACATCTTTAACCAGCTTTAATATAGCAGCTCATTTGTACATATACCCAACCTGCACTTGAGTAGCAGCTGGTCCAGCTAAAAAAACTCCTGGATGTTTTAGCTAATGATTAGCATCCGTTCAGTGGTCTATGAAGCGGTACCCAATTAGCATTGAGTACAAAAGAAGAAGTAACTTTACAGTCAGATATTTTTGTAGCCTCTGGTTCCTGGCTTTTTCAGCTGCTTTGTTAATTAAAGTTTGGGGGAGGGGTTTGACCTTTTAGCTCTATTTGTTTGCTGCTCAGTCGGGGTTTTGTTTCCCTCCTTCAAGAGCGGAGAAAGAGGGCTGCACCCTCGGGTACGCTGAGCTTGGAATTACACAGTCACCTGGTTGGCTGGTTGTACAAATGTTGTACAAACACACACACACAGAGAGAGAGACACATTCACACCACAGTAACAGAATTATGCATCCATGTCTGATCTTGTAAACAAACAGAGCACACAAAGCAGATGTACACACCTGCTCCACAGCACCAGCATGGAGCTGGTAGTAACACGTTGTTCAGTTTGTTACCTAAATTTTACTGTTGATGACAACTATCGCCCCAGAATGTCACAAAATGTCACGTGACAGGTTTTCTGGAAGAATTCCAACAGATGAAGGATAGAATGTCACACCTTCCAGCTGGGATCATTCTAGCATCTTCCAGTCACATTTTTTCAACTTATTTTTGGCAAGAATACAAATAATTTGTCAATAGTGTCTAAACTCCCAATCCAATTCCTGACAGCACAGGTCTGTCATTCACTTCGCTTGAATCTCTTGTTTTTCCATTTCCTGTGACAGTGATTGTTCTTGGAACATCTAACCATCAGTCTTACTCTGCTTCAAACTGTTGTTGTCTAACAATAAATATGACAGCTAATAATTAGAAAAATTAATGGAAATTGTAGTTCAGATCCTTTATGGAGGGTTTTTGTGAAAATGTTCTTTAGAAACAATATCTGTTCTTTGACCAATCTTAGTTTGGAAGAGTAGATATTAGTTCCCACCTGACTGGTGAGCTAACAGCTGATCACACGGGGGTTAGTTGCTGTAAAACAACTTGTAGTACTGTTAAAACTCAAGCCATTTACAGCTTATACCACTACTTATGCATAATCAACAGGAGGCAGTTGTTGTTTTGTGTACGTTTGAAGAAAGCTGTTTGCAAAAACCAGATAATTCAAAATAACTAACTGTATAATGATAATTGTAAAGCAATAAAGGTTTATAGAAGTGTTTTTATAAACAATGTTGGCATATTTTGAAGCTCAGGTTTCTTTAAGATGGCAGAAATCCTCTTATTAATCGTGATTAGCCATTAGCCTCTCACTCCTATCAGAACTAATCTGTTTCTACTATGTGAGGTCATTAGTAGAGTCATTTTTATTCTTTCTACAGAACTCTATTTCAAAAGATCTGAACTATTGACTGTATTAACTCAGTTTTTTGCCACCAGTGTCAAAAGAAGCTGTTTGTTTGATGAATGGTTGCATTAAAGGGATATTTGGGTCATTTTGAAGTGACATTCTATCAGTTATTTATCTACGCCCACTGGTGACATCACTTAAAGCAGGAGTCTCTAACAGGAAGTTGTCCTCTGTCCGGAGCAATGCTAGTCAGATCAGGAGAGACTGCTGCAGATCATTGACAAATGTTTAGCTAAGCTAGTCCTATGTTATGGACTCCTCGAGTTGATTTTGTTCTATTTATTCCTCTCTTTAACATTTTTTGTTTGATCAGTGATTTTTGAGTGCAAATAAATGGATGTGAATGGATTCTGAGACTGAATTTGAAAGCCTGTAGTACCCTAGCCTAGTAAAGTAGACCATCAGTTTTGCTCTGCAGACATTGGTCTAGCCACGCTCCATTAGAACCTCTGCAGCTCTCTGATTGGTCAGGTCAGTGTCATAGCAGGCCAATCACAATGCTTTATTGGTCTGTTGGATGGGATTAGCTGATGACGGTAGAGCTGCAACTTTGAAATTAAACAACATGGCGACAGCTCGGGAACCACGTTCATTTAAAACGGCTTTGTCATCAACTTTGGACGATTTTGATTTGGGCTTTTCTTTCAGACACAAACAGATAGAGGCACTTAAGTCTTTTATTTTGAAAAAGGATGCATTGACCGCTTTGCCGACAGGATATGGTAAAAGTTTAATCTACCAGCTGGTTCCGGTTGATCCTAAACAGGTCTGATTGGTCCTAGCGCTATCCAATATTATGTAAAGACAGTTTGATTGACAACCGTTGGTCCCGCCCCTATAATGAGTTGTTTCAATGAATCGTAGCCAGACTATATATCCACATAGTCCACATAATAATCCATAATATATAAAAATATAATCCACATAATACCTAAAAACCTTCCACAAATCTGTCGCTGTTTGCAGCAGAGTCTCTCTCTATCCTGCTAGCCATGAGTGCTGCTCTAATCAGAGGACTACATCCTGTTTGTAGAGACTCCACCCTCTTTTAGTGATGTCACCAGTGGGCGTGGCACTTGCTGTAGATGATTACCTGATTGAACACAGCTTCAAAATGACCCAATTATCTCTTTAAACTAATGCACTGACGTTTAAACCATAAATTGAAACACTAATCTTGTTTTAGCTCTTTCCACCACTTAATTAAACACATCGACTAAAAATGATAACTTCACAGTTTAAATGGCTGCTACAGTTGTTATTTTTTTCAAACATAATGAAAAAAAAAATTTTAATTACCAGATGATCCAGGTCAGTACGTCTGTCCAAACAGGAGAGTGACCTTTTTTAAAGCTATTTAGTCAACTGCTCATTATCTGTACTTCAGCATGCCAAGCACCACTCAGAGCTGCTCCCTACGTGCTAATATGCTAATGTTATTGTCTAATGAGGTAGAACAGCAGCACATTATCAAAAATACTGCATTAGAAAACAAGTATTTCATCATTTAATGTTTGACTACTGTTTAAGTAGAAATACTGGCTGCTCCCTATAATAACACATTATTTTATAAGTGTTTAAGGGTCAAAAATGACTTAATGCGCCAATTAGGATGAGAACACCTGCAGACAAATTTAAGTGTCAAGAAATAAAAAGTCAGCTGCTGCAAGGAGGACAGAGACAAATGGAGCAGATGTGAAACAATTTTAAGGGATTAAAGTCCCAGTAAGGGGCTGAGTGTTCCACTGGCTCAAATGATGAGTGATGGCTTCTGTAGACCGACAGGCCCAGTGACCCATAAGATGGACCACAGGTGCTGTTGGGAAACCAATGAGGGCGTGATGGGGAGGTGTGCCTCAGTTGGAACGCTGGACACGTGGTCAAAGTTTGGGGCGCCGAACGGAAAAGAATTTGTTCCCTGAAGGTTGTGAAAGAATCAAATAAATCTGCTTTGAGGTGCTGACTGAAGAGCCAACATTGTTCTTGGTAGATGCTGACAAAACTGGAAGCTTCCACATTAATGACCAAGAAGGCTTGTAAAAGATGAGTTTCTGATGTGTTTGGAAATAAAAAAAAACATCCTTTGGTGCAACATTTTCTCGGTTTCGTTCAAAATGTTCTGAGCTCTGTGTTTTTAACTTAACCTAGCCATTTGGGATTAGTAGGAAAACATTACAAACAATGGTCAAGTTTGAACATAACTAAACTGCAAACAGAAAAAAGAGACAAAACTTGAAAAGTGTTGACATACTGTAGATAATCTGAGTTAGTTTCACTTTTAATCAGTGTCGCTGAGCAGTCGCTTTGTTTAAAAGTGACTTACAACCATTACCCTTTCAGGTATGTAGTGATCTGTGGGGAGAAACCGGAGCAGCTGGAGGAAACCCATGTGTGCGTAGGGAGAACATGCTAACTCCACGTAAAAAATGCTGCAGCCAGGAATCTAACCTGCAACCTTTTAGCTGTGCGGCAACAGTGCTATTTACTATGCCACCATGCAGCCATGTGTACTACAATAAGAACTCCATTCATCAGTGGTATACCATGAATCCGTTCTTGTGTTTTTAATCACCGGTCATGCAGTTAGAGCAGGTCAGTATGCAGAGCTGCGTTCACACTGTTTACCTCTGAATTCATAAACACAATTTGAAATGTTGTCAACTCTTTTATTACCCCTGGCTGGTGTTAATGAATCCTGGTTGGGTGTAACTGCAGCAGTGTTTAATGATCGGACGGTTGTTTAAAATGGTGATTCAAAGTTGTCTCTTCAAATTCAACCTTGTGACCTGTTTTCCTGCACAATGTTCCTCTAAAAATCCTCATAGGCATCAGTTTGAATGTCTTTAGAAATCCTGAAAGTAGAACATGTTGCCAGTGGAAATAATTTAAAAAATAAGAGACAGACTTTTATAACACACACAATCAGGAGGGTTTTTAGATGATTGTCTGTATATGCTGCACCAGTATATTCACATACACTTTATTGTATTAAAATGATTGAATTTTCAAGATTTGAGTTTTAGCCTGGAGATGAGTCTAGTTATTATACAGGAATTAAAAAAGTGAGAGATAAATAGTGTTCTGCTAGATGGAACCAGAGAGATATTCAAGCCTGTGTACATCCAAGAACAAGCACAGTGAGGATTAAAAGGAGCAAAAGAGATGGAAATTTGGGACCGGTTGCAGAACACAGATGGGACCAACCAGTTGACTCTGGAAGTAAATAGATGCAGGCAGAAAACCTTAAGGTTGAGGAAGATTAACCAAGAGGAAAGAATACCAATGTTATCTCTGAAACGACAGGCATCTAAGTCGAACAACCAACTGTTGCAGAGTGTCGGTGCTGTGACCAGAAATGGCAGTCTGTCTGGGCAGCTCCCAGAAGACTGCATGAATGTCAGAGTGTAGCTGTGAAAGAACATGCATGCTCAGTTGACTGTCCTGCATAAATAAATGTTTAACAACACGAAAGGTCTGCAGGCCTCCTAGGAACCCACAGGGGAAGGTGCTGGTAATTATACCAAACATTATGCAGTAGCTTTTACCCTCACAGTTAAAACTAACTCTGATAGTGTTATTTAGATTAGAAATAAAAGAGCTGCTTTTTTACAAATGATCAGGCAATCTGCTGCTGTCCTAACAACGATGAATAAAGTGGATCTGTTCAATGTATGCTATAAAAGAGGAAAGGTGAAACAAAACTGACAACCATGTTTTTGCTGCTAGATGCTCGCTATTATGAGAAATGCCTGCAAGGGTTTTTAATTTCCTCATATCACTTTGGCAAATTTAAACATTTTGTATTTAATTGCTTTTAATTGTCTAGACATTGTGTTTTTGTTGTATATATGAAAGTTTTTGTATTTTTTCTTTGCTGCCTTCTTGGACCAAGTTGCTTTTAAAAAAGAGGTTTTAAATGTAATTGAGAGTTCACCTGGGAAAATAAATGAGTAGTAAAGTGTCCTGTGGATTTTAAGCACATTTTGAAAATGTACAGAACAAATGTTCTCTTAAACTCATCACAGCCTTTAAAGAGTCATTAATGAAGGTGCATGCATCTGGAAACCAATCAAGTGCTTCTTGATTTGTCTCACTGAGCTGCAACTGGAAGCAACTACGTAGTTGAAGATACAACAGTTTAGAAAATATACAAATTGACAGCTGTGATCATGCTGAAGTATTATGCACTTTTATGGGAAGTTAAATAAATGGCAGTTTTATATTTGGCATATGACGTTATTGAAAACAGGTTTCAACAGTTGTGCACATTTTCATATCAAAGATAATTCATAAAGTGTGATTATATTGGTTCTGTCTCAGTTTATTCCCATTATCTTCACAAATTGGTTTCTAATCTCTCTCAAAGTTGTTTCTAAATTCTTGCCCTCCTGACTCATAAAAACTAAACACAATAGTTCTGAATTCATCTTTAAAGTTTGTGAATATGTTCAAAATTCAAGACATGTGAGTCGCTGCCAGTCATGTGAGGAAATGAAGAACCACTGAGATTTTTTCCAGACTTTTGGAAAGCTTCCTTGTGCATTCCTTCTGTAATTTGTCACCAATTAGTCACAGCCCAGTAAGATACGGGCTTTAGTTTCCTCAGAATGTGAGACAACTTTAAAGGTGAATTGAGACACAATTCTGAGACTTTGTGACTAAAGTTGCAACAAGAAAATGAGTATGACATTCACAACTGTCACAGTTTGTTGACCCTCATGTTGCATGTCATGCCAACTTCTCACACAGATGCTCACTATTCTGTTGCCAGCAATCACAGCTCATTGAGTTACTGGTTGAATTTGTGAGCAATCTACCCCAAAAAGTGATTAGTTTGACAATGAAATCCAAGAGTGGTTATAAAAGTTTCAAGCTCTGGACCAGAGATTTTCCCCAGCTACTTTCCTCCATGTCACTCTAATGGATCTCAGTTGTAGGACGATATCATCTACCCGATGATGATGATGATGATGATGATGATGATGAGGGTGAATTTACATACCTTCACATGCAAATCCACTCTCAAAAAGTCAAGTCTCATCTTAACACATGTTCAGTCACTGAAAGCACAAAAGCTGTTGCACGTCTACCCAAGAGAACAAGATGGATCGTCCGAGTCAACACCTTAGACATTTCTATTCATGCCACCTCTCTGTATAGAAGCTAATGGCTTTTCCCTGCTGCACGTCTTTATTGTCTAATGCACAATAATGTCTCCAATGTTTTATGAGCTCGACCTAGCAAGCAGACAGAGAAGAAAGTAACGCCAAGGCTGATTGATGGCTAGGTAGTTGATGGATATAACCATATGGAAGAGGCAGGTTGATGGGGGAAATGGGGAAAACACTGAGCTGTGGTGCCAAAAGCTACATTAGATGCCTAATGCTGTTCTGCAGAGAGACATCTGGGCATAATGCATTGTACATGCATTGTATCTTATTGTAGTTAATAATGAATACGTGAGGAGATCTTGTGTACATGGAACGGTCTGGACAGAAAGGGGCCTTGAGGTAGAAGCAGAAACTTTGCACATTTCCTCTACACTTCATCTACTTATTCTGAAACTCATGTTTTCTTTTTCTGATTCTCTTTTAGCATTTTTCTCAATCTATAACTCTTATCTTTGTAAAACTTGTTATGAAGTGACTGCACTACACAATGTGATTTAGCTATGTAACAATTTGCAAAGGGAAACCTTTCCTAGAGTCTGCTTGATAATGAAGAGTAATGAAGGTTTTTGAATAGAGAAAGTCATGAGAGTTTCATGATGAAGCTGTAGAATGAATAAATAAAACAACATGAGAAAAGGAATATCATAAAAAACAGCAAATGCATGCTGCTACATATTTAAAAGAACTTTGACACAACATGAGATATTTATTGGAGGGTGTGGAGGATGTCTTTGTTAAGTCTTTCATTGCTGTGACGTAAAACATCAGCTAGAACACGAATGGTCTTTGTAAGGTCTTGGCAAGGTCTCCAGACCTGGGAAATGAGAACATAGTGGGCTCTCCATGACTTGTAGAGTGTAATAGGTCATGAAGGGTTTTGAGCAGACATAAAACTTTCATAGCAGGGTTGTGTTTGTTCCTTATTTTTCTAGTTTGGTATCACAGTCTTTAGAGGAGTTGGGTGGAGCATGGAGACAGCATTACCATGACATCAGGAGCATGTGCATCAGCATGACTTGACCATTGGGAGTTTGAAGCAGAACTGACCACGCTGGCCAAATGCTTAAGCTACGACCCCATCACTCCATCAGCATCCTGCTAGTGGTCTTCTAGCATGTAGCTACATCCCACATCAGTCTAAGAGCATGGTGCTAGGATGAGGCAATCATAGTCATACGTAATAGTGCTGTTGTGTGAATATGTCACTGATGTACATTATAGAGTGAAGTGAGAGTGAAGGAGAAAGACTTGGTGACAAGGAAAGTCACTGGGGTTTGCTGCAATCCAGCTGTTTCAGAGAGCATATGAGAGTCTTGATTCAGTGGGGAGGGGCCCTTAGTAGTACGCACCATAAAGGGATGTATATTTTTCCAATTTGAGTGAATCTGTACTTGTCACTTTTATTAATTACACACTTGTTTTGTATCATAAAGTGAGGTTCAGCTACTTCTTTGTTTCTTTGCTTCACTGCCTTCTGTTGGGTCGTGGGTCCAACATCCCCAGTAGGGAAACCCGGACTGTCTTCTCCCCAGCCACTTTCAGCATCTCATCCAATGGGATCCCAAGTCATCCCCAAGCCAGCCTAGAGATATAATACCTCTACCATGTCCTGGTTCAGCCCAGAGGGCTCCTCCCGGCAGGACATGCCTGAAACACCTCCCCAGGGAGGCATCCATGAGACATCCTGACCAGATGAACCACCTCAGCTGACCCCTTTTGATATGAAGAAGCAACGTTTCTATTCTGAGTCCCTCTCAGATGTTTGAACTCTAAGACTGAGCCCGGCCACACCATGAAGGAAACTCATTTTGGCTGTTTGTGTTCACAATTTCTTTTTTTGTTGTTGTCATTACTCAAAGCTCAGAGGTGAGGGGTTGACCGTTGATCAGCTGATAAATAAGGACAGCTTTCCTGCTCAGCTCCTTCTTCATTACAACAGACTGGTTCATCACCCACATCACTGCCCTGACCCATCTGTTGATCTCCTACCCTCACTCATGAACCCTGAGATACTTAAACTCCTCCACTCGAGGTTGAACCTCCCCCCCGACCCAAGCAGAGTTGATCAACCAATAATAGAAAAAGGGTAACAGTTCATTTTAAAAAAAGTTACATCTTAAGCTTTGTTAACAAAAATGCAGCAACAGCTGCAAACAAAACCCATCAGTTTGCAGGTGTTTATTCTAACAAAATAGCACAAACCATTGTTTTGTTATTACAACATGCTGCTTCACAGCCCATGTTTATACTAATGTATACATGACAACTCAGACTGCAACGCTAGTTCTGATCAGTGCACAGGTGACCTCATCAATTCCCTTCCTCTACTCTACAATTCAACATAAAAACCCATAAAAAGTCCTCCAGTAAATGCCATCTTGAAACCAGATATCGGACTTTTGTTTGAATTTGGAGTAATGCTCATTTACAAATCACAAAAAAAAAACCCTGATGATATGTGAAGGAGCTGTGTGAGACCTAAGGATAAAAGGCTTTCCATGATTATCCTGTTACTGCCAGTGGACAGTGAGACCCCCCCACCTACAGCCATTTGGAAATCCTTTAAGATGAAGACGAGGTGAGAACACTCTGCACATGTTGGCTTGAAAAAAAGTGATAACGTTCCACTGCGGATGGAGCAAAGCAAAGGCCTTGCATGCAGATAAGGTTTCACTCAGCACGCTTAGCGGCCGACATTTAATCACCGCGCTGGATGGCAGACTATAGACGATAGCTCAGGTATTAAACCCAGTTCAGGTTCTGTCTCATCTTCCCAGCTCCACAGCCTCAGTCCTCTCTTTCTCTCTGAAGTCCTCATCAGGGCGTTTGCAGCCTTCAGAGTCCATGGTCTTTAGTCAACCAATCCTCTTAGCAGGAGGAAGCGGATCTCCCTCTGACACAGGGCTGACACTCGCACCATGAAACCTGTCAGATGTGTGTATGGAGGGAGTGAGTCGTGTCTCTTAAGTAGATCGCTTTTTATGTGCATTTCAAGAAGTAGATCATCTCCTAGGCAGACAGAAATCACTATGGTGGGATAATTAATATATCAGTATTTTACATTTACATCCATAATAAATGTGCCTTGAGGGGAGTGTGTATGGAAGGGTCTGCCAGCTGGTCTAAACTAGCTTTCTCTGCACAAACAGCTTTAACCTTTCCTAATTATGTTTACACCTATTCTGACCAAATAAATAATGTAAGTCACATCCTGCTATATAGAGTGTCATGACTGGTAGCCTCCACCAGTTAGTGATGTGTGTATTTGGGTCCCTTTTGGCCACAAAAATCAACAAATCTTGACTTTTAATGGTGTCAATGCAATGTAGTACAAACCTGGAAGTGAAACGTCTCTTTAATTGTCATACCTCCTACATAAAACACTGACGAAAACAAAGAAATATCATGTGACCATCAGAGCTTTCTGCCACTCACAGTATAAGGGTTCAGTTTCTAAACACGAGGGTGACTTTTGAATGTAAGTTCCTGTGTTCCCAGAAGGCTTGTTATACATTTTGTACATCAAAACATTTTGTCTTGGCTTAGGCTACGGTCTCACTGGAGGCTGAAGTGACTCAAATCCATTATTTTCACATATATTCTTTTTTCATTACTGCAGAATTCTGTTTTTTCATATTCGACTCGTGTTTTTCAAAAACGGTCTTGTCTCAATGTATCCAACTTCTACATTATTGATGAGTGTCAGAGTTCACAAATCTGCACTGGAGGAGGCAGGAAGTGATATTATCACATGTAAACAATGGAACTGGAACAAGCTTCCCTTCATTATTTGGTTACTATTTTACTTTTGTTTCAATTGAACAACTATTTTAGAATTGATACACACATGTTAACGTGTAGCATCAACAATAACTTCCATGAATACACCATGCAGTGTATGGTGTCACTCCTGTGTGTTCGGGGGTCACTTCAGAGCTCTAAACCGTTCATATTCATACACCGTATTGACCTGAATATAGGATAAGGTTTTGTTCATTGAAAATAATTTAAAATGTGGGGCGGTCTTACAATCAGGGTCTAACCAGTGACACGTACTGATAGTTGTTTGGGGTCATTACACAACCACAACAGAAGAGGGCGCAGGCCGTTTGTAACAGGAAGCAAAGCTCAGATCGCGATCGGTCCCCACTAAATCTATGCCCATGACCTTAATTTTTCTAAAATATCTTCATTTGCGACACACACACACACACACACACACACACACACACACACACACACACACACACACACACACAGAGAGTGAGCGAGAGAGAGAGAGAGAGAGAGAGAGAGAGAGAGAGAGAGAGAGAGAGAGAGAGAGACTACTGGACCCAAGAGAGGACGAATAAAGAGCTAGAAAGAAATTTGACTTAACTTTTTTCTCTTTTTTTCCAGTTAATGGAAATTTGTCGCCACATTGTTGAACTTTAATCTCTGATTAATAGGCAAATAATAAAGCAGTCTGTAATTACAGTATTATTTAAATGAATTTCTCAAAATTTAAATAGTAATAGTTTCTTTAAAAAGTGAATTTAGTCATTTTTCTGAAGATTAGTCTTGGAAAGGGGGTTGTCTTATAATCGGGGTCATCCTATATTCAGGTCAATATGGTATATTATCATGTACAGCACTTTGAATTGCGTGAGCAGCAGTAAATGTGCTTTATAAATAAAGTTGACTTTGACCTTGATATTGGAGTCTGTTAGTGGTCACATTTAAACTATAACAGGGTATTCAATAGGAGGCTCCTTTTTCTGGCCCTTGAGCCATGTACTGTGTCCCCAAAGCTGTTATTATTTCATAAAATCCACCACAAATTGGCGCAGCACCTCCTGTGCAGCCCCAGGAGGAGATAGTGCTTTATACAGATGAGCTAGCAGCACACCCTCCCACTCCTGGACTGCAGCGTCTTCTATGGATTTTCATGTGGCATCAAGTTTGTAATTGAGTACCCCTGAACTACAATATAAACGAACACACATTTACAAAAATTTCAACAAAAGTCTTAAAATTGAGCTTTACGACCTGCATTGTGAACGTAGCCTCAGAATAGAATAAAGTTTATGTCTGAATATCAGGCAGTGGCTGCATCTGAAGCCTTCAAAATGTTTTAGTTTTCCATTATTGTCTTTTTTTGTTTGCTATTTTAATTACATGAAAGCCTAAAATTGACTACCTGTTTATCTGAGTGCATTTGATGGTCCAATTTGAACCAACTTTATTACAGCAATTATCACTCTGGGTGTAAAAGAATAAACTGTTCATCGTTGGCAGGATGGAATGAAAAGAGCAGCCTTTGTTTGTGTGGCTGTTAGAGAATTCAGGGAATCGCATTTGGTTCAGGTTTGTGTTGGGATGAATGTGACAGGAGGATGTTAAGTTGTCCATCTGTGTCGCTTATTTGTGCTCATTTGTCTCAACGTATCTATTTTAGGTTTCTGTGAAAGAGGGAGAGATAAAAAAAATTGGGCTTAGAGATACTCGGTAACACAATGAGGGTGTGAAGGTTTCAAAATCCAAAAAGAAGCTTTGAAAGCAGCTTCTGTGAGGCTCTGCAGAAAGAATGTAAGAAGAAGAAGTCAGTGGTGGAGGGGAAGCCTTCTCTCCTCTGATTTTTCTGAATAATGCTTAAATGAATGAATCATGGCCTCACTGTGACTGGAACGACTCTGGATAGGGATTACGGCTGGTAGGGAAACTTTACAGACACTCATACAGAAAAAAAAAGCCTTTTAGAGAGATCTACTTTGCTATCACTCAATTATCGCAGATATAGTTGGATACCTTTGCACAGTTGAATGATTGTGTGTTGGTACATGTGTGCATGTGGTCAGAAGTACTTAGATAAAAGTGGTGGACCACACAACAGTTAGGAGTCTTTGTGTCTGATGCTGATGAACCGATTTCAGCCATGTTTCTGTTAGTCACATTAGGTCTGCATAATGTATAGGTTTAATGGATATTTTATGATGTAACTATAATCAGTTTTTACTTTATATTGACTTGGCACTACCTCGCTTGGAAACTTTGTGTTTTTTTTTTGTTCAGCCTTTGTGGCAAAAAAACTAAACAAACTAAAGTTTCCAATTTGCTAGTTTTTAAACTACGCCGATGTGATTAGCAACTTTTGCTAAACGAGTCGTCGTGTTTATCCAGAATAAATCTATTTAAACATGCAAAAAATACTTAAATGTTTTCCCATCTGGTGCATTGTTAGTCTTTTTTTTAAATACATGACTCCAACAAGGATGATTCAAATCAAACTTTTCTTTTTTGTCGCGCAACAGTTGGTTGAACTTCGGAGTGAGTCATGCATGTATGAAGTTTCTGCATAGTTCAAGTGCACACATCTCAAGAGCTAACTCCCAAAGATTTAAATGAATTATTTCACACTCACAGAATATGCAATTCTGACTCAAGTTCACTGTTGCTCTTCTTTTTTTTGCCCCTTTTGGAACAGATGCAAGCTGTTCTTGCTCCCACTGACTCAGTCATCGACACCTCCAACACGTGATATTTCACTGATTATTTTCTAGTGGAGTCACAGATGGGTATTTTTACAAATAAAACCTTTATTCCTAAAAGTGTAACAAAAAATCCCAAACACAGTGACTTTAAATTACATTGATATGATATTAATGAACCAGATATTGTTCTAAAAGCTGTTTGTAGCAGCAAAAATGGTACCTTTATAACAGGGCAATTTGATTAATTGGTATTTTATAATGAATTTACTTTTATTACAACTGAAATACATTAAAGCGGCTCTCTGGAGCATTTTTCTCTGTATCAAAGTTTTGTAAATGTTTTAAATGATATTTCAGGTCTAAACTATGATCTATGGGTTGAGTTCCACAACATCTGTCATTCTGATGAAGACCCTCCTTCCTCCTAGAGACCCCTTTCCATTATTTATTGCCGCCGACATTTTTCAGCCAATGAAATTCAAATGTCTGCATTCTCTCAACATGCACGCGCATCGACCAAACCTGTACCAGTAGGGGGCGCTGTCGTACAGGACGCTCCGTGTGTTTCTCTGCCGTCTCAGCCGTTCACTGAGGACTCACAGCTCATTTCTACTAAAAACCTACCCATTCTCCAGCTAAAGATGGATTTATTTTTATTTTTAAACCTTTCACCTCACAGAATGGCAAGGCTTGACAGGATTATGCGTTTATTTTGGTCAGAAAGTTCATCCAGGGCTGAGTCAAGTTCAGCTTCAGAGTCCAGCAGCAGCTTGGTGCTAACAGAGCTAATATCAGAAGCAGCAGGGACAGAGAGGGCTCATCAGACCCTCGTAGTATTGTTGGAATAAGATTGTGAACTGTGAGTGATTAAACCCTACACATTGAGCTGTACAGTTCATGTCCAAAGTATATGCGCTGTGTGCACGCGCGCACACGCGACCGGACGCGTGTCGAGATGTTTTGAGGAGGAGCCTTTGGACGCTAGATTCAAAAACTGCTCTCTTGATGAAATCCTCCAGAATGCGGCTTTAAGTGCAATCATTTGCCCTGAATCTGGAGCTGAAGTGATTTGGGTTTGTTGTGAACCTGCCTCAAATGATATAAAAAGAAGAACCTAAAAAGAACATTTTCTTATATTTTTCCTTTGTTTAGACGTTAAAGTGTAAAAAAAATAAACAAAGTACAATTAGAACTAAACTAATGAACACACACTTTACTCCCTGGGAACTTTTACAAATTGACTGCCAAAGCGGTCAACATCCTGACATGTTTTTAAGACGCAGGAAAAGGTTTTTAGAGCCGAGTTTTTCTTTCTGTTGGAATTTGTATAATTTATGAAGTTCTGAAATGTTCCGTTACTGAATTCAGTATTCTGCACTGTTTCATCTCTATAAGCAGAAGCCATGAAAAAAAGATGAAGTGTTGTTTCCTTTTCCAGGAAAAAGCACCAGTTTTATGCTGCTGATTTGCCTTAGAGAAATCATTAAATCGTGTGCCGTCTTCTTGTTCTTTCACTGAAGAATAACACATTCACTCCGTCATTTACTGAACACATGCACACGTTATGAATGTCCAACAGATCCTCCTCCCTAAATCCAGCACCATTTAAAGGTTTGGACCCCTATTTGTTCAAAGTCAGCCCTGTTCTTTGTGTCATTCAGAACAGATGTTAGATAATGGGGGAAATCCCATTTCTGCCTCACAAAGCTGGTAATGCTTTGCTGCAGTCCATTTTGTATCATCTCCGGTGAGGATGCTACATTTAATATTGTGCTTTTTTATCCATTCACTAATGCTTTTTGACATGCAATTTGGCTTTTTTTCTCTTATCTGTTTGGAAGTTAACGCAGTAACAAAAAGCAATTGTTTGCAACGCATCTTCTCATGTCTGAATTAATTTAGTATCCTCTTGTGTTGAAGATAATCTTTATTTTAGTGAAACAAGTAGCTTGAAAAGCCTCCAAACGTTGGTAAAAACAAAAGAATGACCTTGATTTAGCTGTGTTTGTTTTCTACTTGGAAGATTTTTTTAAAAATGTGATGATTGGTGTTCTTTTTGTGTATCTTCCTTTCATCTCTATTTTTAAGGGATATAATCTTGAAGTGGCATTCAATCAGTGATTTATTTACAGTAAACATCGATATGATAGCAGTGATGTGACACACTTTATGGGCTGGAGAAAAGAATTGATTTCAATCAGGAGCTGGAGGCAGACCTGAGGAGACTAAATCCCAATGGAAATGTGAGTGCCATGTTATCATATTCTTTGAGATAGTTTTTGCAAGGGAGTCCTAAATTGTACCCTATAGGGCATGATGTGATCTTTGGGAAAAACCGAAGTTCCCGGAGTTCCCAGTTCTAGTACCTGTATCTGCTTTGAATGATGCCACCAGTAACTATAAACAACTGACTAAACACCACTTCCAAATGACCACAGCACCCCTTTAAAATACAGATCTATTCACATCATCCAATAGGTTTCCCACTGCCTGACCCAACAAGTGCATGTGGTGTTGCTGGGTTTGGCTGCGTTGTTCAGAGGCCATTTATTTCCAAGCTGTGCTTAATGCTCTCAGCTTTCCGTGGTGAAGACAGCATGTATAAGAGGCCTCAGGGGCCAGAAAAGAACAAGGTGGCAGAGGGAGGGCAATAGATGGGAAAGAGGAACAGAGAGAGGCAGCTAGAAAAAAGAGAAGGGTGAGGTTGTATTCCATTAAAAAATAGAGTAATCTTCATAGATATGGAAAACTTTAAAGTAATGTTGCATTCCAGAGGCGTGCCATACGTAGAAGAAGCCAGGTGAACCCTATATAACTGCATTTTTAATGTGTTTACAGTGTGTATATGTCAAAGCCTTGCAGCAATGCAGACTAGATTCAGAGCACGAAAAACTGTCGTAAAGTTTCCTCCTTGCAGGTATTTATCCTCACAGACGTCACTGAAAATATTTGTTTGAGACTAAAGTGCAAATATTTGTTCACTGATGTTTTTAAAGCTCTGATTTATTGAAATGCAGTTTGATTTTTGGTTTAACTCAATCTCAAACTCAGTGACAAGCAAAAATGACTGCAAATGAAATCATAGAGAAGGTCATTTTATGAGTTCATCATGAAAGGTTGAATTCTGAAATGCAATTGGTTCAAATTACACATTACTCTATTTGAGATATAAAATTAATAATAACGGCTAAATTGTTTTAACTGCTTTTTTTAAAGTTATTTATCAGTTGAATCAAGATGATGTGATAAAAGCCGTCCAAGCTCAGGTGTTTACCAATCTTCATATTTGTTAAACTCTGCTGTAAACAGGAGTTACACATGACCAGGATCCATAAGCACCACCTTGTTTATTAATTCAGCTAAAAACAGAAACTGAAGGCAGCTCTACGCAATGTTCTGACCTGACGGGAGGATTTTCTGTTCTGCTCCTACAGTGTGTGGTCACAGTGAAAAGACAGCACATCACACATGGACTGATTTCACACACCAACATACCCAGATCAGACGTGAAATCTCACAGAATTTCTTGAGATCAAATGTGACTTCAGAGTAAACAAACATGACAGCTGTTATTATAAAGAACAATGCACTCGTGACAGTTTTGTTACCTGGTATAACAGAATACATACATATGTTTTAATCTGGGATTCTTCTTGCTCTGTGCAGCTCGTGTCTGTCACCTTGCTCTCTGATTGGCTAAACGTCACATTGCACAGGCTGATCCTCGGTGGGGGTCAAGACCATCCAACATGTTGGAAAATTCAGATTTGTGATCAGAGTGGTCCATGTCCTTCTGGGCAGACCGGAGAACTCTTAACCCCGCCACACATGACAGGAATATCTGATTGGTACGTCTTTAGAGCCATTACGGTAATCAGGGGCATCCTTAAGATTGTTGTAGGAGGAGAACCGGCTTAAAAACCACAAACTGAAAGAAGGGGTGAGACATGGAGCTCAGGTTGAAAGAGTGTTAAATTAGGCAGAGTAAAAGTGAAAGTAAAGCTTTTGACAGTCAAATCTTTTCAATGGTCTCCTTGAACCTGCCTCCGGCTCCTGATGAAATCGGATACTTTCTCTGCTCCAGCCAAAAGCTGAAGGTGTATTTCACAACGGCTGACATAAAATCATAGACATTAAGTCCTGGTGAACTGTGTTTGTCCCACAAGCTATTACTGTTTCCTTTATCATTACCATTCCAATCTAAGGTCTTCTTTAATTTTTAAATCTCTCCATATAGTGAGCCATAAATGATGAATGCATGTAGATGACCTCCACATTATACCACAGTGAGCTGACACTATTTGTCATCCTCATCCTCCGCCTCCCTCTGAATGTTTTGTGCAAGTTATTCTCCTTTTGATGAACCCTGATTAAGGTTCCATTTTGAAGGAGGCACTTTGCTAAATATTTAGACCGCAGGGCTGATGGTATAAATAAATATGGAGAAGTTCTGTCTCCAGTGAAACCTGCCAGACTTTGGCACCCCCCCTTCTCTGTTGTGTTACATATGGGTTTGGAGCTGAGTTTTTAAAAATCTCTAATTCTAAAAGCAATTCATTGATAGAATAGTTTGTAAAAATGCAATAAAATCAACTGAATTCTGCAGCTAGTCTCCAGATTGTTAGCTACGCACATATTGAAATCATATTTATGTTTTTCTGCTGCATTTTTCACTTTACCACTATTTAAAGTGTTCAGATTATTTGGGGCAGTTTTAAATATTCTACTGCAATTCAAGGCGATTGACAGAAATGAGCTAATGTGCAGGATGCAGAGAAAATGTTTAAAGGAAGCGCCTCCAAAAGGATGCATCATATGTTGAACGTCTCTAAACCCCTAATCTTTCTCTGGACTCTCGATGGATTTTGGAAGTGAGGGATGATGGAATTAAGAGTGAGGACATCTGAGGATGACAGTTTAGAATATGTGTCCTAAATGTACAGTCCACTTCCCTGCTGCTTCACCTCGTGGTCTCATTTTTTTCTCAATTGTTTATACCCAGACCCAGTAAAAGACCCTGTTAAACAGATGACCAGCTCTTGGAAGATGATTTTGCTACCTATAAAGAACAGTAATCACCTGCTAATAACCCAAACTATCCTGATATATCACTAAAAAGCTCTCACATAGTTCATTTTCGTTGTATTTGTCTGTCTTGGTATCTTCATCAACATATACTGGCAAAAGGTGGGTGATAAAAACAATATTCACCATCTGCCTGCTAGCAACATATCTCATAAACCATTAGATAGAATAGAGAGACTCATGAAATAAAATCATTGGAGGCATATCTACAGCTGATTGTTTGGAATCAACCCAATTCAAGATGGCCGCCAACCCCAATTGACATTATAAAATACAAAAACAGCTATAATTCAGTGATTTTTTGTGATTTTGATGTACACTTTTGCATCGTGGTAGTTAAGAACCATCCTCATCACATACTCTAAAGAGCCAACTGATTGGATTGTCCTCTTTGACATTAATCACTGGAGTCAACATTTTATCGTATCTCATAAACCACTGAATGTCTTCAGTGGATGGACACCTAAAACAAATTAACTTTTATATATAACCTCCATCCAATATGGCATCACAGCCAATTGACTAGAACAGAATATGGTCAGACTTTGAGCTAAATTCACAGCAAGCCCTTTGAGTGCTAACAGATCACAGCTACTATTACATCATAGGAAAAATATGACCAAAATGATTATATTTCCATCAGATCTCAACATTAGATCATACTGAACGAACCAACGATCCTTTAGGTTGTTGACTTCCTGTTAAGCTTTTTATTCTTACTGTGTGCTTTAATTGTTCAGTATCCAAAACTATTAAAAGCAACTCAATTCAAGCTTGTTGCATATCAACATGTTTAAAAGTTGCACCACAGATCTTAAAATGAAATCTGTGTTTTTCTGTATGATTTAACAAATACATCTCAGAGATGCTGATTTCTTTCTGAAGGACTCTTTTTTATCACACAATAAAACAAAGAAAAACAGTCAACCTGTTGTCAGGCTTCTGTCAAACAAGTCATTTCAGATGAATCAACTGTCATTTGCAGCTCTCAGATCAGTGTGGCAGCAGATACTACATGGGTTAAATCAGGATCCACACTGAGCATTTTTGGTTTAGCTGTGCAATGAGTATAAAACATCAGGAAACAGTTGCTGTTTTCATTTATTGCACCTACACAGAGCAGGTTTGGGTCATTATAACAGCAGAATATTTGACAGGAAGCTCAGTTTGTCCTTTTCCATCCTTCCATATCAGACTGATCTCTAACCCCCTCCCTCTCATCCAAATGGCTGCTAGTGTTCAGACTCCACAGCCTGCACATTCAGCCACGTTAGCAGCATCCTGCTGTGGCAGGAAATGAACAGGACAGGGTGGAGGAAAAGTAATAGGCCGAGCCGTACGGCGGGTTCAGAACACCGGGTCAGGATGGGCTCGGTGCAGACGTGATGCAGAGCGGTCCCGTGGATGTTGTTACCAGCCAGATTGCTTTTGGCAGTCAGGTCTCCGGGATCCCAGCTGGCTATCTGGATGGTTACACAGGCATGAAGTGGGTTCTCAACTTCTCATATGTGCGTGTGTCGAGAGGTGGAGGCTTGTCGGCACGCAGGTTCACATGCCTCCTCCTCTCTTGTTTCAGTTTAATGCTTCACTAAACCTTTTGTCGGATCCAATTTAACCGTTCGGTGGGACAGGTGGGATTTGGACACTGAACAATTCCACTGAAGCTGTTTAAGTGAGTTTGGGGGGTCTGATTTATTTGAGCTGAAACTTTACAGTTTGGATAGAAATAGAGGTGTACTGGTCTGATTTACAGTGCTGGATGGTCCCGATCAAGGTGTTTGTTTTTAATGATTGTTATCAGATAGATATGGTAACGCTCAGCTGCTCTATGGTTTTACTTGCTCTAATATGACACCAATATTTAAGCGACCTGGAGGAAAGAACTGCTCACAGCTGGAGGCGGGCTCAAGGAGACCAGCAACCAATGAAAATGTTGTGAGCGCCATATTTATTCTCAGTTTGTTTCACTTAATCTCTATTAACCAACAAGACAACTTGGTAAAGTACCTTCCTGCTGTGATCCTCTACAGAAACTCACATGTATTAATAGTAATACTTTAAAGTACTAAATGTTTACAAGTCTGTGCTGTAAGAAAAAATATTTAAAATAATTCAAATATTGGATCGAGACTTGGCCTTTGCAGATATTTAATCCTAAATGACTTGGAATCTGTAAATTTCATGAAATCATTGAAATTCAGAATCACCTTTTTTCTTCCTAACATTTTAAAATATATTTATAAACCACTGTCTAAAAAAACACAAACATAATTCTCCACAGTTCATTAGCATTTAGCATCTTGCCCCCGTGTAGCTGCAGAGCTCTTCATCCAGTCCCCATCATTTTAATTAACCCTGGATGAGGAGAGGTGATGAACTCTGCATCCTGCTCCACCTCTCCTATCGCACACACACAGACACACACTGACTCCTCCTTTTGCAATCCTCCCTCACTGCGTTATTGCCTTTTCCCTTTCACTTGATAACACTTTACTCAAATGGAGGTCAGAGGAGGCAGGGAGCCAAAACAACAAACGTATGCATGCTCACACTCCAACAACAACAACTAGCATGTGTGCAGATCCGTCAGACACTCATAGCAGCTGCTATTATGGAAGGTGCCTCGAGTCATTTTCATGAGTCCAATTAGAGCGAGGCTCAGGCGTCTCCTCTGCAGAGGTAAACCTGTTATAATTAGGGAGCGGCTTGATGAAAGGACATTAGGTTTTTTATGTGCAGATCTTTTTCCAGATTGATTGGCTACAGTAGATGCTCTGCTGTTTATGGTAGTGGAATTTATGTTTTCTGGAAATGAACAATTAGCAGGAGTCTTTTGATGAATTGTTGTTGTAAACCTTTGGTCACCATGGACAGTCCCTTGTAGTGATACTCAAGGTTAAGGCATTCTTAGAGGCATAAAACAACAGTTTGTCTTTGGATCCCTGGCAGACTGTAAACTCTGCAGACATTTCAACATCACTTCTAATTTTATTTATGTTAAACAGCTTAAAACCCTTTGCAGGGCTCATCATGTCTTGTTTTTCCAATAATTATAGGTTTTCTTTTTCCAAACATGTAGATTGGATATGTTTTTATTGACGTTTTCCTTGACATGTTTCGGTCACTGGCTGCAGTCTTCAGCTGTTCTTCTAGTGGGCGTGGCCAACCAATCAGACCTGGCAGGTCTAGAAAGCCCATGACACCACCCTCTACTCGGACCGGCTAAGCATGGGGGACCAGGCTTTTTAAGCTTTGCTCAGTGCACTGTGTTCCAGAATATTTATAAATACTGTATCATCTTTAAACTATGCAAAACAGAAGCAATAACTTGATTGTACTCTGAGGTCTTGACCTCCCGCAGAAACAATGTCTTTGTTTTTTGAGTTGGTTTGTTTTGCTGGATGTTGAGTTAGAGCAGCTTGGTCAAATATTGAGCTTTTGTAGTGTTTGGGCGAGATTCTTCTAGGCTACTAGACTGACTGAGTTGTCCATTTATTTAGTTTTTTAACCTTCTGCAACAATGCATGCCCTAGGCATCGCCTGGGGGCTAGTAGGCAACCGTGGCTCAGTGGCAGGAGAGATCGCCTCCCGTGTCAAAGAGTATGGGTTCAAACCCTGGCCCAGCCATGTTTTGAAGTATCTTTGGGCAAGATACTGAACCTCTAACTGCCTCCTGGGCGCCAATGGCTGCCCTCTGCTCCCTCAGAGATGGGTTAAATGCAGAGAACAAATTCCACTATGTTGTACTGAGGTATGTACGCAAGTGGCCACAAATACCCCCTTACCTTTCCCTTATAAAGACATCGGCATTTTTTACTATTTTATTATTTTCACTTTGGACCTCTTATTCTTTTTTAGGGACACTTGCTTTTAATTTTTGTATTCTTTTAGAAAATTTACTACGTTGAACAAACAATGGCTCAGTTTTCAGGTGGTTAATGTCAGTTTATTGTGGCAGCCATCTTGAATGTTGTAGATGTACATTTGGTGGAAACTTTCTGAGAGTTTCATTAAATTCTGCCATGCATTTCACATTGTAAGCATAACATTATCACATGTATATGCTCTCAATTTCCTCTGAATGTATATTAGAATCGAAAACACATCACACTGTGTTTTAAATATTTTCCAGCCTCTGTACCTGAGTACTATATACCACCATCTGTGACCAGCTGTGTATTTTTATCTAGGAGATGATGTTCTGTTTGTCTAAGTGCATCGCCTCCTACAATCTGTACAAACAAACTTCTGAGTTTGCCTCTGAGTGGGACCAAACTCAGAAGGGTCACCTCACTGGTCAGGAAACAGAAGAGAAAAAAATCTGAAAGTTTTAAATCAGAATGAGGAGCCTTAACCTGCAGCTGTGTTTAATAAACTTATTTTCAGCTGGAACAAACATGAGGAGCACATCCTCCACTGAGCAGTTTCACCTGATTACTCTTCATATCCACAGGATAGCTGGGCTCAAACCTTTAACTGTAGGGTATCACCTTTCAGAGGAGAGGCATTACGTTTTAAAGCATGCTGCATGTAATCAAGTCACATTTCATTAAACTGGAGTTGTGTTTAAAGCAGCCTGATTATACAGGTTCAGGGCACATTTAGATCCTTCTAAAATACTCATATTAGCTGCAGGAGGAGGAGTCTGAACTTTAATGAAACGTATGGAGTCAGGTCAGAGCCTCGTTAAAGCCAGAGGTCTATCTTCTAATCACAATATTAAACCAGTCTGGACTTTATCTAGTCTGTAATGTCTTATAAACACTGCTGCACTATTAATTAGTAGTCATTTTTTTCTCTCAGCAATAAAGATATGTAACCACAATGACGGTAAAACAGGTAAAACACTTGATCCATCAGGGTACGGTGATACGGTGTCTCCCTGTACACGAGGCAGGTTCACATCACTCAACAGAACCTCCCAGAAAAACAATACAGCACTTTGTGTCATGACTGCCATGGTTCAAAGTTCCTCGTCTGCCACATTTCATTATCATTCTACAGTTGTGACTTGATCCACATATTTTCTCATCCATAGCTGCTATTACTGTCTTTTAAAAACTATACCACAAACAACATTGCAATACATGGAGTAAAGTGTTAACCACTGACCTGGAGTGGTGGGAAATTATATCAATAACATTACTCATTACTAATGAAAACACCATGGTGCCACACTGTTAAAGCCACAGTGTTGGCATATAAGTAGTGTAACACTCCTGTTTTTGACCCCACTGAATGGAGTTGAACACTTTAGCCCTTAGCTGTTATGGCTGAAGAATAAGTTTTGAGTTTTGAAGTTTTGAGAATAAGTTATCTTACGTTTAACCAATCAGAAGATATTAAGTGTACCAATAAAACACGAGTTAGTGGACTGGTGGACGGCTATGATTGGTTAGGGGAACTGTGAGGGGGTTTTACCAACTTCACATGACTTCAGCCCATTAAGCTCACATTATAAAATGTGATTAAAAATGCATGAAATTGCAGGAGACACATATTATGACACTTTGAGAGTGAATGTGTGGATCAGTGGTTCCCAACCTTTTTTCCAAGGGACCCCTATTTTACCAGTCAATTTTCTGGGCGACCCCCCC
>SSNR01000053.1:1661768-1694970 GCA_006937965.1 Callopanchax toddi | reverse complement strand
TCATCCATTCTGACTCTGACAGGTTGAATCAGCCTTCATATCAGATGATTTCTCTCCTATAGAATTAGTTCTACTCATCACATCACACTTGAATCATCCCATTAAACCCCAAAATGTCTAAAGCTGGACTTTCTCTGACAGACTATTAGTGCTAAAGCTTTCAGCAACAAATGTTCTTAATCTCAATTAAATTTACCTGGTTAATTAAAATAATATAAAACAAGGATTTCAATATTAATATCATTTATTTTTGTATGTAGTTGACCATCTTCTAACACTGCAATATCCTTTGTTACAACTTAAAACTTTAGTTTATAAAGTTGTTAGTTCTTTTTAGGTCTATTATCCCTGTCTGCTTCTTTCCTCGGTGACGCGCACACTCACACGCGCGCGGGCCGTCGAGGGGGGAGGAAGGGGGGTCAGGTCTGCAGCGCACTTGAACCCACAGAGAGGAGAGGGTCTGTGACTCAACTTTGCTGCGTTTTTGCAGCTTTTAGGAGGACTGACGCCCGAGGAGCCATGAAGGATTGTTTATTTATTTATTAGAAACGTCCTGATCGTCGGTATGATCACGGAGCGGGTCAGGTTTAGCGGCGAGGAGACCAGGAGATCTCCCGGTGCCCAGTCCGTTACTGGCGATGCTGTTGAAAGTTTACTGGATCATGTAGGACTGTCCAGGTGTCTCCGCTGGAAACTTTAGTTTATCCAACAGGGAGGAGGCTCTCTGCAGCAGCTACATGCGTCGCTACTAGACCGGTGTGTTCATACGTAAGCTTCGCACATGCGCAGTACCGATCGGGATTCCGGTAGATCGCTAGTTATTTTTCATTTTTTATTAACTCAATAATTATTACAAAACTGTAAAGACTTCGTTATGTTAGACAAACATGAAATAAATGCATGTTATTTAATATTAAGGTCAGAATAAATTAATTTGGTAAACTTTAATTAAAAAATATAATAAATAAATTTTTAACCCCTCAAAGTAGAGAGGTCCTGGCGACCCCCTGAGAGGCTTTGGCGACCCCTAGTGGGGGTCGCGACCCCCAGGTTGGGAATCACTGGTGTGGATGACCCTGAAGATAGGACACTGTGAGAGAATGTTCTGTAAACAAGAGATTACAGTTTGAATACCAGTCTTTGGTTTTAAAGAAGAGACATCTTTAACGAGTGTTTTATTACACAGCCAGTGTCCAGTTGAGGTCATCTGGGAGATGGACACCTGAAAGTGGGCGGTTGGCCACCTGTAGGAATGTTAATTCAGGTTAAAACATAATAAAAGAGTCATTGTAATCCGAGTTATTGGGAAAAAGATAGGTTATTATTTCTGATGGTCAACAGGGGTCAGAGTTCAGAGGTTATAGCATATTTGATAGTGCTACATCACTCATTCAGGACAACAAGCGCTCCATAATCACTTCTCCGGTGAGCTGTTTTGAACAAAATGTAGGCTGTTAGCTGCATTAGCCACTAGGTGTTAGTTAGCTCCTCACTCATGAGGGATGTCGATGCTGTTTCTCCAAACAGAGGCCATTTAGGAAGCTGTCTAAAACAGGTAAGATAGTAATTATCAACAGAGACAAACACTTCAAAAGGGCTTTAGAAAATCTTTCAAAAGTAGGAGTTTGGACAGCGTAGTGCATATGGAACCAAACTGACGTGGATCGTAGCGCTGCATGGCTGCACACACTCGATAAATACGTTTCTATTCGTGTGATAAACAATAACAATCTGTGAAACCATCAAAATACAGGTAAAAGAGACAGAACAATCTGAGACAGCTGAAAAGAAATGACAGCTATTTTGGTATCAAATGCAGTGTAAAAATAGTTGCACGGCCTGTTTTTCTTTTTGGATCCATTTTTCTCCCCCAATTTAACTCCTGATGGCTGGAGAACAGAAGAATCGAATTGAAGATGAGACTTTACCTGTCTGGCTCCTGAAAGATGCCCAAAACCAGACCAAGGACACGCAGAAACAAACAAAAATGTGTTGTTTTGACACAAGTTATATCTTAATCAGGTGCATGTGATGTGCAATAAAGCACAGAAACTCATCCAAATGTTTCCTCGCAATGCAAATCCAGCAGGATGAATCCACCTCGCACACATTTCTTTAGCTTTGTTTTTCTTAAGCTGCCTTTTCTTGTGTTCTAAAAATGGCTGCTTTTAACTCCAATTATCAAGAAGCTGCACAGCAAGCCCTGACAAGCCGTTAAATGGGGCTAACGCTATGCTACACATGAAAGCTGCCAACAATGTCTCACTTCAATCAAAAGGCTGGAACGCCTTTGTGGACATTTATGTCTCTGCTTTAGAAACACAGTAAAATGTAGGTAGAACATAAACACACACATACACACACACAACAAATATTTATTTACGTAGCAATTTGCCAAATTAATAGCAGCTTTAACTGTGGCTGATTTCATTACCGCGACCTATGAGTGTGTCTGTGTGACTGTGCAGGGATGAGAGCAACGAGGCTAAATTGACTGCTCGGGGTAATACGTTGTGGAAGACGGGGTGTGGGATGGTGGCTCCCAACCTGACTGCATCACAAACAAATGAACAGCAATATCTTGGGTATACTCCATTATAATGCATGTTATTAGTCTGCCGTGCATTCTGCCAAATCCAATATTCCTGTAATAAAGCCCTGATGCGACGCTAGCTGCTGCGTCTCAGAAATGAGCTGGCTGGGTCTTGTTTGGTCTGCTGTTGTTTGTCCTCGTCTCAAATGTGCTGTTTTGCATATTGAGTTGCAAGAATGCAGCTTATGTTAAAAAGTGGTGAGACAAGGGATCTTCTTTTGACGGGAAAACAATCACATTTATTAGCTGAAGTGGCCTCGTGTGTTGTGCTTATTGCTAGCATGCTAACATTATCACAACAGCTTCTGCATAAAAGACATGATTTTGACAAGAATGTCGTAGCGTAAAATGACAATATTCCATCACATGATGCAGAACTGTTCTCATCATGGATCTACTGGATCCCACTGATTGTGTGTGTAAACAGCTGTTTGTGTGTTTATTCGATGACACTGATTTAACTGTTAACCCTTTAAAGGGAAATCCTTAGAAATGTAGCTGCTATTGAGGACTATTCAAAGTGATCAGTTTTCATATAGTTATCCAGTTCATGTTATTAAACATTTTATATATTTTAGGTATTTGATTTCTGCTTTTCTCTTTTTTTTACTTTTTAAAAAATGTATTTAGTTTACTTTTTTTTTTGTAATTTATTTGCCTTTAAATTTCTTTGATTTTGAATTAAAATTTTAATTTTGTTTTCTTGTTTGAATGCTTGTACTTTTTAAGTTTTAAATTTCAGTTTTTTTTTAATGCATCACATATTTTTAATCAGTTTACTCTTTCAAATATTTGCACATTTAATTTTGTTTTTTAAGTGTAATTAATTAACTGTTTTTTTACATTTGCACATTTTAACTGTTAAAAGTTTGTTGTTTTAATTAAAAATGTGTTTAATTTGTTGTTCTTAATTTCCTTTTTAAATCTTTGTACTTTTCAACTTGTAAAACATTAAATGTAAAAAAATTATTTTATTGTTTTAATTTACCATTTAAAACTTTTTTTTTGGTTTTAGGTTTAGGCTGCAAATCAAAACTTAAAGGGGTGGTTTTCTGGTTTTTTTTTTATAGTTTTGCATTGTTCTCTAGTGTAATTCAATGCTATCTGTGTAATTTTTTATAAAGAAAGAAGCTTTGATGCTTATAATAGAAGCTTTAGAAGTTTCCCATCTGACACCTGAATTTGAAACAGCAGGATTCTCATTAGTGTTCATGATATGCACAGCACTCGCTTCTGATTGGATGACCGAAACGTCAATACTCCGCCCCCCAAAATGTCCGGAGATACTTTGGAAAGTGAAAGACTGAAAAAGATAAACACCCAGGTAGCTACTAGTCTTTACTAAAGATTAGCTTTGGGGGAGCCTGCTTCCTGCTAAAACTCATTTCCTCAGCTTTTCCTCTGCTTTTTTTCCTCTTGCTGTGTCCTTTTGCTGTGTCTTGCAGAGAGACCGGCCGTCATCAGCAGCAGCCAGCCAGGTATATCCCCGAGTTGGCAACACTGCGTCTGCGTGCGTTCCGCCATGTTGAATTTTCAACAAAAACAAAAGCTAGCAGCTGGGCGGACCGAAAGGCGTTACCAATGCAGATGGCATTTTTAAGTTTCACTTTCTAGAAATTCAGTTTTTTAAAAATAACCAGGGAACAAAGAGTTTTCATGTTTGGCCTACATGACAGGCTCAGGGGGACCTATTAGAAACTATGAAGACCTGAAAAAAATGGATTCTGACAAAACCACCCCTTTAAAGTCAAATTTCCTAGTATTTCAGAAGGTGTCCTTTAAAGGTTTAAAAGGATATCTTGGTTATTTTAAAGTTGCATTCTATTAGTATGTTTAATCTACAGTAAGGACTATAACCGCTGATGACATCACTCAAAATGAGCAGAGAAACAGGAAGTAGTTCTCTGACCAAAGCAATACTAATGACTAGCCAGATTAGGAGAGACCCTGCTGCAGATTGGTGTAAAATGAGCAGCTAATTTTCTGGTTCATAAATCAATTATTGATCAAAAACTTCATCCAGATACATTAGAATGATAGAATCCTTCTTTGTAAACCTCTAGTATTTTGCATGAGACCATTTATGTTTTTTGTCTCAACTAAACGTCTGAATTACTATGCTGTACAGACACATTTTATGTTCCAAATTCAAAAAAGAAACACATAGAGAACATGATTTTTACATGTATTTTATATTTCTTCACTGCCTTGAATCTCCAAAAATCCTACTTTTCAAGAAAAGAAAAAAACGTTTCTTAAGCCAACAACAAACCCTGGATCGTCACGAGTCTCATCCATAAACCCACAGGTAGATGAACGATGAACAAAATAATGGATTTATGGAAAAATACAAAAGTATTGTAAAATAATGATAATAGGTTTGAGTCCAACAATGACAATATGCAATGCCAATTTACACATTTTTCCGTGTGATTTTTCCGTGTGAAGTACATGTTTTTGTTCTCTGTTTTTTGTCTATGTCCTCTTTGTAGTAAAATAAATTTTAGTCTTTATAGTTATAATTAGATATATTGAGGCAGCCATCTTTAACAAGGAATACAAAACTAGTTAAATGAACAATTCACCTTTAGTTCAGGTACACATCCCACCAAAAGATGGCAAAAAGAATAAATCCTAGAAAGCCATTTATTTTCTCCCACCTGATCTTACTGCTAGATATTTGTGGCCCTTATATAAACCTCTAATGTCACGGTAAATGTCAGGGAACTAAGAGCCCCCCCGCCATGGCCCCTTTGCTAATATACTCACTCAGTTACTCTACCTTTGAACGTTTCCTCCAGTCCGATGCCTTGCCTGAGGGTCTTCAGCCCCTCGTGGTCCTCACTCGATCAATAAAAAGAGAGGGGACTTTCGATTTTTTACCCTCTTACCTTCCGTTCATTCTGTTTCACATCAAACACAACTGTTGCACAAATACACCCACATGTACTTTGTGTGTGCTCCTCTCATTCAGTTTGTGTCTCCTTGCCTCCCTCGTCGCTTCCCCCTCCCCCCCTCGGCTCTCACATTTACCCTTTGACGCTAAACTTTGCTGTCAAACCTCCACGAGCCACCGGAGCGCAAAGACAAATGTTTCCTGTCGAAATGAGAATTGATTTTCCCCTATGGCGTCGGTAATCAGAGGTACATATATTTCTTTTGCCATTACAAAAAGCGGCGGGGAGCATCGCTGCAGTGGAGCTCTGTGGGGGAGCTGAAGGGCGCCTGTGGGTGAGAAGGGTGGAGTCGTTGTGGAAGGAGCTGCTCTAGCTGTTGTCTTCTTGCTTGTGTTGTTATGGTAACGACACCATTTAACCTCTGACTTGCTCATATTTAATATGTGTCTCACGTATGAGATGAGTGACGGTGAAGGCCACAGGAGGACAGCTCTTGGTTTGGGTTGTTTTTTTGTTTTTTTTGTGGAGACGAGATTGAAGGAGATGGATGTGGTCTGGTCAGAAATGAAGATAATGTAAAGAGGAGCAGCAAGGTGACCAGATCCAAGCCGACAAAATGTGAGAGGAAGTTTATAAAGTTCAGAGTTTTGACAAACATTTTCACATCTTTAACACATTTTGTACAAAACTATTATTTCAGTAACATGATGTACTTTTATAAAGTTACTAAACTTTTTTTTTTCCAACTTATAAATGTTTCAGTTCAACATTCCAATCCAAATCCAACTATCATACTTCATTTAAAATTATATCCAAATTACCTGAACCCTCAGACATCATTCTGGACCTTTTTTTGCCCATTTGAGCATTTTATTCTTCTTTATCTGTCACTGTTTTTGGTAACAAAAGCTCTCCTTTGATCAAATTTGAAATTCAAATTAAATATTTTTCCAATAGATTAATGGAACATTGTGAAATTACAATAATACCCTCATATTAAGGGAAAGAATTTCACTTCCAAAAAGTTACAAAATCCTTCTTTTAAAAAAAAAACTTTTTCTTGCTTTAGATGTGTTAAACAACTTCAATCCTTAGGTGGCTCAGGGGGTTTTCTATAAATCATTATTGGATACATCGAGTAATAACTGTGATGCTTAATGAGTTTTTTCATAGCATCAGTTTTTAAAATTACTGTTTGAATCGTCTAAAAATGTCAACTTCAATAAAAATAGAAAATAACCTGGAATAGGGGACTGTGACTATGACGGGGCTTTCACTGCTTTATTTATCATCGTTGTATATCAGCCAGGTATTAGTGAACCTCTTGCAGACGGACTAATGTAAATACGAGACCTGTTCCTGGTGACCCTAAAGCAGACAGGCCAGGCTATAAATCTGTGTTGACAGACCGGGTTAGGTCCCGGAACCAAACCCCCCCCCCCCCCCCCCCCCCCCTCCCTTTGGGTTCACATTAGTTTCTCCCTCAGGGTTCTCTTATTGTCCTCAACATGACCCCTGACCTTCTGTTTTCACTCGTGATCTGTGACTGCACTCTGCAGCACTGTGCAGCTTTTATAACAAACAGGTGGTGATTAATGATGCAAAATCTGAACATAGACGGATAACCAGAGGCGTTCCACAGGGCTCACTATTGAGACCCAAGTTATTTTTAATGTACATTAATGCCTTTGTTTGATTGAGAGACTAATATGAGTTATTTGCCTTGCCTATGGTTAATATTTGTCATTTATTTATACATGTATTTTTTTCTCTTTCTGTCTTTGATAATGTGAATTTTCTGATTATATCTGAGTTTACGAAGCTGTGAACAACCTCAGGCTTCAATCTATTCCCACGTTAATTACATCTAGGTCACGTAAATGGAAAAGTTCAAGTTTTTTATAAACACATTTTTTTCTTCTTATCTTTCTTTCTATTGATTATAAATGGGAATCATATACTGAAGTAAACAAAATAAATTCATTTATTCCTATTTTGAAACACAGACTAAATAAACCCTCCACATGAGGGTTAAAGCCTGGAAAACTTCCTTCAGCAGTGGGAATCCGTCATATCGCCTCCTGCCTTACTCCATATTTACTGCCTCTCTCTCAGAAATGAAAAACAAAAACATCCCTTAAAGTTTATGCATGCAATATCATTACACGAACGTAATAAATCCAACACATTGGACAGTTTTATTACAGCACAGTGCAGCTAATTTAATTTAAAGTGCCATCTCTGCGCTATTGGCAAACCTGCGCCTCCTACACACGCTCGTCCGTTTACTCCTGGGAGGAGTGCAGTGGTTGTGGGGTTTCTGAAATGATGCTCCTTTAAAAAAGCTACAAAAACCAAATTTGTCGTGACTGATGCGAGGCCCGGGGGACCTGTACCGTTCGCTTTTGTGTTCATTTTGTCTCTGATTTTGCTTTAATTCACGTATTATTTAGAGATATACCTGTGCAACAAAGCAGCCACCTGTTATCAGAATTTAATTTGTATATAAAATGACATTTTGCCCAAAAAACATGTTCAAACCTACATTCTTCCATCCATCTGATAGCAATACTAAAGTGTTCATAGCTCCCATTCATATGGCTTCTATTGAGCGATTCAATTCTAATAATAATAACATTTTATTGTGAGACAAAAACCTTATGTTGCACTTGAAGCACTCGACTAGTAGAGATCCAAGGACAGCTGTGAGTGTGAGCATGTGGATAGGATGTGTGAACATAGATTATTGATTGATTCTACATTATTTATGTCACCAAAATGTCATTCATTAAACATAGTTTCATTCTTGTGTTTTTTTTTAGCACACACACATACAGTATATACTACATATATCCAAAACTGTGCACACAGTACATAATTACATACTTTAGTTTAATCACACTCAGGTGAAACGTGATCTTCTAGTAGCTGAGAATCCTTCACTATCCATTTGACCTTTCACATGAGATCAAACTGTTATTGTCAAACTTTGACCAAACTGGAAGTAACTCCGTCATTTCTTCATATAAGAAGTCCTTGGTTTAGAACAGCGTGACAGGCAGTGATATGTGTTCATTCTAGGAATGCTAGGCCGTTAATATTAAATATGTATGTTTCCAGGTGTTCGACATGTGCAGAGTGTGGACCGTCATCTATACGACTCATTGCGTAAGCATCTGACTGAAGGCAATGTGTTCTGCAAAATGCCATGACAAAGTCAAAGTTGTTTGCATTAATCAGATGTGAGTCATCATCTCCTGTTGACCTTACTGAGGAATGTCAGAGCTCTGACGCTTGTCTGCATTCACCCAGTTAGACTGAGAAGAATATATCATTCTATAGTAAAGATTTCTGGAATAGAAAATGGGCTGTACATGTGTGTGTGTGAGTGTGTTAAAGTGTTGTAAAAAAAAGTGAGACATGGAATATGTTTCCTCTCAGCCTTTGTATCCTTTGACATTTTCTTTACACCGGCTGAGTTTGCATTTTCTCCTCAGTTTGATGATGAACCGACCGACTGACAGGGCGGGACAATGCCCCCCCCCCCCATTGGTGCTGTTTTATTCAGCCGCTCTCAAAAGAAAATGAGCTTCTTTGTGCGCCTGACTTTAACCCCGATTTGTCACATTTAGACAAATGCGGAGAACTCACCCCTGCAGCTAAATGCGGCGTATCTCTTGGTAGGTTGGACTGTTCAGACTAATTGAAGCACAGCACGATGTTTGATAAACAAAAATTTCCCCCAAACTGCATGTGACTAATAGAATCTTCTTAGATGAATTAATCAGAGCACAATAATATAGTCTGTTTGTGTCAGAGGAAAGCGAACAACATCCCTCAACAATCAGCATGCCTTTATGCACAAAAACCTTCATTTTAACACAATCAAAACACACAAGTTTTCTGTTTTTGTGGATTTTCTCTTTAAGAACTGCTGCTTTCAGAGTGGTGTTAAGTGGCGACCATTGAGTGGCTAGTTGGTTACAGACTGCCAAGTGCCACTTTACACATTAGTCAGTGTCTGCACCAGAGCTGGCCTATAGCAGACTGCAGGATAAAGGATGAAAACCTGTATCAAACACTGCCTTTCCTCTCAGGCTGGCGCTGAGAGTCGGCTGAGTTATTATAAAGGCGAAAGACCGAGGGCTGTCATTCACGTTTGATCGAACCTGATGTTTTGTTGCCGCTCACCTGGCCGCCCCAACCGTGATACACGGCATCAGGCTGGGCTTGTTGTCGGAGGGTTTCCATTAGTTGGGTGGTTAGATGTCTTAGAAGGACTCCCTGGTGGATTACAGTGTTGATAGTCTGTCAATCTTCTCCACTCAAGCGCCAGGCTTCACAGAGGCGCACTCTCCCTGCTCTGTTTGGAGCTCATTGACTGATTGAAAGCTCTGATCGGTGTCTGCCCTGCACAAATTCATCCCACAGTCATCACCGCAGAACTCTGTGTGACTTCCATGCCTTTTATGTTACATGATTGCATGTCATATCCCATTTAAGTGGAAGTGATGATTTCTTCTCTTGGTTCTTTGCACAGTGCCATGAAATCACAGGAACTGTTGTGTGTAAAGTATATTTAACAACCGAGTCTTGATATCCCAATCAAAAAATAGAGAACTGCACCTGTTGAACCATTTGTAACGTGTTCAAACGAAGGCAGCTGAACATTTGATTTATTTTTGAGGAGGTTTGGCTTGTTTGTAACAGAGACTGGAGCTGGTGAATAAAGGGGACAGTCTTTTAAGGACATTAATGGTCATGATTTGGACAAATGACAAGGAAATAGTTTGAAAGAGGAGTAAAAACAAATTTTTTGTTAAAAACACATAAGATACAAGATGACTTTATTGTCATTGCATCAGCGTCCTGATACAACAAAACTTAGTTTCAGTACAGCTGTTCCAAGATTCCAAGATAATGCAATAAATAAATAAATACAGCCAAAATTAATTAATTAAATGTGAAATTAATTATTTAAAATAAATTATTCAATACATGTGCTCCTCCTCCTTTAAAAAATGGAATTATTTTATGGTCTGTCTGTGTGTTGCTGCACACCATGAATTAATTTAATCTGTCAAACTGACTTGTCTAACTCAGTGGGCGGATATAACAAACATGGAGGCTCATGCAGATGAAGGGTTTGGCCATACTGGTGAGATATTTTAACAAATGACATATAAAATATAGAATCTGTGGTAAAACAGGGGTTTTAATGAGGACGTTTTTCACTGTTTGATCAAGTTTTTGACCATAGAATAACTCTAAAAGACGTGTTTCAGCGCTTCAGTAATACAGGTGTTATGTTGACATGCATTACCTCATCAAAAGCATGTCCAACCATCTATAAACACAGGACAAACAGCCTTTTTTAGTGATATTCAGCCATACAGATGCATTTACAGTGAACATAATAAACAGGATTGTTTATTTTAGCAACTTTCTTAAAGAGTTTAAAGAGAAAACAAACCCACAAAAAGGATTGTTTTTGACAGGGTAACACATTTCAATATAACAGACGTGTAATGCGGAAGCGCCGATACATGTCTTCTAAAGTTATTCAGTGCTCAAAAACTTCATCAAACATCAAGGAACTTCCTCTGATTATAATTAAACATGTTGTCGAGAATAAAAGATAGGTACTCTGAGTTTTTAATAATTATTTGAGTAGTAGTCGATTGTTGCCTTTTTTCTGAACCTACAACCTCTGAACCGTTCTTTAGTTGCACTTGTAAAGAAATCAAAGATAAAAAATGTTGAATATCTTTGTATTTTCTGTGACGTGTTCTCAAAACCTTTGAGCACTTTGGGGAAGTGAAGCACAGGACAAGCAGTGGGAAATTATCTCCAGCAGATTAACCAAATTCAAAAGTCGCGTCCTTAAAGAAACAGGAGAAAATCTTCCAACGGGAGCTGAAAGGTGCATCATCCTTCAGCTGATGTACTGTATACCGAGCTTTTAGCCAGCAGCTCTCTGGGAATCACCTTGTTGGCACAAAAAATAAATTTATGCCTGTCAAACTGAATTATCTTTGACATTTTGTGTACATGGAGCGAAATAAATGGAACAAGTTGTGTTTTTGTGGCAGGCTGTTAGTGACTAAAGTGCCTGAAGATAAAATATAAAATGGGTTGTTTGCTAGGTTGCCTGCCAAGGATCATTCTCAAATGATCATAGTCCTAAAAGCAAACAATACATTTAGAACGAGTTTCATTTTAGCTCATCGTGATGGTGTTCGGTATGGAGACCCACCCAGTCCTCCCGGGATGGAAATAAATCCAGATTTAAGTCATTCTGCTTGAGTGACAGACCTGCTTTGATCCCCCCTGCAGTGCCGTCGCTCCGTTTTAAAGCTAACCTCATACATAATAAGATCACTAATTAGGAGTTAGTCAGAGCTGCCCACCGTCCTGGATTATGATTCCATAATTGAGTCTACTGAGGTCACTACATCTACCCTGTCTCCGTGTGGAGGATTTGATTTGCCCACACCAACACAAGGTGATGGCTTACTAATAGCTGCCAGTTCTGGGCAGAATTGCCTGTCATTGATGGTAATTGGGCACATAAGCCATTTTTGCATTGTCACTTTGTTCAGTCAGCCTGTAAAATCCATTCTAAGGAACGACTGTCCCCCAATGTAAGGCCAAACTCACATGTTGAGTGATCAAATAATTGCCAGTTCGACAAGAATTCACATTATTACTAAAGCAATCTTACTGGGGTTTTTTTTTTTATTGGCTGTGTGCCTTGCATTAAATCTATTTAATGCTGGATAATAGTTCTATGTCAGGTGTACTGAGCTCATCAGCTGCCGCTAAGCATTCGGCTGCAGTAGATGCTGCTTAGTGGAGGTCCTCTGTGGGGATTTAGTGGGATTATTCCATCCTTGTCACTGCTCTGTATAACAGTTTTTAAATGTCTTTTCCAGCTACCTGCCCTGTGCTTATTTCATCATCTTCCAGCAGAAGGTTAGAGGTGGAGAATAAAGTATTTGACTGTAGTGTGTTGCACTGTAATGGACTGTAATGAAACCATCAAAGTCTTCATTGGATCTACAACTGATTAACTTTTGAAGTCAATCCTATTCAAGATGGCCGCCAAAGTTAATCAAATGTTAAATGGGCTTTTCTAGTCTTCCTGACTCTCACACACAGTGCTCAGGCATATGGGGGTTCACTGTCTGCCTCAAAAACTCTTCAACATGTCGTGAGGGAGATGGAATTGAACCACCAACCTTCCAGTTGGTAGGTGACCACTGTTCCCACTGTTCCCACTGTCTCAGTCTTCACTGATCAATCTTTAAAGGATTTTTCAGTCATTTTCAAGTGACGTTCTATCAGTTATTTATCTCCAGTAAGGACCACACCCAACGATGACATCACTTAATAGAATGATTATGTATTTGACAGATGCTTTAATCCAAATGACAATGAAAACGTGTAACAACACAGCTACTGTTGAGGCTAACAATCAACTACTTAGAGAGAAGAGCACTAGTCAGGAAGACACTAGAAACAAGAAGTAGTCCTCTTTAAGAGGACTTTGGGACTATGGACTCTGTCAGGCCCCTGGTCTGCCATCAGGTTTACTTCTGCCTGATCCGATCAGGTGCAGCTAATCACCATCATGATGTGTTCCACAGCATGTATCCTTTGTCTCGTTTCCTTCGGGCTGTAGAGGATTTGTCTCAGAGTACCCAGCCTGGTATTTCCTAGTTTGTTTCCACGCTGTGTATAACTAGGTTTTTTGCCTCTACTTTCCTGAATTTTTGCCTCGTCCTGGTCCCACCAAGTCTGTGTCCATGCCTTGTCAGAGACCCACTGCCTGCCTCCACTCTGCCTCTAGCCTCGCCCCTCACGCACCATTAGCTTTTAGATTTTCCTTATCTTCACAGTTCCCTGAGCCTAGCCAGACCAACCTCAGAGAGAATCGGATCTCAGACTGATTTGTCTCGTGTGTATCAGACCAGACCTGCATTGTCATCTTCTCACACTGCCCAGTAACCAGGACCAACAAGGAGTTCTGTTGCAGAGTGAAGACGTGTTTTGTACACTCGCACGTCTTTTGTAATAAACCTTTTGATCCTGTCCTGGCATCTGGTGCAATTTCAGGTCCAGTTGTTTGCTGAGCATTAGAAAATAGCTATAAGTCAGTCACCTAATTTTGCTAAAATGTCGTGTGCTAGTAGCTCTGAGTCTTTCTAAACGACTCTGAGTGCTAACAGATCACGCAAGAACTTTGTTCTGAACTTTGGTTTTAAGTGTTGGAGTCAACCCTGTCTTTGTTAGCATAATATCTCAGGAACTACTGGACAGAGTTTATTTAAACCCTCGGAAAGTTTTCATTGAATGTACGTCTACAACCGATTAACTGTAGGAGTTAACCAGACGCAAGATGGCCACCACAGTTAATTCTAAAAACACAAAATGGTTATGAATCAGTCTATTTTACAGATACTGAGCTATAAATTAATGTGGAAGTATAGTGCGAGTTCTTGATATAAAGTTAAAACCTTTAACAGTATTCAGGCCAAAACTGTTGTATTGAAGCGTTTTCCAACACAAGCTCGGTCAGGACTTCATCCCATCAGTGACCAGGTTCTGTTAGGTTTCTCAGAGAAATGTTAGAATAGAACAAAATGATCAATAAGCAATCACTGGAACCCAAGAGGAGGAAGCTTTCAGACAGAAGTACCTCTCTGGAGCACATTATACAGGTAGAGGTTTTATGGTGAAGCTCATAGACAAAAACAACATTTAAACTCATTAGCTCAAGGTAAGAACGAGCCTTGACTTTAATGTTAAATGGATGCGAAAGCATATTAATGAGTCTGAAAAGTGAGGGATACAAAAAGAGCAAGAAAAGAGACTGGTTGTACCCTTCAGCCACTCTTCACCTCCATCATTTCCATAAAACAGGAAATATTCAGCTATTATAAAGGAGGGAAATTAATTTACACCAGGAAAACTGTAAAGTCAGAGGGAACACAGTGTGTGGAGGAGCTTCCAGCATTGTGTGTGTGTGTGTGTGTGCGTGTGTGTGTGTGTGTGTGTGTGTGTGTGTGTGTGTGTGTGTGTGTGTGTGTGTGTGTGTGTGTATGGGAGTGTGTGTGTGTATGGGAGTGTGTGAAAGCAGCTTTTAAGGACACATAAACGTTGAGTCCAGGTTCCTCCCCCTCGCTGTTCGCCCCCTCTGATCTCTTGTATGACTCCTTTCTTAACTCTTATTTTCCTCCTCTCACTTTCATCTCCTAGCTGCTTTTATGTACCAGGTATCATATTTGCATGGGCCTGGCCTGTGACTGTGTGTCAGCTGCTGGTTGAACTCATCAATTATTTACCTAAGTGCAACACACTTCTGACCCAAGCCCCCTCCACCTTCCGTTGCTGCTGTTGACTGAACCCTGAAGCAGCCCGGTGAATTATTCACCAGTGCCCTCTCCGTCTGGCCACAGGCCTCCAGAACTACCTCTCATTTGGACACGATTGGTTTTCAGTCTGAGGTGGCGAATAAACTGCACCTAATGCACACATCACCAACCCTTTATTCTGGTTTAACCTCCTGTAGGGGATTTATGTTGCTTTCATTAACCCGACCCAGCACAGCAAAGCATAATCTTATAGCTTTAAAATGATTCACAAGGGGTGTGTTTGGATGAGGCTTCAGGTCTAGTTACCAAGCAATGCTAGCTGGTGCAACAGTGCTATAGGATCAAGAGAGACTAAGCCAGAACACACGTCTGATAAATAACACGAGACCAGCTCCAGAAGTGATGGGAGGAGCGGAAAAAGGCTCCAATTGTAGCTTCTACAAAGCACTACCTAGAGATTAGAGATGAAGAGAAAGTTGTTTATGTGGGGGTAGGCGACCACGGGGAGCTTTAGAGACAATATCAGCAGTGTTTTATGTGGCATTAAGTACATGCATTCAAAGAGCAGGGAGCCGTTTAAAGGATGTGCAGTGGTTGGGTGTCAACAACAAGCGTGTCAGGCTGCATGGTGCTAATGCTTTGTATCGTACATGAAGGAGACATGAGCCTCCTCCTCCTCCCTGGGACTGAGCTGTTGTGACTGCTGCTGGATGAACACACAAAGTGGGGCTGTATGCATCGACCCGACAAGAGTCTTTAGAAAATAACCCGGTACTGGATTATCCTATAGGAACAATATCCAAACGTGACTACAAATATGGTTTCTTGTTGAGCATGTGTTTTTATCTTTACAAAAAAAAATCTTTACGTTTAAGTCCATATAAATAAATGACAGGCTTAGCTTTTCTTGAAGGGATATTTTGTCATTTTGAAGTATCAGTTTTTTATAGAGTTAGTCTCTGGGCCGTCTGACCAGAGCAATGCTCATAGTCCGATCAGGAGACACACCACTGCAAACTATGGACAGATGATTGGCTGTTCATGTGTATTTAAAACAACTCTCTTAACAATGTCCAAAATGTTATGGTACTGTACGTTCTGCTGAAACAGCATAAACACCTTAACTAAGCAAACTGTATCATGCTAAACTGTAGAGGTGTACATTTTCATGCATCAGATTCAATTTCTGAGCAAGTGTTTTAATGGTTACCTGAATATTAGTCATGGTTCAGCAGCAGTCAGAGGATTACTTCCTGTTTCTAGAGACTCCGCCCCATTTGAGTGATGCTGTTAATGGGTATGGTTCTTGCTGTAGATAAATGACTAATAGAACGGCACTTCAAAATGACCAAACATCCCTTTAAAGAAATGCATATCACCCACTGTCCCTCATTCCAGAGTTTTATACTGTACGTCTAATGTTGAGAAACGATAGAGATAAAGCCAATTTTGTCAAATCTTGAAAATAATCTTGCCTTGCCTTGTCTCGCTCTCTTCTGCTTATCCGTGTCTGGGTCAGGGGAGCAACAACTCATGAAGGGCATCCCAGACCGTCCTCTCCCCTGCCATGTCTGCCTGCCTGGAGACGTACTTCCTCCATGTTAATAATAATAATAATAATGCATCAGTTTTATATAGCGCTTTTTAGGTCACTCAAAGACGCTTTACAGAGTTGCATTATTCATTCACACAGTCATTCTCACCGGTGGTGGTAAACTACGACAGACGTCTGTAGCCACAGCTGCACTGGGGCAGACTGACAGAAGCGAGTTGAGCCAGGGGCCACCTAGAATCTTGAAAATAATGTTTTGCATAACTTCATATTGCATAATTGTGCAGTTATCAATCAATTTCAGCTACCACCACACCTAATTGTGACTCAATGCTTGCAGAATTCAGTTGTAGTCATTTTTTGTTAATTAAATGTTGCTAATGTTGGTGCCAGTCTTGAAACATTTGATTCCAAATGTGAATCAGCTGTAGATGTCCATCCAGTAAATACTTTCTAAGAGTTTTGAGATATTTAGCAAACAGACAGAAAAATACATAAAAGTCAAACAAGAACGTTATGACCCGTTGTTTGACTTTTAGCAGTGGGAGATGTTCAGACAAGACAGATCAGACATCAGCTTTTACTGTTATGAATAACAATGAAAACACCTCAAGCAACTAATCTGTGGTTGGCTAATGAGCTTTCAGCTGTCTTAAATAATTATCAATCTAGCTGAAACAGCGTGTTTACATCAAAGCCAGTAAAGTTCAGATTTAACAGATGTGGTATTTGTGTTATTGTGGCCAAATATAGAAACATGTAGCCATCAAACCGAACATTAATTAAGCTAGGAGAAGAGTCCACAGTAGGTCTGAGCTCCTGACACCTGCTTAGCATTTATCCACACCCAAAAAAAGTCCACAAATGAGATGAAAGCTTGAGTAAGTGGTGCGACGAACGCGGAGAGGTCAGATCGATGGGCCACCAACTCAGATACCATGTTTATCTCAGGATTGGCATCAAGAAAATTGTAACTAGTGGTGTAGAAAAATACAACTTCCCACAGGCCCATCTGGTATTGATGCTGAGCGTGTGTTTATCCTCCCGCTCTATAGGACTGCAGAGGATGTGTTTTGTATTCCCATCCAGACGTGTAATTTATGGGCTGACTTCAGTCGTTGACCTATTCAGAATCAATATTGACAAAAGGAAAAATATGCAAAAGGCAGATCTGACCGTACATAAGCTGCATTAGGTGAAACGAGCTTCCACGCCTCTATTTGTCTCAGTGGATCAAAACACTTGGTTAGCAATGATTTTGCTGGCCGTCACAGCTGTCCGTCGTCGCCTTCAGTCATCAGCTGCATCAATCGGGTTATTAGCACCCCCTAACTGACGCCGCCACATTTTAAATTGATTAGTGGAAATGGCCAGCGACACATTGGAGCCACGATTCATAAAAATAGAAAAATGGTTCCCTTGTTGGTTTGTTTTGGATCTGAAAGAACAGAAGAAAAAAATAGTGAGGCAGAAGTGTTCAAAAGTTATAAAAGAAGGCTTGAATTTAACATCAGCTAGTTCAAAAACACTTTACATTTAGGATTGATGTGGGACCAGATTTTGTCCAAGTGGTTGATTGGGCTTTATTTTTGTTTTTACATGACCCCATTGAGCTCTATGACTGTTTTATTTATAAAACACTAGTTTGAAACACAAGTCACCGCAAAGCAATGAAAAGAAAGAATTCAAAATAACATCAAGTCCAAGTTCAGGTCAGCTGATTGCATTAAATGAAATTCAGTTGTAAAACAACTGGATCTATTATAAAGTGCTAGTTAGTCAAATTATCCTCTTATAAAGGAGCTAGCTGATTGGACTGAAGTCTGTCATTCTGCGTAGTGCAGTACGAGGATGACTTTTGGAGAAAAGACCCCCTTTTAACAGGAAACAGCAGAACCAGGCTCAGAGTGGGCGGAGCCTGGCCCACTGGGTCTGAGAGGCAGTGGTCACTCATCCTTTATCCTCTGCAGCTTGTAGGAGATGTTGCTCTGTCTTGTTGGAGTATGCAGGACACAAATGATGACATTCAGGCAGAAATCGGCCCAAATCAACACTTTTAAAAGTGAAATCAGGACAAAATCCAGAAAGACATTTTGTCACTATAAACGGGATCAAACGCAAAGATGAGTGAGATATGAGGCTGAAGATTTTACAAAATATTTAGAGCATCCAGCTTCTAAAGCAAGAAAAGCCTGCCTTTATTTAAAATACCCACCTGATATATAGCAAACAGTAAAATGGCTCCATTGATATTTCTCAGTTGCTTCATTTCATAAAAGGATGTGAAAAGTTTGTAAAGCAATGGATTTGTTTCATCTTCGGTGATAAAAGACTTCACTCGCCCTTCTAATTTCGTTTTTTTTTTCTCTATGAAGGCCGAATATCCTCTACTCACAAGGACATTTTGGTTCCCTGAGGCAAAGACGTCCGTGTCTGTCAGCGCGTTAAATGGGAGGGGAGTCCGGAACACGGTGATTTGACCGAGGTCAGCTCATTGTTGTGTGCTGCACAGGTACAAGGCAGATGGATCCGGCCCTTTGGTGAAATTAGCAAAGCTGTTGTCCTTGGTGGAATCAGCTGTCTTTCACAGATGCCTTGTTTTTTTCTCTTTCTTTTTCAAAAACAATGTAATGCAATAGATTGGGGACAAATGATGAAGTGGGTCTTATTTAATTAGCTCGGAGTAATCGCTGCTTTATTGTTTAAGTGTTTTCTCTATGGGGTAAATAGAGTGTTGCAGATTAAGTGTGTGGGAATAAAGGGCGTGTGCAGTCTGCGTTCAGACACTTTGCCTTCGTGAGAATGTGCTTTAGAGCCTTTCTTTCTTTGGAAGTCTGTGCTGATGCAAGTCTAGATGGAAGGTGCCTGGAGGCTCCCATTTGGTGCTAATACTCTGATTTAGGGGCGAGCCATCAGCTTGTCAAAAAACCGAAGGGGGGAAAAATGTACGCCTACACGCTTGAATTCTTAAAAGAAAATAGATAAAAAGTCTTTTGAAACTCGTGCAAATTCATGTTTTTGCATTTGACGAATCTTCAAAGGTTGTTGAAGCCATTTTGACGTGGGTTTTTCCAACACGTAGCAATGAAAGTGTAAGTAAAAAGTGTTGGTTTTCAGAGGCTGAAAACACGGCATGGCTTCTCATTTCCTTCGATACTGCTGTCTTACGTTACTTCATGTTCTTACATGCTCCAAATAATCTCCAAGGCTTTTCCCCTCATCTTTCTAATTAGTATTTATCAAGCTGTGACACAAATACAAACTTATAATCGTCACATTTACTAGATCAGCTTTCATTAGTTTATAAGTGGAGCCAACTGTTGTAGCAGAAAACTAAATTTCACTGCAGGCCAGCAAACACTGAGAATAACTAAAATCTAAATATTTAATTATGTCTACAGATAAGGTCAGAAATGTATACCGTATTTGCCCGAATATAGGACAACCCTGATTATAAGACGACCCCCATTTTTCAAGACTGATCTTCAGAAAAATGAATAAATTCACTTTATAAAGAAACTATTTTTAATTAAAATTTGAGCAAATTATTTATATGATACATGTAGCGTTTAGAAATAACTTAGTTATTTTAACTACACCCTCTTCAGATAAACATTAGAACTTATTTCTGGTTTATAATGAAAAGTGATAAACTGTCATTTAACCCTGATAATAGCTAATATTTATTGAAGGTATCTAGGTTCTTTGAAAGAGTACAGTGAATTAAAATACCTTATTAATAACGTGAAGCTGAGGCAGATAAGATTGAACAATCATTTAATTTGAAAAACCTAAGAACACAGACAGATAAGACAGTTTGAAAGTTTGATGTGAACACAATTAATATTCTTAAACATGTCGAGGATGTTAAAGATAGTTTTAATTGTGAGTTTTAACGGACCGTAGCATATGTTTTAATGACTAGGGAAGTTAGTTAATTTAGTTAACCTAGTTGGGACTTTAAGAGTCAATTTAGGCTAATTTGAGTTGTTATGGGATTTAGTTTTGGCTTAATTTAGTTTGGAAGAATTAAGCTTTATCAAAGCAAACCTCTCGATCAGAAAGTGGTGTTCGCTCACTGAAAGGTGGACGTTCCTGGATCTGGCAGGCGTTGGTTTCTCCACGAGCTGAGGCTGGAGTCCCTAGACTCGGAGTGGTGGTCCTGGAAGGCGTGGCCGCCGAGGACCTCACCGGGCAGTCCGTGGATACGTCCGGATCAGCAAGGGAGGCATTTCAGCAGGCATGCTGAAGTCATTTCTGATCAGCTCCCGTGGTGAGGGAGAGACGAGAGGGAGAGACACAAGCAGGTCTCTCAAGGCCTTGTTCAAAGCTGATGAAAGTTCAGCTAAGACTCTGAAGATAGCTGCTCAGCTACATTCAGGCTGTAGCTCAGACCAAGACAAGACTGTAGCAAAAGACTAGACAAGACTAACTCGTACCGGAACTGAATATTAGTTTTGAGAAGAGTTATCTTAAATTCAACCAATCAGAAGATATTAAGTGTACTAATCAGAACTGATTTAGTGAAGTTGTGGATGGATCTGATTGGGTAGGGGACTGTGAGGGAGTTACCAACTCACATATGACTTCCGCCCATTAAACACTCACATTATAAATGTAGAAATGCATGAAATAGCAGAGAAGCATTATAACACTTTGAGTGTGTGAGAGGGCAAATGCCCTTGGAGCAGGAACACTACAGGCGACTGTTCTGTAAACAAGAGATTACAGTTGGAACACCAGTCTGTGGTGTTAAAGAAGAGACTTCTTTACAGAGAGTGTTTTATTAGACCAGTTAGTGTCCAGTTAAGGTCATCTGGGAGATGGACACCTGAAAGTGGACAGTAGGACACCTGTAGGAATCTTGATTCAGGGTTAACCATAATCCAAGAGTGATTGTATTCCAAGTTATTGGAAAGAAATTGATAATTGTTGTGATGGTCAACAGAGGTCAAAGGTCAGAGGATATAGCCTATTTGGTGAGGCTACATACCTTAATTATAGACTGCTTTAATATTTGCTTATTAATCAGAAAGGAATTAAAGTTCTATGTGACAACATATTTCAGTCATGGGGGGGGGGGGGGGGGGCTGGCTGTGTGGGCCCTCCCTCCTCCCTCTCTCCTTCTCTCTCTCACTGAGATGTGTGTGTGTGTGTGTGTGTGTGTGTGTGTGTGTGTGTGTGTGTGTGTGTGTGTGTGTGTGTGTGTGTGTGTGTGTGTGTGTGTGTGTGTGTGTGCGCGCGCGCGCAGCTTCAGAAACCGGTCTTGTGTGTGGACATCAGGCAGTGCTGGGTTCTCAGGTGTTTTTCAGGCTTGAGGAAGAATGCGTGTGTGAACCGAGCAACGCGCTCACCTGTACAGAGCTCACGCTGAAAACACTGCAGCCGCCGCGGGTCCACTGGTCCGACAGAAGGTGTCGGCTCCATACGTACTAAACAGAACCGGACCGAGCCAAAAACCCAAACTAGTCTGAAAACGCCAGAAGCTGGCGTTGGGCTTTGCCATCAGGTGTTTTTATCCTCAGTGGACCTGTAACTTTGAGGTGGAGCGGACGTCTGGGACTGCTCGCGGTCTACGAGCTGCTTGCTGCAGGCGCTGCTTGCTGCAGGCGCCGCTTCTGGCGTTTGAACATAAAGCATGCGCCCCCTGCTGGGGCGCGATAGTAAGACGACCCCCCCTTTTTAAAATAATTTTTAATGAAATAAACCTCGTCTTATATGCGAGCAAATACGGTATTTACCGGTATATTGAGGCAACTGTTGATTTATGGTCATGGTTCTTTTATCTGGGAGGAAGGATTCTATCACCAGGGGTGCACATAATCTTTTCAGTGAGGTACAAGTATGGGATTAAACTTGTGTCAAAAGAATCAACTAAAAAATACAGTCTCTCACAAAATATACCAAAATAAAGCAACCAAAAAGAACATTTTAGAAGCAAAAAATCACAAAAAAGCAAAACATAATTCTTATCTAAATGTTTATATTTCTAAACAAAATTATTATATTTTACTTAACAATTAATATTTAATTTGTATGACACACCTTTTTGGTTCTCACTTTATTCTGCGTTACTTAGACTTTTTAGGCTTTTATTCTGAAGGGCATTTTTTGCTTCTGCTCTATGGGTTTTTGCTTTTGAAAGATAGCAGTGGTGTACTGCTACACTACTGTAACACTACACTACACTAAAAAAAAAAAAAAAAAAAAAAAGAAAGATAGCAGTGGGAGGGGCTATTCAGTGTTTTGATCTCATTGGTTATGAGGGTTTGGAGTAGGTGGCTCCAAACCTATGTCAAACAGATAAAACCACCCCAGCAAAACCTAAATATACCCCTTCAGAATAAAAGCCTGAATGGTCTCCATAAGGCAGAATAAAATGAGAACCAAAGAGATGTGTCAAAGTAAAAACATTTACAAAAAATGAATCGTTCAAAAGTTCAAATTTGTTTTTTGTACAGAAATGTAAATATTTACTTATGAATTATTTTTAACTTTTTTTTAGTGATTTAATTGCTTTTGAATTTCATTCTTTTGCTTCTGAAATGTTCTTTTTAGTTGATTTATTTGGGTATATTTTGTGTGTGTGTGTGTGTGTGTGTGTTTGTTTTTTTGTTGTTGTTGATCCTTTTGGCATAAATCTTATCCCATACATGAGTGAGTATGAGGCATTGATGGTGGGTTCTTTACCAAAACACAATATTTGACGCTGTTACTGACATAGCACATCGAGCATGAGCTTTTATTGAAAACATGCGTTCGTTGTGCCACTGGGTGATGCAGAGCAGTAGACAAAATTCAATAGATGGTAGATGTAACAAAGTATTGGCAAAGGAGCTGTGGTGCACATGTTATCTTTTCACACTCCTGCAAACCATAGATGACACATCTAGACACAACCATGATTTTGAAAATGGAGAGTTAGTTTAGTTTTTATTGACATTTTAAAGGTACTATATGAATACAGTTTTTCAATTAGTAAAACAATTCAATACAAGTAAATACAAAAAAAACCCCCAGAATAATCCAGCATCCCAAAAGGAGTAGGAGGAAGTATAAATGTATGAAATGCATTCACATGTTTATGTTTATTCTGGGTTTTATCTCTTCCACACAGGGTCAGAAGTACAAAGGCTGAAATATGAGCATACATCCCCACTAATATCTAGTTGTATATTTCAGCAAGTTGCACCTTGACTTTTGTATCCATCAACAGGCTTCTGGTCTAATTGTGGCTGATGGTTTACCTCTCAACTCATCAGAATTGGTAGTTTATTTAAATGATTTGGTTTCCTGGAAGAGATTCAGCTTCAATAATAGTTTTTAACAGGGTTGAGTTGAGGGTTTTGTGAAGGTCACTCCAGAGGCTGAGTGTTATCCTGCTTTATCAAATCAGGATCATGTGTTTGGGCTCATTATCCTGCTGCGACTCTCAACGGTGTCTAATTTAAACCATCTAGCTGATGGTTTCTGGTAAAGCTGACGAATGTAGAAGTCAACCTTCTTCTTTGGTATTCAATGCACCAGTCCAGCAGCATGCTGCACTGTAAAAAATCATAGCCTCAAAAAGTTGTTTCAATCTATCTTTATAATTTCACTCAACTTGTCTAGTTAAGTTTTGCTTGTTAAACTTACTTTTTTGTGTTTTGATCAGAAAAACTTAAATTTATGAGTTATTCTGACAAATTGTTACATTTTTCTCCATCAGTCAACTTAAATTTGCAAGTTATAGATTTTTTTTTAATCTGAAATTTGGCAGGTTTGGAGGAGTAGGATTATTGGTGATACCATATAAGTAAAATATTTATATATATATATATATATATATATATATATATATATATATATATATATATATATATATACTATACATTATATATATTGTATGTATGTTCAACAAGTAACTGCATGGTGGCGCAGTTGGTTAGTACTGTTGCCTCGCATTAAGGAGGTTGTGGGTTCGCATCCCGGCACTGCGGCCTCTCTGCGTGGAGTTTGCATGTTTTCCCCGTGTGTTCTCGTGTGTTCTCTCCAGGTACTCCAGTTTCCTAGTAATTTGTCCTTAGGTGTGAGTGGGTGTGTGGCTGATTGTTCATCTCTGTGTGTCCCTGCGATGGACTGGCGACCCGTCCAGGGTGTCCCCCACCTCTCGCCCCCTGACCCCTGGAGATAGGCACCAGCTCCCCCACAACCCTCTGTGGAGGATGAAGTGGTTACAGAAAATGGACGGGTGGATGTTGAACAAGATAAACTGATTTTTTTAAATGGCTAAGCTAACAGGATTTGTTGTTTCAACTAACAATTTTAAGTTAAAACAATGCATGGTTATAATTTATGATATTTGTACAACTTAACATTTAGAGTTGAAAGAAAGTGTTTGGTTAAGTTGAATTGAATCAAATTTTTAAGGCAGCCGGTGAACTTTCGTTTCTAAGTTGAACTGACTTACTTTATTTAACAGTGTGCTATCTACCACCACTATGCTATTTGGTTCATTATTCTTATGCCTGAATGACCTCTCTAAACATACTTCTTCTCAAACAGCTAAATCTTTGTCTTGCCAGTCAAAAATGAACAAGGGGTTCATGTGGATGATCGACAGTCTGTTACCTCAGTGATCTTTGAGCAGATGACTAGATTTATCAGTTCTGACTCATAAAATGTTGCAGAGTTTAAAAAGTTGATAACAGCTCTCAGAGAGGAGGTTAGACCATGTTGTGGACTAGCTACAGTAAGAATCACAACTCAGCATTATCTGCCTGTATTTACATCTGCTAGCCCCGCCCTCAAACCTCAGACCAGTCAGCAGACTGAACATCGTCACCTGGTTTATAGTGACGCATTTATATGTGTTTGCTGTTTTTCCTGTGACATAAAATACCAAAATTATGAACTGATTTGGACTAGAGGAACCAACTACAGCTGTGAAAACATCTGATCTCAACAGTGTTGCTGTTGATGTTTATACCCAGAACACCTCTGGGAGGTGGAGAATTGTGGCACCTTGCAGGTCATCACTACATCACCTCCACCTTTGCTTCTGGAGACGGTTGCAATGTCCTTCAGAAAAACATGAGTTGTTTAGATCGAACCACTTTAAAATCTACCTGAAGTCAGTCTTTTATTGCTGTCCAAGTACATCGAATCAAATGATAAATGTGTAATTGCTCCTTCTGGTTGTGCTCTCCATCCTCTTTTTGTTTCCTTGAGTGCTCTGCCCACTTTACATCCTTCATCATGTCCTCCAGGAGAGGTGAGGTGGAAGCGCTGAGCACAGAAATAGCCACTCATGCATCACTGCAGTCGCACAGCCTGGTTTGCTCCTCGGCTCCTTCCGTCTCTTCTTTTGTCTTTTTAAACAAAGGAGTAGATTGTTAACCCCGTGGAGAGTGCTGAGCTGAACCACCACCTTGCAGCTCCTACGCTGTTCTCCATTTTTCTCCAGTCAATTTTTAGCTCTGATGGGAAATAATGTGCTAATAGCAGCAAGAGCATGCATACTTGTGTCAGCTGAATTAGACATGCAGCGCTGTGATTGTGGATGGATTGACTCACGGATCTACTTTCTTTAGGCATTTTTCACTCATTATGAAGGGCGTTGTTACATAAGCATTGAAGAACCCTTCTAACCATCTCATTTGTGATTCTGTCACGATTTTTGTGTTTTCGCATCCACGGCTTTGAAAAAACGGATTATAATCCACATGTGGTTTTGGTTGCAGCACAACAAATAATGTGGACAAAATTAGCAAAAATGTGCGAGAAATGTCCCAAAATTGGAGCTCTAAAGCTAAGGTAGAGCTCACAGTACAGTATAGCAATCTCAGTTTGAGCCTTTTTTTAACTGATAAACTGATGATGTCACACACTTAACGGTCTAACATTTTCAAATCTCATATAAACACGTCTTTTTTCCACAAACTTTATAGTGCATGTAGTTTCTGTTGGGGGGAACCTTGTATCTTCAAAAATGTCACTTTCTTTTTCAGAAAACAAACCCCAGAGATCGACTTCTTTGAAAAGTCAGACATAAAACCACACATCATTGTGAAAGATGACCAATAGAGCTCATTTATGGAAAAACACAACTCCTATTATGTAAATTATACATCAAAACGTTAACCTTTTAGTCCTCTTTCACCCACTGTGTTTCTCACTACTGTTGGAATTATGTTTTTCTCTCAAAACCCTCAGAGTGCAGAGAGTACTCACCCAAACCTCTAAGCTTCAGTAACATGTTCTTATCAAAATGACCTGTGATAAATCCAACATAACACACTGTAGAAACACAAAACTTCACTCATGTAACCATCAGAGTCTTCTCCTGCTTAATGTTTTTAATAAGATTTTAAATTCTCTCACACACATAAGTTTCTGTCTGGCTCTTGTTTGATTTCAGGTAGTGAGAGACACTGGTGTATTGTTGCCATAGTGACCCTATTGAACTAGTAGCAGCAGTGTTATCTTGAGTTAAAAAAAAAACTTTTATACATTTTAGACATCAAAACAGAGCTATATTGTCTCAGAAAGATGGTCTTGGAATGCTGAGCTGTAGCTGATTTGGCAAATTTCAGAAATCTGAACATTTCTAGTTGCTGTGGTCATGGCTTCAGCTCATTTTGTAGAAACAAGTTCACAGATAAAATAAAATCCATCATTTTGCTTTAATTTAATCTGGTGGGTTTGTGTAAACCAGTGGTTTTCAATTATTTTCTTTCAGACCCCCCCTACAGGCATAGATGGTCTTCACGGCACATTCCATATAAACGTTCAACCCTCATTCAACCATTAGACACCCTGGAGTCGCCGCTACACCCGAGAGTAGATACACATGATCTGCATCTGATTTGCAGCATTTCCAGGTCATTTTCTGCCGACTAATCTGACTAACATCTCCAACTCGCCTCTCTGCTCTTTAAACCGAACTGGGTTGCCAGATACTCAACGTTATCCTGCACAAGAGTCTGCAAAAACCCAGCACAAGACGAAAACGGGCCCAAGCATGATTACAGACACTAATCCTGAAAAGTCCTCCTGCTTCTCGAACCCCACGGAAACCTCAGGGGGCGCGCCTCACTGTCTGAGAAGTACTGGTGTAAATGTACTCACATAAAGACTTTCTATTAGTATTAATTAGTGATAAAACTAAACTGAGTCTAGTTCTGTTCAGATCACAGATTTGATGTAAACTCTACATCTTCATTTAACTCATAACATTCTCCTTCACCAGTCTCTCACCCTTTAAAAGTCTCCCACCATCCTTTACCAGCCTCTACCTTTTTCATTAGATTATGTTCATTTATGACAGATTTTCTTCCGCTGAATTTTGTTGTGTTTTACTCTCCTCCTCAGCTCCACTACATGCTTTTATCAATACACTAACCCATTCTCCACTGCCACTGAGATTTATGTAAAATCCATCTTCATTTCTATTGTTTTTCATCAAGGCGCTCTTCCTTTCTAAATTTGCAGGAATGGTCCCAGTAAATCTGGTGAATCCAACAGAATCTATCAAAAAGCACAAGTCTCAGCCTCCCCTCCTTTGTTTGTGTAATGTTTTAGTATGAATCTTCTTTTGAGAGTAAATACCACCTGGTTAATAATCTGTCTGCTTGATAAATGGTTTGCATTCTCCTTACCGAACAATGAGTTTGACCCTTTTGGAAGTTACCGTATAGCTGCAGCCTTCTTGCTTTCTTTCTCGTCGTATAAATGCTGTTTTAGTTGTAGGTTTTGACGCATTAGTTGCTACTAATTTCTGTTAATATGAGCTTGTTGTTTAGTTGAATAATTCTGAAGCTGATTAAAACCAGGAGGGACAAAAACAGAACCAAATATCAGACCACCGGCATCATCGAGGCTTTGTTGTGCGTTTTTACACAAATTGACATTCATGGGGAATTAAGACCTGATATAGTAGTTGACTAATTAATCCTCCAGTGGCTTGGAGTCCATTCAAACCCAGCTCCCAGTCTGCTGAAGGAAGTTTCACACCTCAGGATTTTAGATGTTATTTCCTAAAGTTTTTCTTCATTTTTTTCATGGAACAGACCTTATAAATTATGCACATACCTACATTATTCAGTGTGTTTACAGGCCCTCCTCCAAACACACAAATACTTTCTAATAACCCAGTAAATAGTGAGTAAAACCTCCAGAGCGCACTGCTTTACTGGAAATGAGCTCCGACCTTTGTCCTTTTGATCTGAGCCCGGCAAGAAAGACACATTGAAACTGATCAGGTGAAGCATCGGAGAGGAGAGGCAGCTGATCTGGACAGTAATGGTAACACATAGAGGGTGCTCCGCATGCTGCAGAACATTCATCCTCATAAAAATACAGTAACCTATTCTTCACTTTCTATAGGGCCTAAGAAAGACGAAGCAGTGAATCTATACCGTACATGACAGCACAGGATGAATTTCTTCTGAAATCAAAGATGAGGATTACATACATTAGACATGTCCTATGGTAAAAGTCATTTGGCATTTAGTGAATAAAGCATTTTCCATGAGATATCACCAAACTCTGACTAGTTCCTCTCTCCTGCTGTGTAAATATCAAGATCATGATTCACCGCGGGGCTCCAAGATGGTCACATGCTGGTTCTGATCAATAGAAGGCACAGAGGACATGTCAGTGATATGTAGTCCCTGGAGACGTACGTCACCCTGCGTACAGTAGCAGTCTAAATATCCCCTGCCGCAAAACGGGAAAAAAGGTCCAACGAGTGAGTTTTACTGTGAAGGGTGAAAAACTGCTCCCTCGTCAGAGCGAGCTCTGCTCTGGCTGCATTAGACTCTCAAATAAAAAACAACACCATGCATGAGCGAAGTGGGAAAGCTTTCTGCCTTCCTTCATAATTCACACAATGCAGTAAAGTACCAAAACTTCATATTGCTAAAAAAGGATACTAGCAAAGTAATGCATGCTAACATGACTAGTCACAGACGAGACTTGCAGGTGCGGAACAAAAGTGTTTTTAGGGGGATTTTTTCACTCTTTTGAAAAAAAAATTACTCTTTATTCAAGAAAAACACGAGTTTTTTCAACATAAAAGTACAAAACCACAGCTATTAGCTTTCTCATCAACGCTGGCTGTTCTCTGATTGTCTTCAAATACTGGACAACAAGCTAATTGTAATAACAAAACACTTTCATAAGTTTCATTCACAATAAAAACAGTAAGGTGGTACAAAACATTTAAACCTGCCATCAGGGTGAAACCCACTTCAGTTTTTTTCCTGGTTGATCTGACACTGCTGCAGTTCTGCTTTTGAACAGCAGGTGTTGCTAATGAGAGCTCAGTTCCACTGAACAGCAGAAATTGCAGCAGAAAAAGATTGTAGACTGTGAAACTTATCCTACAGATGAACACAAACGTGTGAGCCCTGTACCTATACCTTTAAAGTCACACTATGTAACTTTTTCATATTTTAATTTGTTTTTATTGAGCCAGTATGTGTTAATCTGACCCTTTACAGGGTTAATGAAAAGTCGCTCAGCCCCATCTGCTGCTTGTGTCCAGAATACCACGTTTACAACTTCTGAGTCTCCTGTCCGGTGTCCTGAAGTCTCACAAAGTCACGACAGTTAGGCTAACCCAATGTGGATAGCTGTTATGCTAGCACCAGAGTGTTTTTAGCTCATGATTCCTGATTTTTTTTATCTCTCCTTGCTTGAACACAGCTGATTTCTTTGAATGAGTGATGAACTGCTCCAGTCGCTCCAGTTAGATTTAGTTGTTTCTGAGCAAAGACAATGCTAACGTTTTCACCACAGTGATTTAAAACGTACACTAGGTGGTGCTAAAAACAAGCCCAAATGGCATAGTGTGCCTTTAACAGTAAAATCTTGAAGAAATAAACTACCTGTAGACGTTTGTTATGGTTAAATGGATCAGATTTAAAAGTCATCCGTCTAGATTTAATCCCAAAACATCATTAGTGCAGGACGGTCCCACTGATCCAGTCACATCTTATATGTTCATACCGATAAACCGATACCAATAAATCTTCACATTCTATCTTCTGTCGTTCCTTTCCATAAAGTTTCCCAAAACGTGTCCACGTTTAAATTCCTTGCAGGGTCTTCCTAATCCTTGTTACCCAAAATAAGAGAAGCTTCCATCTAATAATAAGTAATCAATCAGTCTGAGATGTAGAGAAGAAGGAGTTGAACAGCTGCTGTGCATTGAAGTTGTAAACTGAACCCCTCATGCTGTCTGTTTGGTATTACACGTGTTTGATTCATGTTTCCGTCCTGCTGATACGTTCCCTGGTAGTCTTTTGAGGAGTTAAATGCCCCGACGATGCTTCCATTCCTCTTATAGCGAGGCTGTGATTTACTGCGCGCTCTGGCTCTCCTCTCCCAGCCTCAGAAGCAGCCACAATAACAACCCAAGCCTAATAATGATTCCTAATTGGGAGCAGTAATTGGAAATAGCAACTTCATTAGTGAGTGACAGCAGCAGGTGATAAGACGGGGGAATACTGTGCAGCCAGTGATGCTAGAAACTCATTATCTGTAATGCATGCCTCACTCCTTAATTATTTGAGAGGATCTTCACACTCTTCACATCCCCACAGTCTCTTTCTTTGACTGTGGGTTTTAAAGTAGCTCCTTTAAAGGGGGTGCCTCTGTTATCGGTGTCTGGGAGGTGGATGGCCCTGGGATGAAAGCGGTAAGCGGTGGAGGGGAGCTGTAATGAGAACCTCCGCGCTTCGGCCTTTGATGCAAAGACGCAGCTCTCCGCGTTCCCCTCGCCGCAGCCTGCCGCAGTTCTTAGATTTTTAATATGCTCGACATTGCTCACCATCATTTTTCATTAGCAGCTCATTACTGCTGCGCAAATACAAACTGTCACCAACAAGTTTAGCTTTAGCACACACTCAGAGAGGAAAAAAAAACAAAGTCCCTCCCATTCTCCTTGAAGGGGAATGTTCATTAAAATAGGATGCTTATCTATGATGTGTATTGAAACAGCACAAAAAAAGAGAAAAGAATGTATGACCGCTCTAGGTGGAGGTTCTGACCCGAAGCAGAGTTTGATTACTGGGCAATTTCCAGCTGGTATTTGTCCTGTGATTGGCTGTTAGAGCACCGAGGGAGACGGGGGAAGAAGAGGCAGAGAATGAGAAATAAGAAGGAGGGCCCTTGAACAAAGTAATGGCACTGTTAATGCTAATGCGCTGCTCAGAGACAGAGGGGGGAGAAGAAGAAAAGTGATAAAAGGAAACAGAAGATTCTGGTGGGCTAATGGTGTGATCGAGAAAAGAGCTGAGATTAAATCTTATTATTATTAAGATCAGAGGAACAAGTGAAGCTGAAGAGATGCTAAATATAAGTTTATGATGGAGTTCACAGCCTCTGACTGCTAAAGATTCCTGTTATTCCCACAGGGCAGCGAGTTCCCTCAGACCCTGCTCTCTATCTACGGTAGCTTTTTATGTCTTTAAATAACATTTTACCAGCAAAACAGGATCTTTTTACCTGTAGATCCTCCACCAGAGGGCAGCAAACCTGTAAAGTACTAATACTAATACTCTACTTGCCCTAAAGCAAGTGTGGAATGGCTACAAGGGGTGAAACATAAAAATTTCTCATAAAGAAACAAATGTGGCATTAAACTACAGAAATGTGTTGAAGGAGGTGTTCAAATATGTGAAATGTTTATGTTTATTTACTTAGCAGACAGTTTAATCCATTTACAACTATGAACCCATTCAGGCGGACAAGCACGGGAATAATAATAATAATAATAATAATAATAATAACTTTATTTATATAGCACCTTTCTCAGGCCAATGGCCACAAAGTGCTTTACAATAAAAACAATTATAAAAACACAAAGGATAAAACTTGATAAGAACATAATAAAACACAAAAATAAAAACTTGATAAGAACATGATAACACGCAAAATAGAACATATAACTCCACACAGAAAGGCATATTTATGTAGCTTCTACTTGTAATATATGAATCATATCATGTATTCATGTCCATCCATTCATTTTATGAACTCCAGTAATGGTTGCGGTGGAGATGGTGTCACCCTGGACAGGTCACCAGTCCATAACAGGGACTGTATTTACATGAAAAAACTAATATCTTAATAAATCTCTGGCTTTGGAAAGAGTTTGACCCGCTCTCTGAATCTGGATCTTTCAGGTTTGTCTTCAAACTTTTCCTCTTCCCCTGATCTTATTTATTTTTTGTAAAGGTGGACAAAAAAACAACAATGTTTTATAATCAAAGTTTTTTTATTATTTTTTCCAAAGTATAGTATAACACCAACAACAAGCAAAGAAAGAAAACAAAACAAAAACAGTGAGGTACAAAAAATGTAAAAATAAAGATAATAAAGTACAGATCCAACAGTGCACACACATAAAACACTTCGGTCCAGTCTACTAACATTATCACGGTGAGGTTGTAGTCACAAACAAACACATACTGTCCCACTGTTCTGTTAAAGTCTCATCACTCCGGTTTAATCTACCCAGCATTTTCTCACACGCTGCATTCCCGATCATTCTCTCTCTCCACATTTTGAGGGTTGGAGTCTGGGGTCCTTTCCAGTGCATTAAAATAAGACGAGCACATGTCACAAGTCCAGTGTTTAACACTCTAAAAACTGCTTTATCTAGCTGTGGAACCTCATTTTTATCTCCCAAAAGGCACAGTCTTGGTGATCTAGGGAGCTTACACTTCAACCAACCCTCCATGTATGTTAGAACATGGTTCCATATTGAGGAGATCATTGGACATGTCCATAAGGC
>SSNR01000053.1:1620591-1648905 GCA_006937965.1 Callopanchax toddi | reverse complement strand
CTCCTGTTCTGGTCTCTCCTCCTGTTCTGGTCTCTCCTCCTGTTCTGGTCTCTCCTCCTGTTCTGGTCTCTCCTCCTGTTCTGATCTCTTCAGGCATTCTTTTAGTTGAAACAAACTAAACTAACAGGTGTATTTTACAGGTTTAATCACTATTATTGTATTAAAGGCATGACTATGAGTTTTGTGAGCAAAAACTTTTTTAAATACCGCAAACTTAGCTAATCTGGCTAGCCATAAATATTGCTGCTGGGACAGAGCTACAGGACAAGTGGACCAATAAGACCAGACCAGATCATGTCTGTCTCTTTGTTGTTGAGACGTAAGACTTCCTGTTCAGCTGATCGGACCTCATTACAGCAGCTGGAGTAGAGCTGAACACTCTAAGGACTGAGGGCTGATGATGGAGATCATGTCTGTCAGCAGGACTGTTGTGATGTTTGAGGTGACCTTGTGACCAGCAGCATTTAGACCAGCATAGGGAACATTTGACTCCCTGTAGTCTGATGAATCCTTCCTAATGGACTGGTAGCAGGTAACAGGAGGGAAACAGGAGTAAATGTAGCTCTCAGTGGTCAAGGACGAGGATTTACTGAAAGCTAAAAGCTCTAGTAAAAACGATGAGATTGATTTGTGTGATATTACTGAGATTATGGGAATCTTCTGAAGAGCTCTACATGAACTTGAATGGAGTTACTGTGGAGACAGGCTAGATCCACAAAATAAAGACATTTCTAAATGTTCATTTTTAATTCCCCCTGATGGATTTTTTATAATACCAGTTTCTATGCAGTATTTATGTTAACATGTATTTGGACTTGGGTGAGAATGTTGAATTTAAACCTATGAAGTTAAACTTAAATACTGGTTAGGTTCAGAATCTGATTTTGACAGAAAATATTCGCTTGGAGTGAAACTAAAGATAATAAAGTTCATAACACATCTATAAAATAAATAAATAAACGTCATTTAGACGACCTTTGACTCATAAACGGACTCTTTGCCTCCTCTGTTGGTCTGGATCAGGTCACCCTGCTGCTGCTGCTAAATTCAAAATGTTTTTAATTCCAACATTACAGTATTAAACGTAGCTGACATAACAATAAAGACATTCCTCTGACTCATTTCAAAGCAACAATTCTTCTCTCTGTGCTGCTGAACTTCCATCAGTTATTTCATGACTTCAGTCCAGAATTTAAATTAATCCAAGAAACTTTGCAAAAGTTTGAATCACTTCTGACTTTTGCTTTCAAGGAGCCAGTGGTGTTAATCAATAGATCAGGTTTCCTGAAGGTCTTTTGGTGTTTCTTCTGTGGACATGAGGAATGTGTCACTCAGTTCCTGTTCTTTGGTCTTTGTGTCCAAGCATTTTCAGAGGAATGTATTTTTGGATTGTTTGCTTCATAATCCAGTTAACCTACAAATAATTTAAAAGGTTGCAAAGTCAGTGATGAATAAAAATAAAATACTTTTTTAATTCTCAAAAGAGCTATTGGTTAAAAACATGGCAAGTCTAAGACTCCATCCAAAGTGGACAAAGGAAGGTGTTTTTGTCCCTTATGGAAAGTAACTTCCACATGGGATCACAGGAACATGTTAGAAATGTTCCAAGATCGCACAGGAAACCTGAGCAGAACAGGTGTTTTACATGCTAATTTAACAGTTTCTACATGTGAAAACATGACATTTCCCCCCATGAAGTTCTTTTTCCTATTCCACATTCACAGGGAGAAATGTGGAAAACACAGTTCACATACATTCACTGGCCACTTTATTGGGTACACCTAGCTGGTACCAGGTTGGACCCCCTTTTACCTTCAGAACTGCCTTAATCCTATGGCATAGATTCAACAAAGTACTGGAAACATTCCTCAGAGATTTTGGTCCATATTGACATGATAGCATGACCACACACACACACACACACACACACACACACACACACACACACACACACACACACACACACACACACACACACACACACACACACACACACACACACACACCTTTACACCACCAGCAGCCAGACTATGTCTACATGCCTAAATGCACTGAGTTGCCACCATGTGTTTGGCTGATTAGTAATTTGCATTAATGAGCAGATGGACTGGTGTACCCAATAAAGTGACCAGTGAGTGTATGTCACATGGTAACCTTACATGTTTTCACATGTGAGTTCCTCATGTGAAGTTCATGTGTTTTTTTCTATCTAGTCATGCGTAGGACTGGATATTACAGGTTTTTGATGAAAGTACTAATACTAATACTACTTCTGGCTTTAAGGCCAGAAGTGCTTTCAGGCACATTTGTGACAAAACACTATAAGGGTAAATAGCCTGTATTTGTATAGTACTTTCTAGAGCATTCTACACTCCCCAAAGTGCTCTACAACACCAGTCATTTATCATAAGGGGTTGAAATAGAGAGTAAATCCAGGAAAAATCCAACACACAGTCAGAAACATGCTCCATCCTTCAGTTAATCATAGTTTTAATGATCAGCTGGTGGAATAAACCCTGACAGTTTGTTTAACAGGCTGTTTGTATAAACACTAAACTAGTTCACCCACTCACTTAAATGACCTAAAGACACATTTCCTCTGAATATGAATGGTTATTGATCAATACCACTCGAAGAGATTGCAGGAAAGTCTGGCCCTTTGATAACATAAAGACTAGACTCAAAGCTGCTGTAAATGATTGTTTAAATGAATCATTTTAGAGCAAATTCTGAGAGAAAATGAGCTGAAGCTGATTTATCAGATCGATAGCTCTCTCCAGCTAAACAGTATTACAGTATGGATGCTGCTGCTGGAGATGACAGCAAACAGATAACGTCCTGTTAGCATGATAACACAGAGCTAGCCTCTCTGTTTCACTGATCCCAGCGTCCCCTGCAGTCTTTAGCTGTGTCCTGGTGTGACACACACGGAGAAGGTCGGGCTCTGCCTGCTGATGTTTCTCTGTGATCCTGAAGCCTGTGGCTGTTGGCGGGGTCACAAAGGCCTCTCCTGGCACCGGCTGGAATCATAACCACAGGCTGATGACTTAAATCGTGAAGGGAGGCCTTTTTTGAACAAATTTGCATTTTCACACATTACGGAGAGGGATTTGGGTATTTTCTATTATAGATGCTTTTACCTATTTCTGTCTGTCTTTATGTTAATGTGTCTGTAGTCTTAGCAACGGATCTAAGACACCACTGACCAGCTTGTTATGGAATTTTATGAAAGGGTGAGTTTACAGTATAAAGTATTCTTAAAAGTGACGACTCTGGACTTATATGAAGTAATGCTCACACAACAGGTTCAGACAGTTTTTATAGGGCCTTCAAACTGGTTCTTCAGCTGTGGTGTGTTTACAGAAAAAGTGAGATCATTATACATCATCATTAGTGGATGCAAGTGACCAAATGAGTTTCCTGACTCAGTCTTAGAGGCAGGGTGAGGAGCTCAGACATCAGGGAGCCACTCAGAGTAGAGCCGCTGCTCCTCCACATCGAGAGGAGCCAGTTGAGGTGACATCTGATCAGGATGACTCCTAGACCTCCCTGGGGAGGTGTTTCAGGCATGTCCTGCTGGCAGGAGGTCCCTAGGACATGTTGGAAAGATAATATCTCCAATCTGACTCGGGAACGCCATGGGAGTTGGTTGAGATGCTGCCTCCATGACCGGGATCTGCAGAAGACGTCGAGGCAAATCAAGAACCAAGCTCACATCCACACCATAAATAAAAACATGTTCGCAAGAGTCCACGTCAGATTGGCTTCTTACATGAGCCGATATCGCAGGTCTCAATCACATCCGGCTCAGACTTCTACAAGAAACAATGTTTAAAGTACCAGAACAGAACTTTATGCTCACTTATCAGAATATAATGGTTTCACCACTAAGTGACCTGAATAAACACAACTAGAGCTAAACATCTGTCTTCAGCTTGGTCATCCCCAACACTTACTCCAAGCACTGAGGAGCCTTCACGAACACAAAAAAAACTATAACTCAGTCTGTGAGTGTGTGTGTGTGTAGTGGCTGTTGAGCTGACATGTGAGAGTCTCACCGCACAAACAGAACTAAAGTCAGAATGAGCTCTTCTGATGGAGTGACATCATCCATAACGTTAGTTTATAGATTTCATCAAAACAGCTGCAACTCCTTTAAAACAAGATGAACCCAATCCTCAAGAAAAGCCCAGACTGTAATAAATGCTGAGTCAGCAGTCACACTGCTGAGATCCTCTTCTTTTTTCTTCCACGTGTTTTGTTTTTATCTTCAGTTCTTTCATGACTTCCCATCTATGACATTTGGTATTAATATATTATACACTTTTAAATATATTTAGTTTCTTGTGAAATGTTTTGGTCCATTGAAAATAAATGTAGAATCCTTTAACCGCCCTAAATTTTTAGTAAAACTTTCTACTCTTTACATGTCAATCATTTCAGCCAACCTCCACCTGGAACCTCATTCACATTTTAAACAGCCCTCTACAGATTAAGCTGTCATACACTGAAGTATTTTTTGACATCTTTTATAAAATAGTTTTGGTTTTATGAGAATTTCAGAACAATTTCCTGAACTCTGGTGATGTCATCATCACCCCCCCTCTAATCCTAAAAGCTCAGATATTTTCTCAAATCTTTTGCAAACAAACTCTTTTTACTCTGCACATCGTTTGTAGTACAGAAACAAATAATACAACAAAATGTAGTGATTTGTTTCTACTTTCAGGAAACGTATGGCTGTAGGCTAATCTCTTCACAATCTGCAGGTTTCTTTAACTGGTTTGTAAACTGATTTCAGTTCCCTTTAAATAACTTTATTTGCTGTTTGACTCCTAAACTCTCATTGAAACTAAAGTTTGTTTTCTGATTAATCTCTTGTTAGGGCTAAAACAGTTCAGCCTCCTCTCTGGTCTTCACTGCATTTGTGCAAGAAATGTACTTTTGTCCAGTTAAAATTTTACATTTGAACTTTTTTGTTTCCTGCAAAAATATCCACATGCTAATGGGTAGTTCTCTATATTTTACTCCCCCACCTCCCTCAGCCCTGCACCTGCATCCCTTTCCCAACTTTCCGTCTTTATGCTTAGTGTGTTACTAATCAGGATGCACAGAACCAGACAGTTTGTTTTGCAGGATGGAATGGAAGTGTGTGTGTGTGTGTGTGTGTGTGTGTGTGTGTGTGTGTGTGTGTGTGTGTGTGTGTGTGTGTGTGTGGGGGGGGGGGGGGGGGGGGGGGGTTCTGGAACTATTGGCAAATTGGGTTTAGGAGGAGAAACTAGCAGGGATCTGATAGCAGAGGAAGTAAAGCAGGTGGTGTGTTTGTGAACGACTGCACGGATGCGTAACGACGGTTTTACCTAAGGAGGAACCTCCCCGCCGCACGCTGCTCGACGGAGGTGTTTAGAAGCTGGCACTTGATCTGTCTCTCAACATGGCTGCTCAACACGAAACCAAAAACACCCCCAAACTAACTCCTGCTTCCCTTGAAAAGAGGCCAACCTGCTCAACAAAGCAGTCGGTGCTCTTGGTGTTTGATGTGGATAAATATTTATATATGTGTGTGCTAATAACCAATGAAGCAGAACATCCACCATCTGCCAGTGCTATTCGTTCCTGTTTTTACCTCCTTCTCTTCCTTCACATCATCCATATGAGATTCCAACCAATTTACAAGAAAGAGGAAGCGACTGACACCCTCCACACTGCGTTTTAGCCTCTTTCTCCCGCCTTTCTTTCTCCATCCCCCTCAGCTGACCCAGATAGTGCAAAGCAAAGAGATGGAAAACACGACTTCAGCAGAATCAAAATGCTTTTCAGCGCTCTTGCAGACCATCCTTTTGTTACGCAGTTGGATGGGCGCTCACATATTGTTCCAGATGGCCGTATTTATAGTGAGGGTTGCGGGTTTTTTCTTCTTTGTTTACCCTTGAGCTAAATAAAGGTAACTCATTTAATATGCTCTGGTTTAAGGTTGCACATCTCTGAGGATTTTCTGTAGGAATAAGGACGGAGCAAAGACTTGCCTAAACTCATAAAGCATGTCTGAATCAATCATCACGGTATGAAAACGCTGACGATGCATTTCTATCTGAAATGAAAAGTGGAGATAAACAGGAGTTACACTGCTGCAAATGTCAGACTGCATGAGGAAATAGAGAATGGATACTATATGGAGAGTATTCAGTGATTTGTAGCAGCAAACAGCATGTACGTATATTAGGGTTGTGCAAACAAGTATTAATCATTATTGTTTTGGTCATCATTGTTTGGCAATCACTGAGTTGAAAAACAGACAAATCTTTAGCCAAAATCACACTTAAAGCATGGTGGTGTAGCTTGTCAAAATAAAAGCATGTTGTGACAATGTGAACACATAGAGAAAGCCCCCTAGATTCTATATTATGATCTGTGCTCATGTTCAAGTAGTCTATGTTGATAAATACATTCAGAGAAAGGCTCCTTTAGGTCCAATAGATTTTGTCTAGAAAGCAAAAACTTTTTAAAGCAGATGTTTTCTGATTATGGAAAGACTAAAATATCCAGAGTTCACATTTTAAGGAGGCTGCAGTTACCCATATGTATCAGCAGGTGGCAGAGTTGAGCTGTTAGGTCATGATTAAAAGTTATGAGTGTAAATTATGAGACCATAATTGTTTTTATCACACTACAATCAATAGATCAAGTAACAGACATATTCATGATAATAATCAGAGAAATACTTGAATGTCTCTTTAAGAAAACATTGACAGCCAGAGCTGCTATAAATGGAGAGAAGGGCTGCTACAGGAGCCCAGATGTCCAAAAAGGTAGTCACTGCAAATACTGTATTTTCTTTTTCCTCAAAACCAGGATGTTTGTAAATCTGGATGTCATTTCAACGAATGTTTGGGTTCATTTTACACCATCAGTGTGTTCTGCTCTGATTCTGTAATTGTTACTTGTACTGACTTTTTAAGGAGACATAAGAGTTTAGTCTTTGGATGAGGCGCATTTAGATGGTGTGACAGCATAGGAGCATGCTTACTGTGTGAAACTCAAGAAGTCAATCGGAAAAAATTTGTTTGTCGATTTTTTTTTCTGTGATTGTTCTGAGCTGAAACTTCTTTAATTACATGTCTCTGAGATAGATTTCACCAAGATGCAACATTTTCTGTCTCATTTTCATCAAAATAAGCCAGGGTATCATCAGCGTAAAAAGCCCATTTCATTGTCGATTTAAGACCTTTTTTCTTGGCGATGTACATCAGGATTCTGCTCGCTCCTCTTGACCTTTCCCTTGACCTCCTCTTTTGTCCTGGATGAACGACTTTGTACAAAGGGCGACATTTATTACGTCCTCTAAAGAAAAGCTGTGGCTAAGTATGATAAATGAGTGATGAATGTATCTGTGTGTGATTAATGTACGATCTGGTCCAGGTGTATTTGGGCTAACCGTATTTCTCTCTCTCTCTTTTTCCTCTCTCACACTCTCCCCCGCCCTCTCTGCTGCCTCAAAAACAACCCAATAGGTAAGTGACAGAATCCCACATTGCACACTAAAATGTCAAATTGAGTTATTTGGTTCATTTTCTCTGCTGAGAAAGGTATCGGCTGTGCCGTGCTACACTTAGACAGCAAATACAGAAGAGATGCAGAATGGGCTTAAAGGATTCCTCAGCTTTGAGGCACTGCCTCTGCCTGGTGCCTTTAGATGAAACTCAAACCCTCTCTGAATGAGAACTAATATACAGCACACTACTTTTGGGCCCAGTTCATTCAGAAGCAGTGGCAGATTAGTCTAATTAAAATGCTCTTTGTTGGTCAGTTGTTCCTGTATTCTTCTGGAAGCATCATTACAGTGATCCTGACTGTGATTCAGTCCTTAATGACAGGATGACCTCTTTCTCTGCTCCTGTGGTGAGGAGTTCAGGAGTAGCATGAAAATTTAACAACAGACAAATCCATCTTAGTTCCTTCTGTCAGCGACTTGATTTATTTTCCAGCATGCATCCTATTCTAATAAGGGCAGAACTGCAAAAAAATAAATAAATAAAGCCACAGAGTTTTTGTAAAGGGACCTTATTGCTACATTTTTGGATGCAAATGAAACCTGTGCCACTTAAGGGCCCACCATCTCAGGGTCCATCACCTCAGGACTCATGAGGGGTGAAATGCTATCAAACCAGCAGCAGGAAATGTAGAGATTCTTGACTCTAGCTTGGTTGTAAAGTTAGTGATGTGCTAGTTAGTGCTCCGAGTGGCAGTAGTTTAAACACAGCGCTCTATGTAAAAGTCATTTTGCTGTTGATTCCACCTTGTCCTGTTTCTTCATGCAGCAGAGGTACTACATTTAGCTGCTGATGATATTTAAGCTAGTAAATAACCATGTGACATGAAATATCTGCAGTTTAACAGTTTATAAAATAACATTAGCATCAAAGAAAGTTAGATATTTTATGACAGCAGCAAAACACCGTAACACTCAGACTGTCAAATTTGAGTGTTGTGGATCAAAATAAGGAGGCAAGAACTGACCTCGAAGGACTTTAATAAAGGAAAGAAAGGTTGATGTGGCAGGAAAGCACAAAAATAACTAAGGAGAACAGAGGGGAGCTCTGGGAAAAGAAATCCCAGAACAACAGGTCTTACGGGCAGGCGAGGGGCAGGGTGGCAGACCGGTAACCAGCATTAGGTTCTGACAGGGGTGGGTGAGTCGGTGGAGTGTAAACAGGAGTAAGTGATCAGGTGAGGAGGATTGATTGACTGAAGAGCAGGTGGAGTGACTGGGTGAACAGGGAAGAAACAGAGGCCCAAACTAAAACTAAAGACACAGATCATGAGACAGACTAGCCGTTAGCTCAACAGGCCTGAAGGACATTAACATTATTTCTCCAAACAGAGGCTATTCAGGGAGCTTTCTGCATAGATAATGGAAGATCTATGCAGACAAAAAGCTGAAATGGATTTGTAAAGTTTTATGGCTGTTTTTTCCCCTTTAACAACACAATAGGGTAGTATAGTAATCTGATGAGTGATGGGTTAAGGTTTTAGAGGTGACTGAGGATCAGGGTCTGAGCCATGTATCAAAGATACTGAACCCTCAGCTGACTACTGGGTGCTGTGACACTGACTGCCTTCTGCTCCTCAGGAATGGGTCAGATGCAGAGACCAAGCTGCACTACATTGTACTGAGGTCTATACGTATGTGGACATGAACCAATTCCCCTTTAATCTTGTCAAAAGTCTTTACCTAGAATCCATGAGGCTGTGTAAATTCATGAGGTCAGATGGAACCTTCTTGAGTGTACCCTCCTATAGCTGTTTGTGAACAACAGTAGGAGCTGGTTAACTGGATGAAAATACATCTTTCACCATGAGAAACTCCTCAGTAACAGTGCTGATACAGAACACAGATATAAATACCCAGATGAACACACCTGTGGGAGGTTGGAGGATTTGCTCAGGTTGGTCTGTTGTTCTTTTTTATGCTAAAGGTGAATATTTTTATAATAATAAAGTGTTTCTGTGTAAAGTTCTGTGTTTGATTTCATCACCTGTTGGTGGTGGTTAGAGGGTCTGGTGGAGGTTAGAGTGTCTGGTGGAGGTCTGAGGGTCTGGTGGAGGTCTGAGGGTCTGGTGGAGGTCTGTCAGGGACTTGCACAGAACCAGCCAAGAGAGCACAATTGGGTTTCAAATAAATCCCACATTTATTTTGGGAGAGGGTTCAAAGTATATTAACTCAACATAACAAAAGATTAGACTTGTCAGAATGACACCAAGCACAAGACTGACTGACTTACTGACTTACAATTGACACACCAGGTTCAACTTAAATAGTGGCTGATCAGACCACGTTCAAACAGGAGGGAAAACACCAATTACAAAGACAACATACAAACCCTATACATAACAAACACACAAACTAACCAGTCTAATCTGTTCAGATGACTCAAAGAAATACAAAATATAATTACAACCCCCTAACCACAACAGAAAATAACTAAATAAACAGGAAAACATTAATCTCCTCTCCCCTGGTAGATGGTAGGTCCCAGAGTTGCTGATTGGACCTCCTGAGGAGATGAGCTGCAGCTGTGTGGTGCTTCAGCAGCAGCTCCTAGGCCACTGGTAACTCAAGACAAAAAACACAAAATCAATATATATATTCACACTGAAAGAAAACTGATTGTATGCACTTCAACCAGTTATCTTAAACAGAAAGAATATTACCAGACAGCCCTTCTCCTGAGGTGACAGCAGGCACTGCTGTCACAATGTCTGAGGGTCTGGTGGAGGTCAGAGGGTCTGGTGGAGGTCAGAGGGTCTGGTGGAGGTCAGAGGGTCTGGTGGAGGTCTGAGGGTCTGGTGGAGGTCAGAGGGTCTGGTGGAGGTTAGAGGGTCTGGTGGAGGTCTGAGGGTCTGGTGGAGGTCTGAGGGTCTGGTGGAGGTCAGAGGGTCTGGTGGAGGTCTGAGGGTCTGGTGGAGGTCTGAGGGTCTGGTGGAGGTCTGAGGGTCTGGTGGAGGTCTGAGGGTCTGGTGGGGGTCTGAGAGTCTAGTGGAGGTCTGAGAGTCTAGTGGAGGTTAGAGGGTCTAGTGGAGGTCTGAGGGTCTGGTGGAGGTCTGAGGGTCTGGTGGAGGTCTGAGGGTCTGGTGGAGGTCTGAGGGTCTGGTGGAGGTCTGAGGGTCTGGTGGAGGTCTGAGGGTCTGGTGGAGGTCTGAGGGTCTGGTGGAGGTCAGAGGGTCTGGTGGAGGTCAGAGGGTCTGGTGGAGGTGTGAGGGTCTGGTGGAGGTGTGAGGGTCTGGTGGAGGTCTGAGGGTCTGGTGGAGGTCTGAGGGTCTGGTGGAGGTCTGAGGGTCTGGTGGAGGTCTGAGGGTCTGGTGGCGCCTGTGTCTGGTCGCCTTGTTTCTGTTGCTACAGTGTAGCTTACAGCCATCAGTGTGTGAATGACTGACAGATGTTAAACATTTTGTAGTCCATGACTTAGAAAAGCTCTATACAAATACATGACATTTATAATTGCATGAGATGCATGAGATTGTTTTATGATTTTATTTCATTTGACTCTGAATATAAATGAAACTTCTCTCCCCAATTTAAATAAAGTCAAACATTTACATTGTATTTTTTATGCCTTTGTTTTTACTTACTTTTTTCTCCCAAAACTTTTGGAAAGAATTTTAAATTAAATTGTCTTAAAGGTAATTAAGGAAAGGTACAGAGTGTATAGCAAGGTTTTCTGGTGAAACTAGAAAACATCTTAAATCAGCTTTTATTACATTTTTCCCACAGAGCCCAATAAATTAAAGTTTTTTATTTTCTATTTTTGCTTCAGAATGGTTGATGAAATTGTCTTTACTTTGAGACGTTGTTTTGTGCATTTTTTAATGGAAACTGAACGTCTGACAAGAGTGATGCTTAAAGTAATTTTTTTGTTTGTTATTAAATTCATGTTCAGTACATTTTGTTCTTTTGGTGTTGGATATTTTCTTTAGTTTTCACACTGAAAAATGAGCTCAGAGGTTTTCCGAGTTTAAATATTGGTGTTGTTTAGCAGCCAGAACTTCCTTGAGCCATTTTGACTCTGGGTTAAGATTTTTAAGGCTCCTGGGCACCTTGCTAAGTTGCACAGCTTTAAAACTAAGTTAAAACTGACCAACAAACCACAGACTTTTAGTCTGTCATATCTGTGTATGAGAAACCAAAAACACCTCACCGTGACACATGATCAAAGCTAGGAGATTAGAGTGATAAGTGTGGAAGAAAAGACCTCCGGTGTGCAGATAATAAAAACAGTCAAGTATCAAAGAGATGCTGCAGAAAGAATGAGATGAATCTAAGTTGGGGGTTTTCCCCCAAAAGACATACATGTGTAGAAAAGCAGCAAGCAGGAGGATTGAAACCAGACAAATAATAAAACCTCCTGTTTCTACTTGTGTAAACTCAGGGAGCTGATCCCAGAGCAGGAAGAGGGATGAGAGGAGCCGTTATCTCTGATACATGTAGAGTGGTATTTGCTGTGTAAAGTGACTGCTGCTGTATTTGTGTCATTACTGGGGTTTTATGCTAAATATGAGTCACATAGATACTTTTTCAAAGTATTGCCGGTGGAAGTCTGCTTGTCTGTTACGCTAACGGTTAGCAATGAGGACACGTGAGGACACGTTTCCTGACCTGTACTCACTGTCCGGTCAGTGGGTTAAGGATCTGGCTAAGTGGCCAGATATCTTCATATACGTCATGAACTAACCCAGTGTCTATAGGAAGGAACAACTCAAACTCAGATCTTTAGATGAGACACCGTTAGTTTTATTACAGTGTACAATGTGAGGCAGAGACATAAACCAGAGCTGAACAAGACGTAACCCAAACCCTGACATATAAAAGATACAATAACGTCCTGTTATGACTGGACAATCAGCATGATGAGCATTTATACAGAGAATCCAGGAGAAACTGCTTTGTTGTTTAAAGGTGTTTTGATGGTAAATCCTTAAAAACCTTATGTTTTTTTCTGTAGCGTTTGATTCTAGACTCACAGTTGCAAGCGGCCGAAATTAGTTTCCTCCTCAAGGTGTCCAGACTCAGCCTTAGAGATAGGATGAGGAGCTCAGACATTCAGGAGGGACTAGAGTAGAACCAGGTTCAGGTGGTCTGGGCTTCTTGTCAGGATGCCTTCTGGACGCCTCCCCAGGGAGGTGTTTCAGGCATGTCCTGCTGGCAGGAGGGCCCCAGGTCGACCCAGGACACACTGGAGGAAGTACATCTCCAGACTGGCCAGGGAACACCTTGGGGTCCTGCTGGAGGAGCTGGTTGTGGGCTAGGATTCCCTACTTGGAATTCTGCCCCTGCAACCTGGAGCCAGATAACCAGGAGAAGGCGAGGCGAGAGTACAGCTACATGGTGTTGTGTAAAAAAAAAGCCACACAGGTAAAGATGACAGAACGAGGGCAAAACACATTGATCAGCAGCAAAAGTAGCCTCTGTTATTTTCAGTAAGGATCTTCTTGAGGAGCAGCATCTTAAACAAACCGACTTGTTACCATTAAAGTACTTTACCCATATATTCTTTTTACAGTGTAGCTAAATAACTGACACGTTTCTAAATGACTCAAACATCTCTTTAACTTTGGTCGACAAAATGTAAATGCTCAACCAACCATCTCCATTCCAGCCATAGTTGCATAATAAAATCTACACTTATTTGGAGGCCTTATTTAATTTGACCATGAAACAGTTTAATAAAAAGGCTCCTGGTGTGACGAAGCACAGACTGAAGCTGAATGAGTCACAGCGAGCAGGCCAGCGAACGCCGTCTGAAACGTGAAGCGAGGTTTGGAGCTGCAGGAAGCTGGTGCTGCTGATTTCAGCGGTGCTTTAAATGACAATGCTATCTCTCTTGCATTAAACACACTGCCCTGCAATCTGCACTAAGCCTCTAGCTTGACCCTGTGGAATCCGCTTACCCTTGAATAGCTCTAAATTAGTGGTTTTCACTTTGTGCCTCTGAAGGACTCGAGGGAAGGAAGGAAGTTTGCTCTTTTTTTTTAGAAAAACACCTAATACCACCTGCAGAAGTAATATTTTCCTTAATGAGCTTAATTTTAGTGTGAGTTTCCACCTCTTTCTTTTTATTTTCTTTCCAGAAACGTCCCCTTCAGTTCTCAGATTCCTCATCTTTAGTGTCACCTTAGCGTGCACCCGTATTCCCTTTCCTCCTCTTCCTCTCTGACCAATTATTTACAGTAACAACACATCAAGTCGGGGCTGATGCCGGCAAACAAATGTCTCTGGTTGATGAGACTTGGAGCGATGGTACATTAAGCCTCCCATCTGGTAGGATTACAATTACAGGTATTTAATGTGGCGGCACGTCATTAGTGCTTTGTGTGTGGTGTCTGACACCAGGCCTCCTCCTCCTCCTCCTCCAATGACAGTAACCTGTGTTAGAGGAGATTAGGTGAGAGAGCTGATGAGGAAGATGACAGCAGGAAAAGGGTAGTTGGGTTTAAAGGGGAGGGAGATCATCAAGAAATCTAAGACAAAAAATGTTTATTAAAACAAGGAAATAATCTACAAGAGAGAGGTTTAGAAGTCTCCAGCTTCAAATTTTAAAGATGTATTTGATGCTCCTTCAAAATACTAGCGTTAACGCCCCTATGCAAAAAAAAATGGTACAGGTACCTCAAGAGGTTAAGCTCAGAATTCATGAAAATTCCCTTGGTGTCTAAAAAGTGGTTAATCTAAGACTGCAGGCTGAAGTCTACCACATCTGAGTTTATTTATGACAATCTGAACATAAATTCTTTTTTTTTTTCAAATCCCACACAGGTCACTTTAATATGTGGACCTGATTCAGATATGTATCTGATTCTTTCAAAGCGACCTCAGTCTGTATGGGTGATTTTATCGGACTTTTACTTCATAAATCTGCTATTTTGTGTTGGTTCCAACTGAACAACGTTAAAATTGGTACATGCATGCTAACGTGTAGCATTCATATTTATATCTGTAAATACAGCACATCACTGCATCATGCCATCTGTGCATGTGGGTCACTTTAGAGCTGTAGACTGTTCATTCTGGAGTCCAACCATGTGAAAACACTCTTATCTCAGCAAAAAAAATATGGAACTGCACATTGAGACCTGCAGTGTTGGAGTGTTTTAACTCTTTTTGCCGTGTTTAGTCCTGTTAAAGCCAACCCCCTGTTGTTTTTGTCTTTGTGTGATTTTTTTGTGCTGATGTGAAAATAGTAAGGATGTGGGTCTGCACCCTAAAGATCCAGTGTGGCTCATTTATGTGTGAGTGTGATACAAACCCAATCTAACACAACTACCAGGTGTACGCTGCAAGTTTGTCCAGAAGACCTTCCTGTAGAGATGTATGCTTTGCATTCTGGAAGGTGGTGGAGTATGCATATGTCAGTAGCTGCTACCTAGCTAAGCATGGACCTAAATTTAAGCACACCTTTCTCAAAAAGCATTAAAGAAGTAGGAAAGTCATGAATTTCCTCTGCATGTGCTTTAGAGATAGGGTGAGGAGCTTGGAGATCCAGGAGGGATTCAGAGTAGAACTGCTGCTCCTCCATGTTGAGAGGAGCCAGCTGAGGTGTGGTTAGAATGTCACGTAGACAAATACTAAGGGATGAGGTGGATCCAGGACAGGAACTCCTTAGGGTCGCACCAGGGCGCTGCTGGAGGCGGGAGGGGAGAGGTCAGTCTGGGCAAAGCAAAAAACAAGTAAAAACAGTAAATTACTTCCAACATGTCTTCTCTGAATCAAATGTATTTATTTTATAACACTTTTTTAAAACAACTGCCACTGCTGTAGGTTAATTAACTAAATAATTCCACAGTTTATTGACGGACCATATACCCCTGACTCATTTTCATCCATTCACCTTGGATTTCTATGGTCTAACGGGAATCATGACTGAAAGGAAATAATGCCACAGCTTCTCCCCTTTATGTGATATTCTAGTTTGAGTAGCATGATCTCCAGCCAATCCATGGATTTAGAGTTTGTGACATGAATGCAGCAGCTTTAAACCATCACATATACATAACATATGACAGTTATGTGCCAGTTGCCCAACAATGATCATTCCCAACATCATGTTTCACTATACAGAAACAGTGAACTGATACATCACTGTGGTGAACTTGTGGTGCTTCTAAGCTGAATTATACCATTGCACCATCATGGCAAGAGTTAATGTGGGATGTTAAGAGAGTGAAGTTTCATTTTTATACTAATGCGTGTCATCACAGCTCTCTTCTTGAACATTGGTGTGCAGGAAGTAAAGTTTTAGCTCATCAGTTTGACTCTTTTGAGGAGTTTATGTAAGATCTGCAGCCATTCTAGACTCCTAAAGGTACAACTGGACTTCTTTGGTTTCTTGAAGATGTTTCTCTTCTTGTCTGAGAAGATTTGTCAGCTCTAACTGGAATGCATGAAGTATTAGGCTATACCGTAGTGATTATCGAGCTTCACTAGTGAAGCTCGATAATCAAGAAAAGGAGAGTGTCACATGTGAGCTCACATGTGACACTCTCCTTTTCTCCCCCTGAGAAGCCAATAATGTCATTAAGCCCTATTATGTTAGTCCAGCCCACCTGGGAAAGCTTTTTCTCAGGTGTGACTCAGAATGAAACAGTCTGGGGATCGGGTTTGAAGCTGTAAAGGTGAAACCTCAGACTTCCTCCTCCATTCAAAGCTGGTCTTTTTCATGTGACATAAATGGGCTTTTGTCACTCCTCTCTAAAACCATCTTATCAGTCTTCAGAAAATATGTCTCCCATCAACAGTGTATCCCCTTGTTCTTGAGATGTAGATGGACCACTGAGTCCTGATCAGAAGAGCTGGTTCTCCTGTCTTGTGACTTTGTAGTTTTTTTAGTTTCTCCAATGTGAAGGTCAAGATTTAAAGAAACTGAAGAAGTCCAGTTGTCTTTGTTCAGACCTACCTGGATTATTGTGAGCTGGACGGCTGAGAACCACAGTCTTGTCTTTTGTCCAGTTACAGCAGATAAAGTAATTATTGATCTCGTCTCCAGTTTTCTAGGTAAAAACACGGATATGAAATTCTCAGCAGATGTTGGAAACAACCCATCCACTCCACACATGTAAAGAGGTCAAATCCATGACCAAAGAATAAGTTATGTGTAACAAAATGAAATGACTCAGGGATAAAGCATTTTAAACTCTCATGTGTTTAATTGATGGTTTAAATGCGTGTGTTGGCGCCGACAGCTTGAAGACGCCTCCTGGAGGAGAAACTAGTCTCCGGTGTGATTTCGGCCATGTCATCATCCTGGTAGATCCTGAATGTTTCGCTATATTTTTCCATTCATCCTCTTCAATAATACAAAGCGTTCCAGAGCCTTATGCTGAAGAACAGCCCCACGCCCTGATGCTCCCACCTCCAGACTTCACTGTTGGTGTTTAGGGATTACATGCAATGCCCTTTGACCTCCAAACATGGTGTGTATTATGGCATTCAAAGAGCTTAGTATTGGAATTTCATGTCAATAGAACCTTAGGTAATTGGTGACATGACTCCCAGCTGATGCTCTTCCTGCATGACTTATGCAACAGATTATGTAAACTGGGGTGTGCACAATCAACCAAAACAACGTAAGTCCTACAATCCAATGACAGGCATACACTTTGGGGTTGGGAAGCATAAATCAGGCTTCTTGTTTCTTTACATTCTTGACATATCAAACTCATAAATATGACTTTATATTCAGTGTTATGTGGTTTCTGCTGTTTACATATTGTTTTCAAGTAAAAATGCCATTTTTCAATACTAGTTGTGTACTGTATCTGTTGTGTTATAAACTTGCCTCTGTGTTGTTTAGATTTTTTTGTTGTGTTGATGCTGCATGTCCACCTTTAAAAGTCACAGATCCACTGCAACAAAGTCTCAGGTGAGAAAAAAAAAACTCACTACAAAATAATTACAGTTCCACCATGGCAACGTAGCGTACACAATGCACCTCCTCTGTGGTATTCAAATCACTGCAGTTCAACTGGAATAAAGCAGCTTTCCTGCTTTATTATTTAAACTCTGGCTGTTTTTCAACAGGTTGCCTTTCACAACTTGTACCTTTAAATTTTAATCCACCACCAAATTTGCACCATCTGGAGTGTCGAAGAGCACCTGATGCAGGCTTGTTCGTTGTCAGAAGACATTCCTGACTACATGAGCGGCGTGCAGAGAGATACCCCTGTTATCCAGTTACCTTACACTCCCACCAACCCGCTGCTCCACACACAAATAGAGCATCTCAGAGCGAGGCTGAGTGCGTTATCAGGTCACTCTGTATAGGGGGGAAGGAGTAGATTGACATTTGGAGATTTGTGCTTTTTTGAGTTTCGTGCTGAAAGTCAGATGGAAAAATCAATAGCACTTTCATGTCTCGGTGATACATACAGTAGCAGGAGCAGACGGACATTTAGCTCTGCATTTCAAAAAACAGAACCGTAAAGGAGAAAATTTATGAGCACATTTCCAGGCTGAGAAGTAGTAAAGACATCTGTTTAGCAGAGGGTTTTGGCCTCCTGGCTAAATGATTTCACCTCGCTTTTGCCTTATTTTATAAACTAGAACATGTCTGAGGCACATTTGATAGAAGCCAATGGTGCTGCTGCCTGAAACCCCGACATCAATTTTATAATAGAATAAGTGAGGGCAACATGTTCTGATGTCAAAGCTAAACAAGACGTGTAAAGGGAACCAGGCTGAAAATAAATGTTAAAGCTCTTGCTATTGGCTCATTAGGGTCACCATGGTAACCACACATTTGTCTCTCACAAGCTGACAGCAAACCTAATTTAAAGATCTATTCAAAATACAAAAGTGACTCTAAGGAAACTATGTGTGTTCACAAGTATATAAATGGTAAATGTCCTGTATTTATTTAGCTCTTTCTAGAGTTCTTCACTCCCCAAAGCACTGTTCAATACAACAATCATTCACACTGTAACAGGATAAAATCCCTACAATGTTAATATAAAATATATATTATTAGGATTATTAACAACAATAGTGATATTATTATTAATAATGCTAATAATAAACCTCGGGGCACCACCCAGGTTTAGGATAACCTGAGAAACCTTAATATCTGTTGGGTTAAATCAGTCTGACAAGTCTGAATGAGTGAATTCTTGATTTATGAAGTTTAACACCATTCAATTCAAAACATCACAACTACGTATTACTAAGAGGGTATATTTATTAACAACCAGTCAAATCAACAGTTTGCAACCTTGTCAAATAACAGAATCATGCATGAACACAGGTGATTTTAACCATCTTGATAATTATGGCAGTGAGAGTAATTAACTGGAAGTTTAAGTGAAATATTGAATACACAAATAGTTAAAATATTAAGATATGATAACGGAGCTTGCAGAGTGAGATATATGAGTAAAAAAGGGGGTTATTTCGACTGCTGTAATTTGGAAGAGGAGAAGTGATTTAAGATTTTGGCTAAGATTTATGGAAAGGGTTTGGGTTTAAAAGAGTTCAGATATCAAATGATGCATCATTCTTAATGTCACAGCCACATGAAAGTTCACGTAAGACCAACCTTCAGTGCCGAATGGATGCGGAAGCTGTCGCCCAACGGGGAACTGAGGTTACGATGGACGAACAGGGTTCTTCCTGCGAGTCCCTCGAGTGGTCGACCCGATGGGTTCGAAGTCAGGTTGACGTCAGACTTTACGCTCCGGAGGTCACTGATGTCGTCGGGAACAAGGCTGTGGCGGCTCGGTTTGGGAGTTGGGGTTTCGGCCAGCAAAACCAGAACTCTTCAGAAAACTGAACTATTTTAACCCCAAAGGCAAATAGAGTTGGCTTTCCTAAATCGACGTCTAAACTGATTTGAACTAACGTCGCAAAAATACTGTAAAAATGAAGAAACTGAGTTTCTTTTAAAAATACTGCAAGATTAAAATAAAACGCCGCACTAAAAAAAAAGGTTTTGCTGAGGCCTTGACGCTGATCAGAGGAGGAAGAGGAGTTTTGTGCAGGTCAGCAAAGGTCCGAGCAGCTATTTCTGAAACGACCGAAAGTAAAAAGTAAAAACTGAAAACTTGAAACTAAAACCGGAACTAGGAGTGAACAGAACTAAACTCAAAATTAACTGAACTGAAATTAAACTGGAACTCAACTCAACTCCTGGACTCCTGAAAAGGGGTTTTTATCCTAAAGGGGGGTCTTTTTAGGATGACCAATAGCATCTTCTTAACTAATTTTGGGGAGTCCTGTAGGAGTGAATAATTATCTTAAGAGGAGGTTCTAATGTCTTGAAGAGGGGACGTGAGTCGAATTACTACAGGGAAAATTAAGTTTAATTTTCTCTCACTCTGAAAGGTCCCTTAAAGTCAGTTTTTACAAGTCACACATCCTTCAATTTTGATTTGTCATTAGAACCCAAGAAAACCGCACCACATTCAATACTCTTATCATAACACCCGGTGAACTTATAGTTTGAATTGACATATTACCAGTTTTATCAATATGAACTTAAAAAGGCCTTCTGAAGAGTGAGCAAATAAAGGAAAAGTGAAACTCCAGTTATTTTAGCAACACAAATTGTTATAACTTTATTATCTGTTTTACCACAAAAACAGATAATCGTCTTTAACACGTCTTCATAAAAACATCAACTAAAATTGCATAAAACTTTCCCCTAAAAACATTGATAAAAACACATTCAAGATTCACTTAAAACTTATACATAGAATTAAAACTTAAACCTACAGATGTCTAACGTTTAAACCTGAGTTGAGGGATTTACCACAGATCTGATAGACACACTGAAATCGCACGTAAATGAATTTCAAACACAGCAATAAGAACAATTACATAGACATTGGAATTTAAGAAGTTAAAGTTCTTTTGATGAGAGTAGTAGGGGGGGTCTCTCACTTTCCTGCGAAACAAAAGGGGTGAGCATTATCTGCAGTTTTGGTTCCTCATGGTCTGTCCTCAGTTTTTGAGGCTGTGGTCACAAAGTACTGAACATTAGCATCTGAAAGACTTTTCATGGTGTCTTCTAGAGACGACAAACCTGTTTGGGGATTCTGATATCAATGGGATTTCAGTTGTTAAGACAGGTCTCTGGATGAAGAATGTTGATTCTGCTTCTTCAAAGCACAGGAAAAGAATGTTTATGGCACTCCTGAGGAGACTTAATTCTACAAGTCCCTTGAAGATATGAGGAGGTGCTATCTTACCACCTGAAGTCAGAGACTGTTGACATTAGCTCACCAGGCCTGCAAAGTTCCTGATAGAGTGAAAAGAGTCTGTTGGAACAAAGGTTTATCATAGGTCAGCATTGGGGAAGTTTTCATATAATGCAGGAGAAAGGTGGATTAATTGAATGATGCTACAACACACTGGTGGTGATAAGCCACGTTGTGGCCTCAGCTGCCCTGAGGCACACCCTCTGACTACCACCAGTAGGCAAGGTGGGTAAAGTGTCTTGCTAAAGGACACAGCGACAAAGTAATCCATTCTGAGCTGGTATTGAACCAGCGACCCTCCAGACCACTCTACCAGCTGAGCTACATGACTCCCTTTGTTTATGTTTTTACTTTTAATTGACCTAATTGTTAAATGGTTGGTAGTTGTTGTGCTTGAGACTGCTGAATCTGTGTATGATTCTATAAATTGTATTTTATTTATATAATATTGGATTATGTGTATAAAGGGTAGGCCTGTGAAAGCTAGGCTTCAGCCTTCACCAGCGGTTCCCAAACTTTTTTTGCCACGCACCCACTATGTCCCAGCCGTGTTCGTGCACCCCCAATCTCCAGATGGAGACTTTTTGACATTTGAACAAATTCCTGGTACCTACGAATCATTAGTGTTACAACTTTTTGATACTTTTGAGTGTTTAATAATTAAATCATATGTAACCGAGGATTACTGTGAGAGTCGCACGTCCTACGGTCAGTAAACGCCCCTCGCATTTCCATGTGATGCGCTTATCTTGTAAAGACAGCGGGTGTGTATGGGGGAGTGCTGATCAAATGCTTGGAAGTGAGCAGGAGGTTACTACACTGGTTTAAGCTGATGGTTAACTAACTGCTTAGTGTTTTTAAAATTAACACCCAGCTTGGTTAGCCATTAGCTCATTGGCAGCAGAAAGTAGCACTGCATCTTTAGTAAAAACAAAAGAAACAAAGAAAACGACTCACCATGGAGTTGATTAAATAAGGACACATATGGAATCAATCGGCAGAGTTGTTACAAGCTGTCAAGAAGGATTATTTGAATAAATAATATCCATTTGACTAGGTAAACAGTCCAGCAGCTCCTCAACTTTGCCCCGGAACTAATAGTAAAAGTTATCGTCGCCTTCAAAATAAAGGTCTGCTAAAGAGTTCACATGATTGACAGAAAAAAGACTCAGAGTTCCTCCAAATATTATCCCACAGCTCCACACAATAATGGTATACATGTTTATTTACACATTTTTACTGAGTGGGGAAAAAAACACTGTAATTGTGTCATTATTTTAAATTTCCGCCATTACAGTTTTCATCTTGCGCACCCCCTAGTGGCAGCTCACGCGCCCCCAGGGGTGCGTGCACCACAGTTTGGGAATCCCTGGCCTACACCATTTGGTTTTGTGATTATTGCTTTATTAATATTTAAACCCAGCATAAATAAAGATGTTTTAATTTAAGTTATTAACAATATAACCTTTAATACCACAAAAGAACAAAACATGTAAATAATACAGATTCCCATTTCTTTCTTCTTGGAGTGAAAGTTAAAAAGTTAAACATTCTGTAGGAAAATATCCAAAAATCATCACGTTTAAGACTGAAAAAGAAAACCAGTAAATATGTCATAACACCTGTAAAGTTCAACTCTACTACCACAGTTCTTGTTTTATATTGTCTATGTCAAATGCTGAAACCTCTACTAAAAGTCAACACTATTTACAACCAAACAGAAATTTTCATGTACATTTCACGTGTTTCTGTTTAAAACTACAAGATGTAAAAAACGACAACATTTGCAGCAGTTCTCAAATGGAAAAGTTGGAAGGTTTCTTTAGTACTGAGGCACTGACTGACACGGTGATTTCTGCATAAATATCCTGTGTTTTATATTCCGTTTATCTGGTCAAACTAAAACTTGTCTGTGGGTTTATAAAAGTGCTGCCTGGATACCAGCTCTGGATCTCCGTAGAGTCAGGTGCAGCCATCAAGTGCTGCCCTGCACCTCTGTGACTCCTGTAGTAAACACAAAATGGACTGTTTAGAGTGAAGAGAGGTTGACCCGGCTCGACCGGCAGATCGGAGCCCAGCAGTCGCTACAGTTAATGGACCGTTGTCTGTCTCTGCCTTTTAGAGAAGATTTACGGCCAGCTCCCGTCACAGGAACATCAGCATCTGCTGTTAAACACCTCAGAGAAACACGTGTAGACACGGAGCGACTGATTTAACAACAGAAAGAGACAGCTGGGACTTTACGGCGACAGAGAACGCTGCACTTCATGCGTAATGTTCTGTCCTCCGTCTTCTCCTTTGTTGGCGTTCGGTTTATATGGCGATTTGTTGAGCGTTCGTAGAACACATGCTTGGTGACAGATGTTGAAATGCCGAAGTGACTGGCGGACAAACGCTGGCTGCCATTTGTCAGAAGTGATGCCTCTTTCATGAAAGGTAACACAGACGGAGCTGTTTGCCCTCAGAGTACGGCGCAGTTCTCCATCTCTTATATTTCACTTTTGGAGACGTGGAGTGGTGGATTTTATTTAGCCTGTTCACCTGGGTGGAGGCAGATTTACACATTTTGAGTTCCGAAGTGAAGAAAAATTCCCTCTTCTTCTTGATTTTCCAACTCATATTTATTGAAACTCCACTTGTATCCTACTGTTTTTTATTGATACACATCAGAGCAAAAAAGATCTTTATTCAGTTGGTTAGCTGTGGAAGATTCTAACAGATTGTGAAAGATGTAAATGTGTTAAAGATAGTTTATCAAAGTTTCTGTGATATTTAAAATGGTTTATATGAGCTGTGTAACCTTTTCTGGCTTTACTAGATAGGTATGAATAATTTAATTCTTACATGTAAAAAAAACATTTTTAGAAATCATTCCAATTTGTAATCTATATTTTAAATCTCCAAAATACGTATACTTTTCCTCGGGATGATTGTTCAGCTCTTCACAGAACACTTAAAAAAACTAAATTTTAGCCCTAGAGCAGGAGTAGTCAACTAAATATGCCAAAGGACCAGATCAGTGTACATGACCTGGTCCATGGTCCAGGGGGAGGGGGCGTGGCCTGTGTTCCATATGACTCATTCTGCACCTGACCACGCCCCCTCCCCCTGGACTGAGTTCCACACATGGTGCAGTCCCGTTCAGGGGAGGGGAGCATGCTGGGTGCTGAGCGAGCAGTGGCAGCTCCTCAGTAGTGCTCGTGTGTCTCCCCAAACACACCCCCTCCCCCTAGACCAAGGACCGGGTCCTGGATTTGCTGTGTGGTCTGGAAGAAACTGGCTTAACTGAGAGTCATTAGACGATATAACAAAACTTTCTTTCCTTTTGTGGGAATTTATTTTATTATCAAATAAATAAACATTAATAACATCACAGTATAGTTCCATTCCCTTCTGTAATTAAAGTAGCGTCTACTAATATATTATGGGTGAGTGTGTGTGTTTGCGTGTGTGTGGTGGGGAGGGGGTTTCAAATTTGAAGCTCTTTTTGACTAGGCTGCTTTTTTAAAACACATCTTAAACATATTTCATAGCAAATATTTAAAAAAGAATCCATGGTGTAAGCTGGTATATATCCTCACAGCGTGGTACTCAGGGTGCACAGCAGCAGATTGAAGAGAAAATCATCAAAACTACCCAAAATCTCATCAGCTCCCCTCTTCATCACTTGAGGACTTTGCCAACAGCCACTACCAGAACAGAGCAGACAACATAATGAACACCTTCTATCCCGGACCGGTCTTCAACTTCTCCCCTCAGACAAACCGCGCAGGTCACTCAGCTTTTCCCCCAAAGCTATCCAGTCTCATTCATAATAGTTTATGTTTGTTTGAATCATCAATATGCGATAAAACTACTGTAACTGCCACACTTCACAATGTTAGTCTTTAGCTACTCTACACATATCATGTCAGCCTTCCCTTCTTCTCATCAGCTGCTGGCTGGTTGATACGTTTTTGATGAGTCATGCACAGGATTGTGGCGCTCGACGACCAGCAGTAGACATCACTGGCCTACACAGTGACAATAAAGTCTTGAAATCATGATTTTTACGAGGCCCCTAGTCAATCCTTGCCAAACTGTAGATCCCCCTTTGCTCATGCACCCCACACGTATTGCCTGATTGAAAATTAAACCCCCTTAAACATAAAAACAGGGACCCCTTCGATTTGATTTCCCTCCACAGCAACCAGCGGCGCTCCTCTTGTCTGAGGCAGCTTATTAATCTGATGCATGCAGGAGTCTGCCTTTGTCAAATGAAAAGAGAATGAAGGGGCTGGCTGAGGGAGGTGAGGGCAGGAAGGGAAAACGCAGAGAACAATTGGCATGAAATGAACTGTCGTCATAGTCAATGCTTCACCGTGCAGAAAAACAGTCAGGATGGGAAGATTTATTGTCACAGCGAGAACAAGGCCTCTGCTCTGTATGCATGCAGGCTGTGTTCTGATGAAACTGTAGACCCATCAGGGGAAATTTTAAAACATGAAGTCATAATAACATTCAAAGTGGGAAAGAAATGGCCACCTCTTACAAATTGAAGCGGTTCTCTTTTGGGTTTTATCTGTTCCATTTCTGTTGAATCTCTCCAGTTTTTTTTTCCTTTTTTTAAACTCTATCTCTCCTCCCTCAGCACCATCTCCCTGCACCTCCCTGATTCACATCCTGTTTATTTTTCTCCCCGCCGGCCATCACTTTACGTCGTTGCCAGGAGGTTTCACAGTCTCTCGCTCCTGTCTCATTCGATCGCTTACTCACATATTTCCCTGTCACCCCGCTGGACTCTTTCTTTCATCCCCATAAGCTCCTTGCTTTGTAAAAAAGAAAGAAAAAAATCAGATGGAGACAGCTCCCTGTCCCAGACACAAAAGGACAGAAGGAGGCAGCAGTGAGGGTGTCTTTGTAGTCAAATTGACTTGTGCCTTGCTCAGCGAATGGATGAGCCGGGCAGGGGTCTGCCGGGGCCCAGCAGCATGCGTGACACGCTCATTTGTCATGTGTTGGACTGCACTTCTCCTGCTGCCAATAGGCTGCACTGGCACCCATCCCAACACTCTCCCTATTCTCTCAGCTCTTAGACATGGGAAGGATACACAAGATGGCTGCCACTGTCACCACGTTCTTCTCTTTGAGAATGAAGAATTGGGAAGAATACATTTTTTTTGATTGATTATTTTATTCAGTCATAACATCTCATAAAACAAAAACACAGAGTGGGGGGAAAAAAGAGCTAACAACAACAACTTAAAAAGATGAACCAAGATTATCACAGACAATTCCCACTTCCTCTTATAGATAAATAATAATACATTTACATAATGTTATTAACTGAAAGGGTATAGGCTGAAGTACATATAACTTATTAAAGCCTACCCATCACAATCACAACCTGTTTACCACTGTCTTGAAAGCTACAGTTTGTGACAATACAGCTGAGACATTTTTCATCATTAACAAAACAGAAAAAGAAATGACAGAAATATAGACATTATCCTGATATATTTTCCTGTGCACGGTAATTTCCGAAGGAAATAAATTTAAACCTCTTTTTGAATGTTTTTAGCGAGCTTGAGTTTTTTAAACCATCAGCAAGACTGTTCCATAACCTCACACCTCTCACTGAGACACATCAACTTTTTTTATTAGTTCTGATTTTCTTTGTTTTGAATATTCCAGTTCCTCTTAGACTATATCCGCCTTCTCTGTGCTCGAACATCCTTTGGATACAAGGTGGGAGATTAGCATGATGTGCTTGGTATGCCACAGCCAGAGTGTGCAGATCAACAATATCAAAGAATTTTAAAATTTTTAAGTGTATAAAGATAGGGTTTGTAGGTGCTAAATAGTTAACATGATTAAGAATTCGAACTGCCTTTTTTTGAAGTAAAAATATAGGATAAGTATTTGCTCTGTAATTGTTTCCCCATATTTCTACACCATAGTTCAGATATGGAAGAATAAATGAATTATAAAGTACAAGAAGTGATTTTGTATCTAGAACAAACCTCAGTCTACTCAGCAATCCAACATTTTTTACTTTAAATCCTTTATATGTGGCTTCCAGCTTAGTTTTTCATCCACAGTAATTCCTAAGAATTTGTAAACCAGTAAATTACTTAATAATAAATGTTTTTTATTTACATGTACTTGTTGACTTTTAGTTGTAATAATGAACAATGGCCATCCGATGGTTCATTTTCAAGGTTTTTTTTGTTTTAAACAATTCTTGAATTTGATTCTGATTCAGTCTTAACATATATTTGCAAAATAACCCTCCGATTTTTTGCAGAAATCTGTGATTTCATTCAGAATCATAAACTAGCTAGCTACGTGTAATTTTTTGCCCTTTGACCCAGTGGTCACCAAATCTAGTCCTCGAGGACCAACATCCTGGATGTTTTATACAGATCTTAAAGGGAACTCTCAGTTTGACAATCCACATGCCATGATAAAGTAATATTCAACACAAATTATTGTTTTAAATTAAAACAACAATTTTACAATGCACTTTGCATTTAGAATTTTTTTTTTTATGTGCAAACAATACCACTCTGCCTTGGTATAGAAATGTGGATTTAGTGACAGAATCACAGCTTGGGGGCCACGATATGTGGGCCGCCTATTGAGGACTGCTATTTTTGATGAGTCCTTGCTCCAACACACCATCTAACAATTACATCTACAGCATGTCAGGTTTCAGAACAAAGCCTGTTAGTCAATAATTCATTAGAACCAGATGTGTTTCAGCAGGAAAACACCCAAAAAATGCAGGACAGTGTGCATCGAGGGCTGGATTTGGTATTTACGGAGTCACATTGTATGGAAATGAGATCAGGCTCATTACAAAGAGTAAACAACTATTAAGTAAAAGAGCTTCTGGTTTAATGTGCCCAGTTTTGTTCAGTTGAGCTCTTGGTGTACCACCTATGAAAATCAGTTGATCACATGTGCCGTTCCCTGATATAATTAAATTCAGTAGGGTACACGTTGGAAGTGAATGAAAGTGTTTTACTAATGACTGATGGTAGGACAGAGCAAGAGACAGACTGACGGTGGGCATCTACTCTAGTGTGAGTTGTTGAAGGGTTATGGTTAGAGGTCAAGTGAGTTAGGGGTAGAGATAAAGTGAGTTAGGGTTAGAGATAAAGTGAGTTAGGGTTAGAGATAAAGTGAGTTAGGGGTAGAGATAAAGTGAGTTAGGGGTAGAGATAAAGTGAGTTAGGGTAGAGATAAAGTGAGTTAGGGTTAGAGATAAAGTGAGTTAGGGTTAGAGATAAAGTGAGTTAGGGTTAGAGATAAAGTGAGTTAGGGGTAGAGATAAAGTGAGTTAGGGTTAGAGATAAAGTGAGTTAGGGTTAGAGATAAAGTGAATTAGGGGTAGAGATAAAGTGAGTTAGGGGTAGAGATAAAGTGAGTTAGGGATAGAGATAAAGTGAGTTAGGGGTAGAGATAAAGTGAGTTAGGGTTAGAGATAAAGTGAGTTAGGGTTAGAGATAAAGTGAGTTAGGGTTAGAGATAAAGTGAGTTAGGGGTAGAGATAAAGTGAGTTAGGGGTAGAGATAAAGTGAGTTAGGG
>SSNR01000053.1:1582178-1611173 GCA_006937965.1 Callopanchax toddi | reverse complement strand
GGGGGGGGGGGGGGGGGGGGGGGGGGGTCACTCCTCACAACAGACTAAATAAAGAGCAGGTGGTGTCACAATATAAAACAATAAGATACAGAGTTGAGTTTACAAAAGGATTGGAAGTGTAAACATTAGTCATGTGAATGTAATTGTAATGGAGGCTGTGGGATCAAACCTCTCTGACTGTAGGCCTGGAAGTAGCTTCACACAGTCTGGATACAGAAGGGCGACCAGCTCCTGCTCTGACAGCAGAGTGAGGACCAGTCTGTCTGGGAGTGATCTGGTGTGGTGGAGGGCTCCCAGTAACACGTGCTGCTCGTTTAGAAGAGTAAGAAGGTACCACTCTGTTTATACTGCTTCAGCCAAAACGTCTCCAGCTGTTTTCCTAATTTTAACAGTAAAATAGAGTGATTAAGACATGACAGATGACTTGCCCTTTTCTGGAGATATGATGATATCTACTAGCCTAGTAAACCAGACCCTCAGTTTTACTCTTTAAACCTTGGTCTGACCACGCTCCATTGGAGCCTCTGCAGCCCCGGTCAGTCTGGTACCAGACCAATCACAGCTCCCCATTTGGTGCTCAATTGTAGAGGTTTAACAAGAAGCAAAATATTGTTCTAATAAAAGATTTATCTACAGAGTCTCATAGTGATGAGATCAGAGTCAGCACTCAGCACTGAATGATCAAAATCAGCAGTTAGAGGAAAGCAACAGGTTGGTGCTCAGAGAGGACGTCTCACTGAGAGTTATTTATAACTTCATGTGTTTGAAGTCTCCTGTAACACAAGTTATCAGTGGAAGCTGAAGTGAGCGCTGCTGGCCTTCAACCTACCGTCCCTTTCTGAGACTCAGCACATGCTCCTAACAAAAGAACAAGCTGTTCATGTCAGAAGCCAAACCGTTTAATGTCAGCAAGCCTGAGAATTTAATTTTTAAACCACTAATGCTGCATGACTATTTTGAGAAAGATTTCCCTTCAAATAATGAAAATTAGCTGCTGTTTTGTCCCCATGCTAGCATTACTCCAGTTAGAGGACTACTTCCTGTTTCTAGAAACTCTGCTTGCTTTGAGTGATGTCATCATTGGGTGTGGTCTTTACTGTAGATGAATAACTGATAAAACACTTCAGAATGAATCATTCATAGAGAACTTGTTTTTATCTCCTCTGCTTTTCGTTCTGTGAACCTTCATTCAGATTGTAAGTCAGGAAACCACATCACCGTGGCGATGCCCCCCCCCCCCCCCCCCGCCCCCCCCCCCCCCCCCCCCCCCAGCTTCCTGTTAGGTTACTCTTTTCCATTGATCCATTTTTAATGCGCAATTAGGTCATGCCTCTGAGTTATTTCATGGACTTGCACTTCTGAACTCTCTCTGCGACGACGTTCATCCTCAGATCTTCAACATGAGAGACGAGATGAGTTTAGCTCCAGAATACGATGCAGGCTGGAGGACTCCATTGATTTATAGCTTTTTTCCTTCTTTAAAAAAATGCTGAAGTCATCCAACTTTCCATGTTTAGCCTACATAGACTGGTTTTATTGAAATTTGCCTATTTTTATCATGCTTCATCTCTACTTTACCATCTTCCCCTTTCACTTGTCCTACTCCTCTTACACTAACTCCTTCCTGTCCACTTTTTTCGTGCTACTGCTGCTGAAGGCAAAGCGCAGCGTGAATGTTTGAAATCTCTCACAGGGTGTCTCATTAGAAACAAGGCGTTCTTCTACATACCTACCAGCAGAGCTCGGTCAGAGCTGGCAAAGACAGGAGGAAAGGTAAATTAGGGCAGAGACTCCGAGGAGTGAAGGAAGGAAACACAGAGAGAACAGAGGCAGCAGCTGAAGGTCAGCGATAGAAAAAGCCGAGGTAAAAGTGCACGTTATCTGTCCGCAAACTCTCACTTCTCATCATCTCTCCTGCTTTATCTCCCTAAGCATATCTCTGGCTGCTGCTAGAAACAGCTGTCAGAGAAAATGGAGTGCAAACTGTCATCTCGTTGCTCCATCTGTACACTGCTAACACGCACGTCATGGCTGACACCATCTCCTCCTGAATCTTCTCTCCTTCTGCCACAGATCTCACCTGCCTGCTAAGAAGCAGCGCTCCATGTTTTATCTTTAGCTCCACTGATACCATAAATAAACACCAAAGAACTCTTCACCCAGAGCCCCGTGCAGCCGTATTTGAACAATTAGTTGAAGTGGTTTGGTTTCATGTTCGTTTGTGTGAAGTTTCACAAAGTGTGGGAAAGTTTTTGACAGGTTAAAGGCGTAGGTTAGAGCTCTTGAAGTGTGTTTTATTCTCCTGCATGCTGCTCCTAGAACAACCTCAGTTTGGAAAGATTAATTCTGATTTCTAATAGATGGACAAACATCATGTCACAACTGGGCCAAAGTGTCAGAAAATAACAAAATAAAACAAATTTTAGATGTTTGTTTGGTGCTTTTCTAGATTCTGATTCATTCTTAATATGTTTTAGGAGTTATTCATTTCAAACATGATTAAGTAAGACAAAGAATTAAGCCATTATTACAAAATGCCGGTAATGCATTTTAGCCATTAACCTCTTAATTTGATTCATATCCCCCAAACTGAAGTCATTTAAAGAGTTACGTAGAACAAGATATTAAAGGTGCACTATGCTGTTTTGGATTGTCTTTAGCACCCCCTACTGTCTGTTTTTAATCACTGTTGTAAAAATGTTCAGAAACACCTTAATCTAACTGTTGAAACGTCTCCTCAGTCTTCATTGCTTTCTACTGGAGCGGTTCATCACTCATTCAAAGAAATCAGCTGTGTTCAAGCAGAGAGAGATAAAAAATGCAGGAACCATGAGCTAAAACACTCCAGCGCTAACATAAGAGCTAGCCACTTTGGGTTAGCCTATCCCTCGTGAGATACGTGACTTTGTGAGACATCAGGGACCGGAGAATGAGAAGATGCAAACGTGGTATTCTGTATCCAAGCAGCAGATGGGGCTGAGTGACTTTTCATTAACTCTGTAAAGAGTCATATTTACACATACTGGCTCAAGTATAAGATTTAAATATATGTCACATAGTATGCTTTTAATTGTTCATAATCTTCCTACAGAAACCCAAAGGACCCAGACTATCCCTTTAAAGCTGCACTCTGTAATCTTCAAACAAGCTAGGTAGCTAGCTATTTTACTTTTTTATTTTTCAACGTTCACCAGATGTTTTTGTGTAAATAAAAGAACCATCTACTATAGGTCAACTCATACCCAATTCCTACCAATTTGTCACCGTGTGTCACCCATCCTGCCGCCTTGGCAGCATCTGTTGTTGGCTTTGTACCAAGTGGGTTCAAAATCTCAAGTGGTGGGTAAAATGTGGCCGAGAAAATTGACCAACACCAATTTTAAGAAAAATGTAGTTATAGAAGTTCCAATACAAAGAAAAGAAGCCCTCCTGACTGTACAAGTGGAACAAAGTTTAGAGGCATGCAGGTGGTTTGGTTCTGTGGTGAATCTTTCTAAAATAGTATTTGTCTTTTTTTCTGTATTAAAAGCCATCAGTTTTCTGCTTTGCTTTTATGCAACATACTTTCTGAGAGAAAATAGAAGCCAAGATGATGAGGTCTATCCTACATATCCTTCACACTGTGGCTTTGTACAAGAAGCTAATACTTCTTGACATCCGTGAAACCCCTTTTTTAATCTGCTGACTGAAAAATGATGGGGAGGGAAAAAATGTAGATGAAAAGTCGAAGAGAGGAAGTACTGCAGGAGTTTAGTGTTTACAGAATCAGCCTCAGCTAGGAAATGATCCGCTTAGGGTTTTCTTTTTCCCCAGCACATTGTTGGCGTGTCTATTGGTTTTTCCAGGGTGGGGGGTTAGTAATGTCTGTCCAAATCCTTTTCTTATGCACACATCAATTATTCAAAGGTTAAAACTTCAGACATGTTACAGCCCTTGGTAAACTCGGTGTACTGTGGAAAGACGGGCTAATTTATGATTTACAAGATTTTTCCACTGGACTAAAGTTAAGTAAATGACCCAAGTGTTGGTTTTCACAAAAGGTCGGGGCTTCATTTAAATCTTTTTGTCAGGTGTTTCTATGGTTGAGTCTCTTCAATGTCTTCATCAAGGGAGAGGTCTGGACCGCTGGTCTGAAGTGGTCGGGTTCCTTTGGGTGTGTGATCTTTGGCACTGGGACCAGGCAGGAAGTCTTCCATAGTTCAGGCACCCTCTCCAGTCTCAGGCTCAGATTGAAGATATGCAGTACCACTTGCCCTCTTTGTTAAATCCTGACTTAATTGTGGTTGACCACATTTTCTGTAAAGCTGAGTTCAGTTCCACTAGACACACCCAGACTTGATTAGTGTAGAATCAAGACATCATTTCAGTTCAAGGATCATTCCTGCTGTGGAAATGGACTTTTAGGGATTAGTTTATATTAGAGTTTATGCAAACTGTCAATAAAACTAAATTAGTAAACTTTATGACACACTCTGAGAGGAGGACATTGATATATAGGTTTGTAAAATAGCATAATACCATTAGAGTACAGCAATAATATAAAATATGTGTCTTCCTTAAAACTTTTGGACACTGACAAATCTATTTACTTGGACAAACAAAAATGTGATTTTCCTGCACCTGTGCAAAAACTTGTCATTAGTCCCTGTCCTTTAGGACGAGTAAGAAAACACAGATTTGTCAGAAGATAAGAGGACAAGAGCGTCTTTAACAAAGACAGTGAAACATGCTGTAAGCCACGTCTCCAAGGCGCAGGAAGACCACTGTGATCACTGTAATCAACACGTCACATCCATGCTTTCGCAGCGAAGCTCTGCTAATTAGAGAAAATGTTTGCTGTTTGTTTACAAGCGAGAACTGGCTGGAAGGATTTCTTTCCTTGCCATTGTGCGGCCCCCCAGACTGGCTGCTGTCTGTGATGTGTTGACACAAATCCAGGGTGAACTGTATTCATTATTTGTCTGATTTCACTCATTAGCCGCAGCATACACAGCGAGTGTGAGCCTGGGAAAGGAGTTTGGGCCGTATGGAGAGCAGCACTTATACTGCGATGACAAAGATGCTGCTTGTGGACACTGCAGTGGCTGCCTGCCTGCATCAAATCACATTTCTGTTTATGTTTCTGGGGCTAACTGTGCTGTTATCTGCTTGCTGCTGTTAATAAGACAAGATTTGTGCTCTCTTTGCCTGCAAGCATTTCCTTCAGCTCTAGTGTCTGCAGCTTATTTCTAAAACCTGTCCTCTTTCACTTAGAGAAACCTTGTGAACGCTTCATATTATTTATTTTTTTACCTAAAAGGACACAGTGGGAGAAGATGTCCTTGCATGAGAAGGTTTTTATCACATCCAACTCTGAAATGGCTCTTTCTCTTTGACAAAATACAAACATATCGTCACTGTAGGGCTAAAACCTTACATCTGCATGTTTCAACACTTTCATATTTTTACATAAAACAGCTGGTCGACTTTCACACTTATCCAGGGTTTCTTATTTCTAAAAGAAACACTTTTTTTCCATTTCCTGAAAAGTTGCATCTTTGGAGACACAAGTGGGTTCAAATGAAGGCAGCTGGACTCCTATGGTTCCTTGTAGATGTTTCACTTCTCATTCAAGGAGCTTTGTCAGTTTTCAAAAAAATTGCCAAAGCTCCTTGTCTTGTCTTGTTTGGTTAGTATTACTGGATGTTGCCGAAGAGCTCTTTATTGTTGTTATTTTCATGTAAGTTTTGGGCAACATATTTAATAAATTTAATCCATTTTAGATGCACATATGATGGATTTTATTGAAATGTGTCCAGCACTTCATACGATTCTTTGCTGTCAAAGATGGCTGTCTCTTAGAGTTAATACCAGACTTAAGCACAGACGTCACGTGACTGATTAGTGTACGTGATGGGATTGACTCTACTACCACGTAAACTGTTGGCTCAGTGTCTGTAATATTCACTCAGTTCTACCTCTTTTTGTGTTTTCTAAGGTCTGGTGGCCATCTTGAATTTGGTTGACTCCAACAGGAAATGTTTTGAGCAAAGATGTCTAATTAGCACTCAGAGTATGTATGGTTAATGGATTCTGTGTAGCTCAAATTCTGTCAAACTGGCTGTGTTATGGTTATAGATCTGTACTGGGTATCTAGAATCATCTTAAAGATGCAATCCGAAGTTTACTTCCTTTCAGGAATTGTGTATAATTTTTTAGAAATGCATTTCAGTGACAGTCTGACCCTGTTCTGTGATATAAGACAATACATCAATTTTTTATAACTAAGCCCGCTCCCTGTCCCGTAGAGCCCCACGCAATTAGAACTGAGCGCTGCTCAGCATTAGCCAATAGTGTTAGACATCTGCCTACGTGCAGGTGTCAATCACAGAGTGTGTGAGTGCTTGCAGAAGTACCTAGCCTGGTGCAGTGTTGGTGACATTTCTTATGGACAAGTAAGTCTTTAAAATAAATGTAAATATGAATAAACAGCCTGATGTGAGAATGATCGTTGTAAAACGAGGTGTTTTAATTCTGTTGGCCAGCTAGAAGTGAGCGTTGATGAATGAAGGTGTTGTTAATCCAGCTTTAAACGCCGGAGTAGGGGGTGGGCTTAAGCTGTAATACGTTTTTCTGCCTCTAGATGGTGCTGTCTGACAAAATGCCAGACAGTCCCTTTAAATTTGATTGGATCATTTAGCTGAAAAAATAAATGAAATGAATCCTTTCTGGAATGTCATAATAATTCTTCCATGGTTCATTAGATACGTTGCTGAAGGTAAAACCATTCTAGCCAGCTGATTTTCTCCAGCAGTGGGGGATGATAATGCACACTGAGCTCTTATTTTTATCAACCTACATTGTATTTATATAAAAGACAAACTAAGCTGTACCAGGGTGGGTGTTATCAGAAAATCATAAAACCCAACAGATTGCTTCAAACTCCATTTGTCTCCTCGGCTTACACGGCACACCAACGAAGAAGACCACGAGGCCCTCGTTTCAAACCCCAGTGTGTGTTTTTCATTCTGCAACAGTCTGTGTTTGTCTTTGTTTGTTTGTGCACACCAGCATCTGTGCAGATAAGGGCTGTGTTTGCTGCTGTGCATCATTCGCACCAGCCAACAAATGGATTGTTACATAACGGCCACGGCCTGCTCTGTCTGACTGCCAACCTGCAGAGCGAGAGAGGGAGAGGGAGAGAGGGAGAAGGGATCAGGGACAAATGGAGGGTTTAGGATGAAGAAAGGGAATGAGAGGAGGAAGTGACGGCCCTCTGGGTACATGTTGTGGTTCCAGACATGGCACGGTAAATCTCCTTTGCTGCTGCCCTTTTTTCCCGTCCTCTCCCTCTCTGAACATTATTGGTTCAGCTTGATTTGCTTTCCATTGAAGGGCTCTCAGCAAAGTACAGACAGCTGTTTATGTATCGTCTCCCCTCTCCTCACCTCACTCCCATGGCCTGCCAGCTCGCCCTACATGCAATGTACTGGCTAGGAGTGCTCAGACAGCCAAGCCTGTCCAGCACCCCCCACCTCACCCAAACCCCCGAGTCCAACATAGGAGAGATGAAAAGAATACAACCAGCTGTCTGTGCTTTATTCAGGCATTTTGACACATCAGAGAGCAGATAGCGATGACATTTCAGATGACTACCCACAGCCCTCGGACAGATCTGTGTTTTTTACTTCATTGGCTTATTTTAACCCACTCTTAGTGTTTGACATTTGTTCCATTCACCAAAGCAGCTCTTGGCAGGTTTCAGGTCTGATGTGATCACGATGTCGATGGACCACCTTCGGTCTTCAAAGGAGCAGAGATATCTCCCAGGCTAATCTCTGCAGCTAGGAAGCTGCTGATTGTCGAGTGAATAAACATTAGATCTTATTTGTGGGTAGAAATGACGTGCAGTCGTGCAGCAGCTTTTCTCGTGTCACTCACATCTTCACCAGACTCCTGTGTGGATGAACCTGCGCTAGCATATCGCACATACGTATGTGTGTGTCAGAGCACACACTGTTTTAATGCATGCAGCTCACACATCCCCTACCGACCGTGTTGTTCTTTCATCTCCTCACTTGATCTGTCTCTGCCTTTGATGTGGGTTATCCTGGAGTCTGAGGAAAAAACGTCATGGGGAATGAAGCTGGATCTGTGGCGTTTCTCTCTAGAAGAAGCTTCCTGATGATCCCCTCTTTGTCTCTTTTTCTTCTGCCTTTAGTCAGTCGCCTCTCTAGAATTACATTCAATGTTTTTAATGCCTTCTTGTTTACATCTCTCATAAAAAGTAGTTTATTCTTTGCAGTAATCATTGGATGTACATCTACAACTGATTCACCTTTCAGTTATTTCAAGATGGCCAACAAAAAATGGCTATGGCTCTCAATTTTCTAGACATTGAGCTAAAGTCTTTCACGTAAGGAAGCTCAGTCTGTCCTCTCCCCAGCTCCCTCCTCCAGCTCCCCAATGGGACCCAAAGGCATTCCCAGGCCAGCCTAAAGTTACAATTCCTCCAGTGTGTCCTGGGTCGACCCGTGGCATCCTGCTGCCAGGACATGCCCAAAAGACCTCCCCAAGGAGGTGTCCATGAGGCATCCTGATTAGATCACCAACCACCTCAGCTGGCTCCTTTCTAAGATGATGAGCAACGGTTTAACTCCAAGTCCCTCCTGGATGTCTGAGCTCTACACACTATCTCTAAGGCTGATCCCAGCCACCCTGCTAGAACACTCATTTCAGCTGTTTGTATTCTCCGTATTGTTCTTTTGGTCGTTACCAAATGACCACAGATGAGGATTGGAAAATAGAACAATAAACCAGACATGACAGACCAGTTTAGCGTATGCATCACTGAAGTCACAGCCAGGAAATCCACCCGTCAAGCTCCTGCTCACTCATCATCAACACGCTGAGATACTGCAACTCTTCCACTCCCCAACCCAGAGATGGTCCCTTTCCAATGCACTCACAGTGGAGTATAAAGGCATCCTACTGTAGACACAGTTGATACACTGTGGTTAAAAATGAAAATGACACAAGATGCCAATTTACATAAAATGGCTGTAACTAAGGTTGACAGCTGTTGAGCTAGAATTTGTTATCATCATAGCTAAGAGGTATTTATAACACATACTAATCGCAGGCAAGCATTGTTATGTTTTAGGATTTGACCAAAATGAATGCAATTCTATCATTTCTGAGCATCAAACTTAGCTTTAACCATAGAATGATTTTAGTTTAAAATGCTGGCATGAAAGTATTCCTTCCAGGAACACTTGGCCTTAATTTGATAAAAGAATCAGAGGACGTTCAGCGCAGCCACAGGTCAAGTGCTTCGAAGGGGAGACTTTTCATGTCAAACTGAAGGATATTTAGTCGGACAAGCTGATTGGACGAGGTTTTGACTTGTCCTTTCTGCCACTGAGAAGTGGCCTTTCTGACAGGCCATTATGTTTATTAAGGTGTAGAGCTGAAGTCAGTGCAGCCCCATAAACAGATTTCCTCCTGTCAGACGGTTGTACAGCAGAGTGAAATGCAGTGATTATGTAAATGTAACATGTTTATGTTGCTGACTTTGCAGACTTATTGCCTGTCTTCAAAGATTGAGTTTCTTAGTAGATAAACAACAAAAACACAAGTCAGAAAATCTTTTTTCTGGCATGAAATCATCTCCAAGCCCAATTTGCGCCGAGTTGTTTTTATCAAATGACACGAACGTTCAGGTCATGCAAAAATCGTTTTCACAATTTCACAAGGTCATCGCTTCATAGAAGGAGCAGCCAACACCAGCTTCAGCCTGTGTTTATTTATGCACTGTGAAGGCCACTCCAGTGTAATTAGGATGATGTTAACACTAATTGGGCCTCTGGCCATTAAACGTTATCAAGAAGCACACACACACACACACACAACACACACCTGTATGTGCATAGAGCTAGCAGCAATAAAACAAAGTGACCTTTTCAAAACATTACAGCTTAATGACTCTGTACGGGAAATCAGGACTTTCTTTCTGCACACGACTCTTAATATTCCTTGTATTTGTTGTTGTGAGTGAGGTTTGGATATCCACTCAGACGGTTCCTTCAAGCGCGCGTCTCATCTCCGTTGTCTTATCCCACCTTCTGCTCACGGCCGTATTTTAGTGTCTTGTTTTATTTGATCTGTTTGCAGCAGCTGCTGGGAGTTGGAGGGGTGGGTGTTTGGTCGGTCTGGTGATGCATGCCCTCCAAACACGGTGAATAATTAATCAGAGGCTGAAATATTTACACATTTCTGTCTGCTGCTGCTGTTTGATTGGCATGTTATTATAAGAGTTAATGCGAGTGGATGCTGCTGGCTCTGCTATTTTGGTTTGTTTGCTTTTTTTGACGTTATTGTGTTTGATTTTTGTGTGCGTGTTGAAATGTCACTCAAAACTAGCCGGCTTTGCTTTTAGATAAAGGTAAGACCTCTGTGTGTTCTGTCTGCTCATCTGCTAATCGACTCGTGAAGGACGTCAAACCTTTGTAAGAAGGATCAGACAATGTCAGAGTTTCTATAGACACTAGGGTGAATTCTGTTTTTGACTGGTTGAGATATTGCCTATTTTGTGCAACAGTAAATGATGTAGTTGTGTTTCACTAAGTAAACTGATTACTTGTATGGTCATGATTCAATACCAGGTCTATACACAAGTCTGTTCAATAGAGTGTCCCAGTTTGGACAAGCCTGCAGACCACATTGAGTTTCCATGTTCATATTTTGTGTATTATATCTGCAGGTCTAGTAAAACCACAAATCCCAGAATGCACTCTAGCAAACAGCACATTGTTTACATGTAGGCATCAAAATGAACCGTAAAGATAAAGCTTGAACAAACTCCCATTCTCTTAGTGGCTGGTTCAAGTACATGCTTGAAGCTCCGCCCCTTATATATAAATGAATTGGGCATTTTCCAGGTTAAACAGTTGATTCACGTAGTTCTTATCTTCCAGTATGCTAAACCACTACTAGTACGACAAAAGAACAGGGACAATAGTTTTAGACTCTGAGGTCTACTGGTTTACAAAAAGATCCGTAAATAAAGAAGTAATATATACAAACCGATTCAACTACAAATATTAAAGATATTTAATGAAAAATGTTTTTAAAGAGATAAAAGGGAACAAAGTTTTGTAAGGCCACTGCTGCAGTACCAAGACAAACTCTCTCATTCATCAGTTGAGGATTTGTTGCATTTTAGAATCATCTTTCTAAATTATAAACTGGACATCCAGTCCAGCAACTTTTCTTAAGCAGACCATTCTCATCAGAGAGTCAAACATAAATAAATGAAATCATGCAATTTCTATATTCCCCTAAAGTTTCCCCGTATTCCCAGTGGAGCGCTTCGATTAATGACATTTGGTAAAAAAAAAACCCATAAAAAGCCAAACGTGACATCTTTCTACTAGCTAAGGTATTTGTACAAACGCGCTCCCTGATCGCAGCAACCCCTCTGGGGACATAACAAGCTTTCTGAAATGTTTGAAACAAACCTCACAAGCATTGTTGGGGTTGAAAGTAAAAAGAAGAGAAACATCATAACTCCCAAATTATGAAAGGTACAGCTGTGTATCAAGTCTCCACCGGCAGAAATGTGGAGCAGAATAATCAGCAGACATTTCAAGCTGACAGAAGTGATTTTTGAAGAGTGTGAGGGATGATGCAGAGATGTGTGACGGTGTCAGAGCGCTCAGCTGACACTAAAACACAAAATAAATACAACAATTCATTCATTTGACTGGATTTTGATTTTGACATTTCAAAGGAAGAAAATGAACTCATTCAAATGATAAAAGGCCTTATGGTCAATTATGTGACCTTATGCCTCCATCTTTAAAATGAACAAGGTTTTTCAAATCAGACCTTTAAATAGAAAGTGCTACAAAGCAATGAATATTTACAGATTTCATACATTGTACATTAATACGTTATATATAGAAATATTTAAAACAGATGATTGATGCTAACAAATACATTGAAATACCATCATTATTCCACTAGATGGCGAGAACATTCACAGTGATACCATATCAAAATACAAAGAAAGAACATTCCTTGCTCCATTAAAAATGATATGAAATAACCTGTTTTTGTTTGTTTGTTTGTTTTTTCTTCATGCTGTTTACAACCTTCTCATTATTTTATGGTGAAACAAATGTTGAAAGATCTGTTAAATGGCTCAGGAAAAATAAACCCAATTTTTTATATGAGCAACTTACAGATTGTCCAGTGCGGGGTATTAAATATACTTTATAAAGATGTGTATTAAAACACACCACACTATGATGGTCAGGTCAGAATTGTGGATCCCAGATTACAAGCATCAACATTTATGTTTATGTATTTAGCAGATGCTTTTATTCAAAGCGACTTACAAATTATATTGTAACCAAAAATGTACTTTGAGGCCAACAAGCAACTAACCCTGACATTACCACTAAACTAGATGGTCGAACACTAGTCTCTAAGGTGACTGTGGGGAAAAATGAACATAGGATAGTCACCGTGACACAAGGAAGGGAAGATTTAAAGGGAGTAGACCTTGGTGACCAAGGCAACCAGACATATGATGATGCAGGATGATCCAGAGCCACCAAAGGAGGAAGTGGGAGGGTCCCGCCCTCGGTTAGAGCTGTTTCAGACTGTCAGTTCCTCGTTTCTCCTAAAATGTGAGCCTGCCTACCAAACATGGTGACATTTATCCCTGCATAACCCCCAACCCAGCAGGGTTTTTACTGTATTCACTTCGGCACGATGCATACAATTCCCTAATTTAGACAGAATTTGTGTTGTGCCTTTTCCGAATAAAACAAACATGTCTGAAGGCTAATTCACACCGCCTCTGGAACGAATGGACACAAGGGTGGAAAAACATTGAGTTGAATCAGAGCATTCACACCAGCTCCGGTGTGGCTGCAGTATGCATGCACACGTTCGGCATAAAGTCTATTTTTTCCGAACGCCGCATCTGGGTTTTCGTGAAGTTAAAGAAATTACATGCACCAGACAGGAAGTGAGACGCAAATCGGCGATGTGCATCTGGTATATTCCAAAATAAAGTCTTTAGCCACGTTGCTAACGTTAACACAATTTGGATAATTAAAAGGAACAGAAAAAGTGTATTTTACCCATTGTAGAACAAGCCAAGTAAATAAAGAATCCTCAACAAAAGTACAAGAAGACGAGTTGTTTACCAGCTTCTGTTGATACACGTAGTGAACTCGCATGAACCACAGAGATGTTGTGCTTTACCCGGAGCAAATTTCCAGAGACGTTCTGCAACCAAACCACAGGCTGTATGAATTTCAGTCTGTACGTAAACCAGGCTGCATCTGTTCCGGACCCGGTGTGAACTAGGTGTGACACTTGTTAGAGGACCACTCATACTTGAACTGGAAAAACCTATCTTAGGTGTTATTTTAAAACGTTTTACCAGAACCAATTACTAGAGGGACCTTTGTTGTTTGGACTTTAGTCAGCTACTTTATAGTCTGAGTGGATTTGCCACACCAAAATCAAAAATCAGTGTGAGACTGCTATTAGTCCCAGAGTTGTGATAAAAATGGTCTTTTTCTTTAAAATCTGATATTAAAGGCCCCAGAATGTTCATAATGTGTGTGCTGAAAGTTCTCAACACGATGTGTGTTTTCATTTATCTCTGCAGCTTCAAAGATCAGCAGCCTTTTGAAAAACTCTGCAACAGTCTCATATTTGCCCCTTTCTCTATCCCATTCTACACATCCCTTTGTAAGTGTCTGAGAAATATTTGTTGTGTTAAAACGCGGTTTGAGCCTTCTGTTTTAAAAGGAATCAATAGCTTTGTCTGTGTCCTAAACCGCTTCAAAGAATCAGCCTTCACTGATGCAATAATGTCTAAAGTTGGGAGGAACCAACTGTGCGTTATTGAGTTATTGTTTGTGAGCCTGTCTGGGAGGTTGAAATAAGAAATGTGTATACATTTACATCAGTACACAGAGCAGCTGCCTTGAGGCTTATCGTCCCCTGAGAGTTCACTTCATCACCATCATAAGTTCTTTCTTTTCTTTGTGGAGCTTTTGTTTTATTGCCGGCCCTTTCTTGCAGTTTTTACACTGTCAACTCCCATGAGGCATTGCAACTGGCATTTGACACGGCAACATTGACCGCATGCCTTAATGAAAAATTGTGGCGTCTGCTTTCTCCAATATGACCTGTTTATTCCCACGGTGGATGGTGGTGGCCTAGAATCCACTACTCCAAATCAATGGTGCCTCAAAGAGAACGCATCCCCAATGATAAACTCACACTTACTCCCCCCCGCCTTGGAGTAGAGAGGAAAACAGCGTGAGGAAGAATGGGAGGGTGTGCTGAAAAACAAAAATCTTAATCAATAGGTTTTCCATTACAGATTTGATTCATGACTCCTTTCTGATTATTTTTCTATTTTTCATTGAATCCACGGAGAAAAGAAAATGTTTTTTTGTCCGTTACCCTTCAAACCAAATTATGAGTTGGGCCAACATAAATGGAGATTCTAATCAGGGAGCATCCCCCATGGTTTGAGCCATCTCATTGCCCTCTCTCCACTTCTAGAGCTGTAGGTAGAATTGATTAGCCTGATCGATGGCACCGGAGCTAATTGGACAAAAGTAATAAATATTTAGCCTCTTCTTTTCAAATTGGAGGAGCGATACACATGAGTGCAAAGGAACATTTCCATCACCGCTGTAATTCTTGCAAAACCAGGCAGGATTGGTTAATTTAACTATAAGGGTGGCCTTAAGGTCAGAGGAATATATAGCAGGGAAGGTTTTGTTTGCTGAAATACTTCAAGGCAGCATTAAGTTTTAACTCGCAATTAAGGTAAACGCTTGCTGCTTGGGAGAGCTGAAGCCTTTTCTATACTGCCTTGTTCTCTGAATAAACGCTGGTTTTACACAGATGCACATAAAGGGGTAAATGTGCCAATTAATCTTAAAGTGATGGTTTAGATCCTTTCAAATGCAGTTCTGTGCAAGATTATGAGCAATTATTAAATACTAGGGATGGAGCAACAGCATCAGCACCTTCAAATATGAAGCCAGGGTTCAGGACCGGAAAAGAGAGGATTGCCAACTTTGGGTCAGGTGAAGGAGTTTATGTTTCTCAGGGTCTTGTTCATGAGTGAGGGAAGGAGAGAACGATAGACGAGTCAGGGAAGCGTCTTCAGTGATGAGGATGATGAACCAGTGTGTTGTGGTGAAGAGAGAGACCTAGGTCGGAAAATTTACGGATCTACGTTCCAATCCTCATCTACGACCATGAGGGGTAAAGACCAAAAAATGAGATCACGAATATGAGAGACCAAAAAGAGTTTCCTATGGGTCCCTTGGCTCAGCCTTAGTGATAGAGTGAGGTGCTCACACATTTAGGAGGGACTCGGAATAGAAATTGCTGCTCCACCACTTGGAGAGGAGACAGCTGAGGTGGTGCATCTGATTAGGATGCCTCCTGGACTCCTCCCTGAGGAGGTGTTTCAGGCATGTCCTACTGGTGGGAGGGCCCCAGGTTGACACGCTGGAGGGATTATATCTCCAGGCAGGTCTAGGAACGCCTTTCAGTCCCACCAGAGGAGCTGGGGGAGGATGGTTGTGTAGAGGACAATATGGACGTCCTTGCTTTGGTTGCTGCTTGGTTTTGTGGGAGATGCAGAGGTGAGAATATAAATGTACAGTTTAGTCACACTTCAGTAGGTTCATTAGGTTTGGTACAACAGGAAAAAGACACAGCCTTAGGGATGGGGTGAGGAGCTCGGACATTCGGGAGAGACTCGGAGTAGAACAGCTGCTCCTCCATGTCGAAAGGAGCCAGTTGAGGTGGTTCGGGCATCTTGTTAGGATGCCCCCTGGACGCCTCCCCAGGGAGGTATTTCAGGCATGTCCTGCCGCCAGGAGGCCCCCGGGTCGACCCAGGACACGCTGGAGAAAATATTTCTCTGGTTTGGCCTTGGAGCGCCTTGGGATCCTGCCGGAGGAGCTGGTAGAAGTGGCTGGGGAGAGGACCTTCTGGGACTCCCTAATTGGGATGCTGCCTCCGCGACCCGGACTCGGATAAGCGGAAGAAGATGAGACAAGATGAGGAAAAAGACACAGTGTGCTTCAAAGACCATGAATGTTGACCCTTTTGACACTATAAATAAGTCATGACCCTTTTGGCTTTCCATATAGATAGATAGATAGATAGATAGATAGATAGATAGATAGATAGATAGATAGATAGATAGATAGATAGATAGATAGATAGACAGACAGACAGACAGACAGACAGACAGACAGACAGACAGACAGACAGACAGACAGACCTTTATTGTCCCTTAAGGGATATTCGTTTCCACATGCACTGTCAGAGCATATACGTACAAACAACAGATTGCCAACAGTTAAACACACGAGGGCATTCACAGGTGGTAAGAAGGAGGAGCAGGATTAATGTTTTGAGCTGTTTAGAGCAGCAATGGCAGAAGGGACAAAGCTTTTGTTGAAGCGTACCCGCTTCCACCTCAGAGTCCTGAACCTGCGGCCTGAGGGCAACAGGCAGAAGTAGCTGTGAAGGGGGGGGGTGGTCTGGGTCCCCGCTGACAGTCCAGGCCATGCGTGTGATGGCTTTATTGTTTAGCTGGGAGAGGTCTGTAATGGGCAGGCTGATGATTTTTGATGCTATGTTTGTGACCTTAAGGAGTTTATTTCTATTAGTATATTAGTATATACTATTATATAGACAGTTCTTGCTGTGTCACATGCTGCCATGAATCACCAGGACTATAAAACTTCTTCATCCTGCTGATTTAACAAAAACAGGCAAGTCTTTAAGCTCCTGCATCATCTGAACTAGCATTTCACCTGTAATCCAATTTAGTTGTAGCGGGAAAAATTTTTAGGAAATATTTTTCAGCTTTATTTAATTTCTGGAGTTCATCACAAGACTCCAATTTTTTTGTGACCAATAGCGGGACCTTTTCTTCATAGTGGTCCCTCTCTTAATCAGCTGTGAATGTCTGGTTGTCTGCAGTCATCCCAGACTTCTGTACTATGATGGTCATGTTCCACTACCCCTATCAGATACATTTGTTTATAATGTTTGGTGAAACAGGGATTAGTTTTGACTCACTTCCGTAACTCTAACCCCTACGTCTACCTTCCTACAGCTGCCTTCCTTCATAACCCTAAGCCACACATTCACCACATGGGTTCTACGTGGCCGAGCCAGCCAGGTGAGAACACCTGGGGTGTACCTCAGGCATACAGGGCAATTCTCCCAACTCTATTTCCAAAAAGATATAGCAGTTTATACTTCATCTGTAATATGATCTCTTACTCTGCCAAAAATTTAAGTTATTTGGACTTTGACAGTTATTTACAGCAGACATTAGCTCTAGTAGTGATGTTCCCAGTGGGTGTGGTTCTTACTGATAGAACATCACTTCATAAAGACTCAATTATCCCTTTAAAGCCAGTCCTGCATATTCAGTCATTGCACTCAGTCCTTCTGCACTGTGTGAACTGATTGTATTCAGACCAATGTGTTGAAGACAACCAGGAAAGAATGCCCTCCAGACCTGTCCTCTTGAATTTAATAAACACCTTATTCCCCTCCTTTTTACTCATTCCCACCCTCCCATCTGTGTGTGTTGCACTGCAGCATTCGGTGGTTTTTTTAGGCAGAGCAGCAGGTGTTCGGTGGAGGAAACAGTGACACATGGATGCGCCCCGTCAGACTACTCATTAGAGACTCTGTGCCTCCTTAGTCTCCTCATTTAGAGTGGAGAAGAGTGCACATACACATAAGTACACAAGTCCACAAAGCAGCAGGTGGCCACTATCAGCCACACAAATCAAAGCAGTCACCACCAGCTCATCGGATGGATGCAGGAAGAGGAGAAAAACAGAAAGAGAGAAAGCTTCATTTCGGTGCTGGTGTTTGTGACGCTCACGCCCGTAGAGAGAAGGCGCTGATAATGAAGACAAAGTCACAAGTGGCAGGTGTGACTGTCACAGTGACGTCTGGTGTACGGTGAATCCTGAGGACGGCGGAGCATATGGTGGATGCTATGCATGGCGGGGGTGTTAATCGATGGGAATGAGCTCAGTGTGCGAGCACGCGTAAGATGGTGCAAACTGCACGTCTGATTTGCGGTACGCCCTAAATGAGATGTAATGCCGGGGATTGAGGCTCTTCTTCAGTGTTTTATGAAAGCGGCGCAGTGATCATTGAGTTAAGTGAAGATTCGTGGAACGTCTGTGATGCTGACCTCCAAAAATGTGACCTGCAGAGATCATTCTATGGAGTGATCCATGACACATCTCTAGAAGCCTCTGGCTCTTCATCTGATTTTCACATTCGGTTCTGTGGGGGTACTGTGAATTTGTTTTTGTAGTTTGGACTCATTAACAAAGGATTTTATCTGATTTAAAATTCAGATTTTTTTATTGATTGATATATTTTTCTTTTCCTCAACATTTTGGACATCTATCTCTGCATCTAAGGGAATTTCCCAGCTCTTCTTTATCTCTCAGCCCAGCTGCTGTCTAGAGGGCTAGAGAGTGTAGTGTGCACAACTTGTTAGGTTGACGGTTTGATTCCCAACACCTCTGCTGACCTAAAGCTATTGGTCACTGTGAAATGAGAACATTGTTAAAACCATTAAATCCAGCGCTGAAGATGTGCTACATGACCTGCAGCCTTTTCACTGAACAATGCATTGCTTTGTATTCCTTTAAAGTAGGGACGCACCAATACCAGATTTTTTCAAACCGAGTACAAGTACTTACATTTGAGTACTTGCTGATACTGAGTACCAATATGAGTACTAATAAATACCATTGATCTAAATCATGATTTTCTACAACAGAAAAAAATCACTCAGATACTAGTTTTGCCTTTTTTGAATATATTTTTAAACACAATAAGTCCTCAAGGTCAGAGGTCAAATTAGAACTTAGATCAACTCTAGAAAAGATTCTATTAAAGGACGGACTGCTTCAGGTAACCTGAGCTGGACTGGATGCATAAAAGATATAAATAAATAGTAAATACATCAATAATTTATGGCAGAGAACATTTTTATAAAATAGAATTGATATTATACTTATGTGTTTAGACTTGCCTCCAAATATTTAGATGCAACTTTATATAATCAAAAAACAAACAAACAAAAAGGTGGGGCCGTGCACAGCGGTGGGGTTAGAGGGAGGGGGAGAAGGGGGGTCTGGGGAGGGGCCTTGGTATGTTGAATAAAAAAATCTCTCTCGCTCAAATCCTTTGGACTGTAGCTTTAAGCAGGTCAGTGACAGACATCCTGTTAGAACTAATGTAAAATATAGATGAGTTTCAATCTGGGGAGTCGAGTCAGGGAATTGCCTTTGTGACTAAATTTGTGATGTTCTTGTAAAATTACCTCGAAGTTCCGATAGTAGAGCATATATATCTTCAAAAAACAGTAGAAGTCTCAGGTAATGTCAGGTTAGACAGAGGACTGACTGACTGCATCATATCAGTTCTCTGTTAGAGAGATTTGAAATACAATGTAAACTTTGATGTATTTTTTTGTTTGTTTATATCCGTGTTTGCTGTGGGATGGTCCTGACTCTGTTATCAGCCTATCACCTTTTTAATTACTGTTGCCTATAACTTAAATGTGATACCATTTGTTTTGTTTTCTTTGGGTTTTTTTTTTTTTACATTTGGGGGGAAACGTATTTTGTAAAAAATCAAAACAACATTCATTCATTCAACATTAATACAGAAGTTTGTAATTTCCTAAATAAACGTGGTGGAAAGGTTATTTAAAATGTCACAGCTGATTTTATCGTTAATGATCAGCTCAGTGGAGCTAAATTAAAATGCCAGATATGAATGTGATTTTATTCGTGCTTTACTCCACAATGAGCATCCCATACATGAATGTGTCGAAGTGTTGTGTCAGACCATCCCTGACTCTTATAAATCCCTACAGGATGGGGAGTTATCTCTGATTAGAAAGTTCAATAAAATCCTTCTCTCCTCTAACAATGCAAACAACCAGCTTCCACTTCTGTTTCACCACATCTTTTCATTCTGATCCCTCACAACATGGCTCCCTTCCTTCTCTGTTTGTCGGCCATTTTAGAAGTCTTTCCTCCTCTTCGTCTTCATTACTCCCTCGCCCAGTTTCTGCAAAGCTCTGACGCTGAACTGATAATAAACAGATGAAAGATGAGGGGGGAAAGAGAAAACACCAACTTCTCCCCTCTACTGTTTACAATTCACCCTTTTCATCCTCCATATTTCTCTATCCCCTGCTTTTTGTCTTTCTTCATCCCCCTTTTCTATTCTCTCTCTCTGTCTTTCTCCTTCAGCACACAACCTCTTTAAAGCCCTTCTTGCCATGCTGCGATAATTAGTCAGCACTAAAATAATACAGCCTGGAGAAAACAACAAGAGCTGAGCAGAGGGCTTAGCTCTGCTGGGAGGGAAGGAGGGCTGGTGAGAGAGACGGAGGAGGACGGTGTGTGTCAGCCCATTTCAAATGGCTACCAGTGGATTGTTGCTAAGTGGCTTCATGTTTGTGTTTGTCACCTTTCCTGCCTGACTATGAGCGCCTACCACCCACTGCTGTGGATGTTGTCGCTGCTTCAGTCATCGCTGAGAATCTGTAAGGAAAATATAAAGAGATCAACGAGGCGTACAGATGTCAGTGATGTGTATACATACGTAAGCACTGGTGCATCATAAATCCAGTGCTGTGCTTGGCTGGGCCCAGAAGTTTACATCCACTCATCTGAACAGAACGTCGTCAGAATCTGGGATCTTAAGGATTTACTCAACCCGCTTTTGCAAAACGTGGACTTCAGTCATGTTCAAGAAGAAGAGCAGGGTTCATAAGTTTAAATGTATTGTGCAGAGTTCTCACAGGTGCTTCAAAGGGTTGAAAATGCTTGAATTTTAACAATGTGCTTTTAATATTTACTTCATTTTTTCAAACAAATTAAAAATACATCAGGGACACAAAAAACTAACAACTAAAAAACCAAAATATTAATAAAATATGAAAAAAATAAATGTCATTAATACCACATTTGCCCGAATATAGGACGACCCTGATTATAAGACGACCCCCATTTTTCAAGACTGATCTTCAGAAAAAAGAATAAATTCACTTTATAAAGAAACTATTTTTTATTAAATTTTGAGAAAATAATTTATATGATACCTTAATTACAGACTGCTTTAATATTTGCTTATTAATCAGACAGGAACTAAAGTTCTATGTGACAACAGATTTCAGTCAATTGGAAAAAAAAGAGAAAAAAGAAGCTCTCTTTTCCTCAGTCTGGCTGTGTGGGCCCTCCCTCCCTCCTCCCTCTCTCCTTCTCTCTCTCACTGAGACTGTGTGTGTGTGTGTGTGTGTGTGTGTGTGTGTGTGTGTGTGTGTGTGTGTGTGTGTGTGTGTGTGTGTGTGTGTGTGTGTGTGGTTGTGTGTATGTGTGTGAGTGTGCGCGTGCAGCTTCAGAACCGGGTCATGTGTGCGGACCCCAGGCAGCGCTGGATTCTCAGGTGTTTTTCAGGCTTGAGGATGAATGCGTGTGTGAATAGAGTGACGCGCTCACCTGTACAGAGCTCACGCTGAAAACACTGCAGCCGCAGGGGGTCCCACAGAAGATGTCGGCTCCATACGTACTAAACAGAACCGGACCGAACCAAAAACCCAAACTAGTCTGAAAACGCCAGAAGTAGACCTGACTGGAGCTGGACTTTGACATCAGGTGTTTTAATCCTTAGTGGACCTGTAACTTTGAGGTGGAGGGAGGTCTAGGATTGCTCGCGGTCTAAGAGCTGCTTCCTGCTGACGGCGCTTCTGCCATTTGAACATAAAGCATGTGCCCCCTGCTGGGGCGCGATAGTAAGATGACCCCCCCCCTTTTTTAAATTATTTTTAATGAAAAAAACCTCATCTTATATGCGAGCAAATACGGTATATAAAACTTACTGCAGTTAAATGAATCATTCAAAAGATACACAGTGAGATCATGTGTAGCCCTGATGTAATGTATTGAGTTTTACACTGTTATTTTGTTTTCATGTTCTTATTTTGCTGATAAAATCTATTAGTTACTGTAGTGTTGTTTGCAGAAGTGTACCTTTAATTTGTCATAGTTCAGTTGAAACGTACTGAGCAAAAACATGTTCAAAAAGAATGCAACTGTGATAGGATGTCATACCTGTCTAGTCAGTGATATTGATTTATGATTGGTTAGGGGAGGGGGTGAAGAGACAGGAAGTAAAAAAAAAAAAAACCAAAAGAGGAGCGAGGGAAAGGAAAAAGAAGAGAAGAAAGGGACCAGAGGAAAAAAGATTTGAAAAGAGGAAAGAAAAAGCGAGAGAAGTGGAGAAGAGGATGAGAGCGAGGTTGGAGAACGCCGCCGTGGAGCAGAAAACTTTTCCAGAAACAGGAAAAGTTTATCAGTTGAACTGGCACTAAAGCTAAGGCTGGTTCTGTGTGGATAGCGGTTTACGCTACAACCAACACGGAGACAGAGAGGCTTCACGGCAAGCTGTATAGATATCGGGAGGAGCCCCGACAGTCTCTCAGAGAAAAAAGAAAACAGCGGATGATCCGCCTCAAAGGAGTGACCTGGAACCTGCTTTAACTCACGTCAGCCTGGATCAAGTAAGTGGAGGAGAACCACAGATATTCTGATGAGTATCTGATGCGTGTTTCTCATTACTGGAGCCATCTGAGCTCAACGTAGTGTTTACTGTGGTTTTTATGTGTATGTGTGGGTGTATGTGTGCCTGGGAATGGGTTTTGGACTGGGAGGGGAGCGTGTCATGGTTGTTCTGTGTGTGGGAAGGGGAGGGAATGTGGGTTGTATGGGTCATTTTAATCTGTCAAGCACTTTGTGTTGCTCGCTGGGGCATGAAAGGTGCTATATAAATAAAGTTTGATTTGATTTGATTTGAGTATCATTTGCCTTTATTTTGCTCATGTGAGTGAATGGGCCTTAGAGTTTTTGGCCACACCGAACTCCAGCTTCGAACAACAACAGGGTTCAGTGGGTTTATGCATTTTGTTTATTATTCTGTTCTATAAAGAAAACAAACTGACCACCAGCTGGTGTCTGTGGCCCACAAGTTAGTGTTTGTTTTACACTACAGCTATTAAGTTGTTCAATCATCCATTGTAGGTTTTTATGTTATTGTTATTATAATTTGTTTTCATTCTCAATTAGTAATAAATTGTTCTTATTGTCAAAATCAAGGTTTTGTGATTGGATTTAAATGGTTACTGTGTGCAACACCTTCTACAGGAAGTAAGAGACTGAACTCAGGGCGCCTACCTCATAAAAAGGTCAGAGGAAGTGTTACACATGTTTTTAAGGTTTTGAAAGGTCTTGAAACTAGAAATGCACCAAAAAAATGTGATGATCAAATTTGGCAAATATTCAGCCTGATTTTTTTAGTGCATAATCTCATTGGAGCAAAGAGATTTGAAAATTTGAACTCACAGAATCACAGTGTTCATACGTATATTTTAGGCATTTTGGCATACTAAATCTTTTGGCAGGTCAACAACTGAAATAAAAGGGAGCTGGGCTCACCATGAACTGGAACCTGCTGGAACATTGATGTATCTTAAAGCCAGTTTTACATCATCATGGACTGAGAGGACCAAGAGAGACTCCTGATCAAAAAGAGACAATGTGCAGCTCGATGCATGAACCCTGGATACATCAGGGTGTTTCTACAGGACAACACACATCACAACTGGTTTCTGATTGGATAAAACACAAATTGCACAATATGTATCAGTACAGTGGTATTGCAATGTTTTAAAAGTATTGATACCAAAATATCGGCAGGCAGGTATCTAAGTATCAGATACTGATACTATAATATCGATCTGCCTATTCCTAATTTCTACCAGACTAGGCCTTCATTATGGTCATGTGACACAAACACCTGTCTTATATTACGGTCAGCTAACTTCCTATAAGCAACTTTCAACCCTCAGTGAGTTCCTGGTCCATCTCTAAAGGAAGTGACATCATATGTTGAAGGAAAAAAATATATAGTCAAACTCACATTTATGGCTACAGTTAACACTGCCTTTGCACAAACTCTAAACAATTATTCAACTGTAAACCTTTAACATATTTTAAACAACAGATCTGTTTCATCACTGAGTCCTGGGCTTCCTGTAGCGCTCAGTCAGAACACAGTGACTCATCCTGTCAGAGCATCGCCTCCTATGAGCTCTTTATCCAGAACCATCACCTTCAATGTATCCAGACCATTTGATTTCATGCTAATGTTTACCATTTAAATGCTGACTGAGGAAATAATTGTTCCACCTAGAACCAAAGTGATTGAAGCTCTGTTGATGTGTTGTGTTGGTGAGTGGGGGTGTCTGAGTCCCATGTTCACTTATGTATTCATATAGCTCCACTCTGTACATGCATTAATATCTTGACATCCAGCCCGTGTGTACATGTATTTATTATCCAGGGGGTGGATACGGCCCACGGGGTTGGGAGTAGTTCGCTGTGGTTTCATTACTCTATGCTAATCACAGCCAACTGCAGTCATTTCACATTTACCTGCAGGTCCTTTAGAGCCGGTCCTAATCCCTGATTTGCAATTTAAACATGAAATTGTTCATTTTATGAAGCAGGTGTTTTTACTTTTATAATTGTTTCTTTAATTTATTTTCTAGTCCCTATTCCTGTTACAGCTGATACAGCGTTCCTTTGATGGAGAGATCTAACGGCTGTTTTGAATGTTTTTTCCTGAGCAGCAGCCGGTTATACTGATGGCGTAGCCGGGGCTGAGTTTACCAGCATGCCCTGCTTTAAATGCAGTACGACTGCAGGCAACTGAAACTGCACTGATTTTGGTAAATTAGCATTTCAAAGCAAGAGTCAGTGCTGGTGGAGAGCTCAACCTCACCAACATGGACGTTTATTTAGGCAACACAGAGATTTTTTGTTCTTGTTCTCATTAAAAAATAAGCAAAGTCACATCATTTCATTTAGTTATATTCAACTTTCTGCTCACTTTCATGTTTTTTATACAATCAGATTTATTGTGAACTCTGAATGGCGCACAGCTTTACTTTGACAGTTAGAATAAGCAGATTATTTACAGAAAAGTGCTCAGCGACAAAAGAATATCAGAGGAGAAAACTGGAGTTGAAATGTTATGACAACACACATAAAGAGAGAAAGAAAAATACTTTTATTCCCCTCAAAGAAGTCTGATTTATATGCTTTTGTAATCAAACCTTCTCTATATTCTCTTCTTGAGTTTGCGTTTATATATTCGAGCACACCTGTCATATCTGTTTCCATCCATTAGTCTTAATCTTTCTCAGTAACGGGCTGATTTCTCCCTGTGTTTTGCAGCTGGGACAACTTACATCTTCGGGCGAGGCGGAGCCCTCATCACATACACCTGGCCACCCAATGACCGGCCGAGCACGCGGGCAGACCGGCTGGCAGTGGGCTTCAGCACGCAGCTGAAGGAAGCCATTCTGGTCAGAGTGGAGAGTGCCAAGGGACTGGGAGACTACCTGGAGCTGCACATAGTAAGATTCTCCGTGGGGTACCGATGGTGGGATGTGGAGAAAACACTGGAAAGAATCATAACATTTTCTGTTTCAGATGACAGTAATACTTTCTATACCTCAAGAGTTATTCCTGTAAATATGCTGTGACCAGATTAACACATGAAGACGTTAAAGCCACAGCATTCTTCAGATTAAACCTGGCACTCATGTGCTTTAATGACAGTTTTTGACTTTGATCGTCTCATTATGAGAGATAGATTTATAGCTGTTTTGGTCAGATGTGAAAAATCAACATCTCATGCTATGTTGTCAAGCTCTTGTACAACGGGGTGGAGAACCTCCGTATACAACCCGCAGACCCCTCTTATCAGGCCCACCATGCAATGTCAAATAAATAATCTAACTCAGGGAAAAAATATTAACACTCGATGGTGTTTCTGGGATAAAATCAACAGTAGTTCATGTATCTGAGCCTGCATTGGAGTCAGTGAATGCAACAGCAGTCAAACATCAGCGTTCAAGCTGCAGAGTGATCTTGTTGTAATTTCTACTTCCTGTTGTGGGTCGACATGCTCAACCTGCTCCATGGTCCGGGATGCAGAGGGAGGTCTCCTGTCCAGAGAAAGGGGTTGTGTACGCACTGCAGCCCAGACGGAACCGGGGCTGGGTCTAGATCTGAACCACGGCAGTCCCAACCCAACTCACATACTGAATGTGGCCCGCGGATGACTTATAAAAGAAAAAATGGCTCCTTAGCTAGAAAAGGTTCCCCACCCCTATTGTGCAAGGTGTCAAAGTATGTGTTGTGAATCACTCTTAGCTACTAACCAGAGTCAAGCCCAAAATCTGCTAAATTGATTGACATGAAACTATATCTGCGTTTGCTAAAGTGGGTCAGTTGGCTGTGGCAGCCATCTTGATTAAATCTGTCCATCAAGTGGCTCCTAAGCTATTTGCTAACAGAACAGTAAAGTTAAGGGCAAAGTGATGAGAAGGACTCTTGTACAATACCATCAAATACATGTTTAACTTCATATCTGTAAAGCTGTTTCATTGACGCCATGTTGGTGTTTGGTAAGATCCGCTAGCTGTGGCGGCCATCTTGATTGAGGTTTATTCTGAGAGCATCCTGTAGCTCCTATGTTGTTTAGCTAACAGACAAACAGTTGATTTCAAACATTATTAGTAATTAAAAATACTACTAATGAATTAGATGTATTTAGTGCTTTTCAGGCACCCACAGCTCTTTACAGAGGATCCATTATTTACTCACACTCTGCTGGTGGTGAACCACATCATCAGTCCTGACCAGCAGCACCATGAGACCCACCTGACCAACATTCACACACAGGCCAGGTGGGCGAGGTATCATGTCAAGAACACAACGATAAAATGACCCAGCAAGAGGTAGAATTGAACCGACAACCCTCTGGTTGCCAGTTGACCCACTCTACTGAGCTACTGCTGCCATTAAACTCATCCAGATGAGTTTAAGGCAAAAATGTATCAATATATGGTCTGTGTTGGGCATGGCACTTACCTACCGTAGTACTACCACAACAAAGCATTGCTCAATACCTGTAAAAGGTGTATACTTTTTGAGATATATGAATATTAATCTCAAACGTATAAATCAGTGAATTAGACTTTTTAGTTAAACTAAGGCAGAAGAAGAATAAAACTATAAAGAGATGTAGTCTCCTGACTGCTAACTGCTCTGAGTACTGAAGAATGTACTTTAAACACTTTAGATTTATACTCTGTTCTACTGTCAAGGGTCATTAAGAAGAATTAAGTTCAGACTCCATAAAATGACTAATTATACGCAGACATTTCTTCATATTCCCAGTTATCATCCTGATTTCTGTTTATAGCTTTCCTATATTAGGCTTAAAGGTCATTCAAACCCACCTCTAATGATAAATTGGAACGGCAATTAGGGGACAGCAGGCATTTAAAAATGCATTTAACGGGGCTCTAATTGTGTTGTTGACCCCCGTGCTTCCTCTACCCACTTCAACATTCAGCCATTTTCATGGTGGGGTTTCTCTTAATTACCATCCAGGACTACAGCTGCTTCCTCTGCAGTGCTCACCGTAGCGCTGCAGTCAGAGTTAACCCTTTATAGGGCAAGTTTCATCACTTGAGTGTTTGAAATATTGATTTGCAGCTTGAAACCTAAACTTTTACAAAAATGTTTTTAAAGTATTTAAGAAAAAGCAACACTGTTTAAAAAAAGTTACAGTAAAAAGTACAAAGATGTGTGTTTTAGGTCAAATAAATTTGCTTAAAATTTTTTTTTAAAAGCTAGAACCACCTGAAACCTTTAAAAACATTTTTAAAAGGTTTTATGAAGTTAGAAAAATAACATATATATATTTAGAATTTTAAAAATTGTTAAAAAAGTAAAACATTTTTTAAAGAAGTAAATGCATTTATAAACATAAAAATCTAAAACGACATTTTTTAATTATGAAAAAATAACAAGGGTTTTAAAAAGTACATTTTTTAATTTTAAATAAAAGATAAATAAAACAAAAAAGATGCAGGAAACCTTAAATTTCTATTAGAAAATGTCTAAAAAGTTGGAAAAAATGAAGTTTTTTTGAAAGTACAAATTTTAAAAAAGGGAAATATGTAAAAATACTGAAAACCTAAAAATTTTCAAATAAGGTAAAAACATTGTATATGTTTTTTTAAAGAAAGTTTTAAAATACTTTAACAAAAATATTTTTTTTAAAGTTACAAGGTTTTAAATAAGTTTAAAAAGTAAACATTTTTTGAAGTGAAATAAATTACTTTACAAAAACTAGAAAGTTACGTTTCTTGCAGAAAGGCTGTTTGAATGCTGAGTGAAGTACTGTAGTCCCACCCTGCAGGTCTTCATCTATCAGGAGTCTCTACTGACCCTGTCCTGTGTCTCCAGAACCCAGTGGGGGTTTAAGGAGAGCAGATTATGATCTAAAAATAAAACTAAATACCTGAAACTTTAAAAAAAAGTTTTTAAAGTAAAGCAAACAAAAAAACAAGAAGAATGTGGTTTTCAAAAAGGTTTCATTAAAGGACAAATGTTTAGAAATATAATTCATTCATTCATTCATTATAAGACCTAACCTTAAATACCAGAGAACGGTTCTTTAACTAGCCCTCGGTAACTCAGTGGTTGGAACTTAATCTTTCCCAGAATCTCGGTGAGTTTCCTCCAAAGGGTTAAAAACCGAGTGGAGTCCAGATCAGGACGCCTGACCATACTGGATGGTGGACGTGATGTTGGAGTGATAAACATCCTGCTGCTATGCTATCTACCCACAGCTGTCTGAACTAGCAGCTGCTTTTATGTGTGTGTGTGTGTGTGTGTGTGTGTGTGTGTGTGTGTGTGTGTGTGTGTGTGTGTGTGTGTGTGTGTGTGTGTGTGTGTGTGTGTGTGT
>SSNR01000053.1:1571578-1581940 GCA_006937965.1 Callopanchax toddi | reverse complement strand
AGATAAGGGCCTCATCAGGACTAAAGACCTGGAGACACAAAGGGCCTCATCAGGACTAGAGACCTGGAGACATGAAGGGTCTCATCAGGACTAGAGACCTGGAGACATGAAGGGTCTCATCAGGACAAGAGACCTGAAGACACAAAAGGTCTCATCAGGACTAGAGACCTGGAGACAAGGGCCTCATCAGGACTAGAGACCTGGAGACATGAAGGGTCTCATCAGGACTAGAGACCTGGAGACAAGGGTCTCATCAGGACTTGAGACCTGGAGACATGAAGGGTCTCATCAGGACTGGAGACCTGGAGACATGAAGGGTCTCATCAGGACTGGAGACCTGGAGACATGAAGGGTCTCATCAGGACTNNTGGGTGTGTGTGTGTGTGTGTGTGTGTGTGTGTGTGTGTGTGTGTGTGTGTGTGTGTGTGTGTGTGTGTGTGTGTGTGTACTCACACCACTCCAGCTTCGCAGTGACCCCAATTTGTTTGGGCTAGCTGTACCTGGGAGCGACAGGAACAACGCTGACCCCAGGTCACTCCTCATCCAGTGCTCTGTAAACCGAGAGTGACAGGGTGAGGGATGATGGGAAACAGAGAGGGATAGGTGAAAGAGCAGATGGGCAGGACCACTGACTGGACCAAGTGGGTCAAGGCCAATTTAAATGCTCTTAACATGGGTGATAAATAGTGATAATGACTGTAATGATGAAAGATTAAAGTGGAGACTTTAATGGACACAACAAACGGAGGTAAAGGTGGAGTGGTGATGGAGCGTAGGTCAGCTACAGCGACTCCAAACTGAAATGGGTCATTTCCTGTAATGTCTTCTAATGTGTCTGCTGTGGTTAATAATGTAGTGCTTCTTTGGTGTCTGTGGGTCACAGGACAACATCAAGAGACACATTCAGCTTTACACACTCACACACACACACACACACACACACACACACACACACACACACACACACACACACACACACTATTTGGTGGATTTCAGCACGCAGGTTGAACATGGGATTTAGAGATTACTACATGATATTTATTATTTATTTTATATCTTATTGTGCATTTTAAATATTATTTTATTTAAAAAGTAATTAAAAGCTTAAAGTGCCTGTGGCTCCATATTTAAATCACTTTATATTAAACAGGTGTAATCTTTGATGCCTCTAGATTAGCGTTGCACCATTATAACTCAAAATACGCTGTAATTATTTCCTAACGAGCAACTCAGAGATCAGAAGAAAGCGCCGCCTTCTGGTTCTGCTGGGTTTCTCCTTATTTGGCAGCCTGACACTTCTGCTGCAGCAGGGGGCAGTGTTGTCACGTGAAAGAGAAACGAAACTGAAACTAAACACTACACGGTCTATGGGCAATGGCGGCGGCACTGCCTCGCTCCAGTTGTCGTGAACGTGCATGTGGGAGGAGAATTGACCATATAAGCAAGTCTGGATCACTATGACCTCATAGCGGGCTGGAGTGAAAAAAACTGTTTGAAACCTGGGTCTGAAATCTTGAAGAGCTTCTCACTGGCTGTACTAGGAGACAGATGGACGCCGTTTTTTGCTCTTTCTGGCAGGTTTAAGGTGAGAACTCAACGTTGCAACATGATAGATAAGTCAGAAAACATGGAAACCGATGTCATGGGCACTTTAACATTAAATAGTACAAAATACTTAAATTAGGTGTTTTTTTATTATTTGAAATATATATTTAAATATTCAAAATTATTCTAATTAAATAATATTTTTTATTGTTTAAAAAATAAAGCATCGGTTCAAGAACTATTCAAAAATTAAAAATTAAGCATTATGAAAACTTTATAATTAAACAATTTAAGATATTTTTAAAAAATGTGTTCAATTATCAGTCAGATCAGTGATGAACTTTTAGACCAGGACACTGTAGTTAGCAGTGTGCTCCTGTGCTCCTAACATGCCTTTTTATGTTTGAACATGAAATCATGGATAACAATTTTAAGCTGCGTTCAAGTACAACATGTAAACTAAACAATCCACACTGAGGACAGCAGACAGATGAGAAAAGTTAGATCTCACACTGATTTTAGTTGTAGATTACAACTCTAGAAGACTTTCCAAACCACATGTCAAATTTTGCAAGCCAGCAGCTGAAAACTGACTGACTGTAACTCATGTTTGAGCGCCAGTATCCAACAGAATCAGGTAACCCATCGTCCCTCTATCACACCAGTCATAGTGGGTTGTTTTTTTTTTCATCTCAGAAGCCATCAGCCACCATTATGAACAGGAGTATGCACTGAGCACCAGCTGCCCTGAAGGCCTTTTCCAACTTTATTCAGTCACTTTACACTAAAATGTGATTGGCTGATTTGTCGATCAGTTGCTAAACAAACTCATTCTGCTGAGCCTTTGACACAGCGATGCCTTCCATCCTGATACTAAAGTCCTGACCAATCAGAAAGCATGCTCAAACAGTGTTCTGCCTGAAAATAAAAAAGGTGATTAGATATATTCTTTTGAATGAAAAGAGGTTACAGTTCAATTGCAAATTAATTAAAATATTATAAAAAATAAATATTCAATAAAATACACGAAATATAACATTTTATAAATGTTGATTCCTAGACGGCCCTGAGGGCTTCCCTCTGCATTTCAGCACCTGTAGACGTGAGACCAGAGCTCAGCTTTACAGACGTCTTTGAACACGTTTGGATTCATATTCTAGCAGAGTTTTAGGTGAGCGTCGCTCTAACCTAAAGGAATGGCTTCTCACTGTTTATCTCAGCCTGTCGCTCATGATCCCTCATCAGTCATTCTTTTTCTTGCTCCTCTCTCAAGTGCATATTCTCTATCTAACTTCAGTGTTTTTCATTTACTCCCTCATTCCCTCATGTCTGGCTCATTCATTCTCTCATTCTTTCCCTCTCACACACACATCAGTGCCTCCGACACGCCAGCCCGGCTCCTCCGCTCCCATTGCAATTACATTTCATTTGCCGCCGTTCCTCCCGAGTCGCTCCCCTAAATGACTCCGTTCAGCCCGTGGTGGGTGTTTTGGTCCTGTTAATTATGCCTGTCTCTCTTTGAGGGGAGAAGTACAGGCAAATTAGACCTGAAAACCTAAGAGCCGCAGCCCCATATCATCCCACCTGATGAAGGCCTCACGGACCCAATCAAACCACCAAATGGCTCGGTGATGGTGGCCTTGACGTCCAGCGTGTGAGGCGTTGTTTGGTACCTTCAGCTTGTGTTTAAAAAGTTGTATTTTATGTTTCTTTGAAAGTTGGATTGTTCCACAAACCCAATTTAAAAAGTCACAGGTCTTACCTCTAAATGAAAGAGTTTATATTCCTAGTTTTCTCAAATTATTTTGTTTATAAATCCTGATTTCCGGGTTTTTTAATCTAATTTTAGACATTTAGAACCACATTAATCTTGAGGTAGAGAGTTAAAGCCAGTAAAGCCGTGAATTACTGTCTTTTTCCAAGTCAATACCATTTAATCAGCGTAGCAGACGCTCTGATTGAAGCCATTTTATGTCATTACAAGAGATGACACAACTGAGGGATGCTGTCCCTGCCTGTCTGGGTAGAAATGCAGGAAACTGGTGGGAACGTCTGATAAAAACACGCCACCAGGATGTGATGAAACATTATTTCTTATCTTGCTCGAGCCACCCGTCTTTTTATACACCTTCCCCTCCCTTTCCAGACCTCTGACTCTTTCTCGCCCCTCCCTCCTTTGATTTCTATCCATTTATATTACAGAGGGGTGGACATCAGTCACTTCACCTTCCTGACATGCTGTCATCAGGCTCTGGGGTGGGAGATGGAAGAACTCGGTTGTGGAATAAGGAGCTGAATCTGCTGACGGAGGCTGCTTTAAAAGGACACTTGATGTCCTCATAATGCTCTGGGTTTTATTCTTTAACTGTTTATTTTGTGTACATCTAACGGGGCTGCAGACAGTCTCATTCACGTTTTGAGGTCTAGATGTAAAAGCTTCAAAAAACACTTTTAGGAAAGGTCTGAATGACAGAATCAGAACTGTTTTTGCATTAATGATCAAACAGAGTGTGAATCCAGAATCAGATCTAAGCAGTACGGATAGGCAGATCGATACTATGTTATCTATACTTACATACCTGCCTGTCGATATGTTGGTATTGATACTTTATTTCAAAATATCTTATTTACTTCCGTGTCACATGGTTAAGGCAGATGTCAGAGTCAAAGTCTCACTGCTGTACTAGTGGCTGTTTAGCAGCGTATTGTTGTAATGTTAGTGTTGTAAAGTCCAATTTTATAATGTAAGCAGCATTTTTTTTTTTTAAAGGAGCAAAGTATCTGTATCGGTATCAGTGAAAAGTTCCAGAAACTACTGGTACTGTATCAAAAGTAAAAATGTTGGTACTACCCATTTCTACAACAGATGGAAGCTAGTTTGGTGACTTTTTATTTTTAAATAGTATTTCAGTGTATAAGTTATAAATTAATATAACTTCCTGAACTTCAGTGAGATATTGGCTGTGTTTAAAATGTCATGGGCGTAGATTTGGCATGGACAGAGGTGACGTGTCCCCACCAATACCCAGAGATCACTGAATTGCCCGCACCAATAATTTGATGCAAGGGCACAGAAATAGTGCTGCATCCCCACCAATAATACGTGCAGCCCAGCAGACCAGGTGCTGTGTGCGGAGTCTTTGGATGGACTTGTGTCCAGGTTAAGGAGGCGTACGTCTGGATCGACCGGAACTAACCCCTCGCAGCCCACGCCGAGCCACTCATGCCAATGGCACCTGCCCTGGGTCTGGAGGAGGCCCTGGCTGGACTGGCCATCAGGTATTTTTACGATGATGGTAACTTTGGGCCGGTTTGGACTGGGACCAGGATGGATTGCTTTAATTTGTGCTTATTGTTTCGACGCATGCTCGAACCCTGCATCCTGTCCTGGTCCCTACCAATGTCAATAGAAAATCTACGCCATTGGTCAACGTATTTGTTCACTTGCTCGCAGCATCATGTTCGCTACTGTATATACATAAACATAACTGTTACATTTCTGCACTGTAACGTGGTCACTTACACACTCATGGATTGGCAGCTGCAGCACAACCTTCAACATTCAAACATTATAAATGAACACGATCCAAAACAATATATTAAATATTTCTCTATAAACATTCACAAGACAGAGAAACACTTGTTGGCTCAGGTCTCAATGCATCATGGTCCATTTCTACCAATGTCATGTAACATGTTTGTTTTTAAGGTCCAAGATAGTGAATGAAGAGGAACAGTTCACTTTTTAAACACCACTAGAAAATGTCTGACTCAGCATGTAGTGAAGGAGTAGATATTTCAAACACATTTATCAGGACTCAGAAGCTAATTGCTAGTCCAAGTCCAACAGATTATATTATACGTTTTAATGGAAACAGACTTCAAAAGCTCCTCAAAACCAGCTCATGTTTCAGTGCAGGAATGCTTCTGTATTATCACTGGTTGGTACTGGTTGGAGAATCAAGCATAATAACCCTGGTTATCATGGTTCTTATCCAGGGTTTTGTAACTCTAGTTGGTTTAGAAAAAAATGTTATTGGACTTCTTTAGTCTTTTAAAGCTGTTTGGCTTCTCATACAAGAGGTTTTCTCAGTTCAAACAGAAACATGTGGAGTTTCAGGGAGAATAAAGAGGAATGAAAAAGGCCATCTATGACAAACAGATAAACAGAGGTTTGACTTTTTAAATCTCAATTTGAATGCAGCTCTGAAGCTGATGGTGAGTGGTGAACTAGCTTGCGTTAATGAAGCTCTCACTACACTCTCCACGTTTCTATTTGAACTAAGAAAGAAGCAAAATGTCTTCAAGGAAATAAAGAAATCATCTGTGGATTTACTGTCAAGTTTTGAAGAAAACCCGCAGGCTGAGGAGTTATTCTGCATGTAATCAACCACAAAACTATCCAAGAGTCAGTAGAAATGATTGAACCCCTTGAAGAAGCGCTAAAACCTTTTCTCAGTGTGTTGACTTCAACTTCACTTACTGTGTTCAGATGGCCATCAGGCTCCAGTTTGAACCTCTGGTTCTGATCCTGTTATGCTCTTCATTAGGATGCATAATTCTTAAATTCTCATGCAGAACAGCAAAGTCAGCTTTGCTGCTCTTTGAAACCTACCTCAAAGCTTTCTTCAGCTAATGGACCTTGCTGAGGTTTAGATGACGGTAAGAAAAGAGAAATGTTCCTCTGAAAAGTTTAATTATTTAAAACTTGTACTTTCAGCAGAGAAAATAACCACCGTATCCAGTTCTGTGAACATCAGTTAAATAAGAACACCTTGGATATTTTAAAGTGAGAATTACCATCTTTTATGAAGTCCTTCATAGGATACTAGCGCTACAGAAGTAATTGATAATCTGGGATTAAACATTGTTTTTGTCAACCTTCATGACATTTTCTCCATCATTTTCACCTGGGGGGTTGCTAGATGCAGGGAATGGAGGATAATGACAGATATGGAAGCAGCCTGGTAGATAAATCTTCCATCTGTGGCTGCTGGAACAGGCTGGTGTCCTTGCAGGACCTTGGAATCCAGACATTTGGGCCTCTCACCGGTTCACAATAAACCCCTTGTTCGAGTTACTTTGAGTCTTTAAACAGTCTGAGTCACAACGTGAGCTACTTTTAGTGCCGCTTGACTCATTGATTCAAAAATTGAAGTGTTCTGGTTCATCGTAGCTAAAAATATCTGTGCAGATTGCAGTTGAAGCAACTTTAAGGGAAAGAAATAACACCTGAACAGATTGACAAGTCCCTCTGAGTGCTGCACTGTAAGGATGCCCATCTCGCCTGTCTTAGCAAGCTGTGCGTGAAAGCTGCAGTTATATGGCAGCTTATTCTTCCTGTACACAAACACTGGCATTTTGAAAACTAAGCATGCAAGAAGTCTTTGATTTGAGCCTGGATAGAATACCTACAGCGGTGCTTCCCTGGCGTCACGCTCCGCTGTCCTGGCTGCCAGGCAGGGGTGTCAGCAGCCAGACATCCCACCCGCTGAGGTAAACAAATGCACTCAGGTGAAGCCTGTTTTAGAATCTGTTCATCATATCCTGGTTTACTGGTTTTAATAGAAATGAAAAGCTTTTTAATCTGAAATAAATAGAGAGATGACCACACAAAATCTTTTGATTATCCTTCAGTCAAAGAAAAAAACAACGCTTTTACACTCAGAGATGAGTCATCAATACAGAAAAATGCAAACAGCACTCTTTTGTTTTCCTAAGATGAGCTTACTAAATGATCTGATGGATGGCTGAAAAAAGGAGTAATTGTTGCTCTTTTTGGCTGCGTTTTTTTAAAAGGTTTCAGTTTATATTTATTACTGTTCTCTCATTGCTGTCATTACATTTACGGCTGGTAAGTTGTTGCACTAACTGCTCTGTGGGAAGTGTCTCATCTACAGTTATGGGCTGGTGCACAGAGCGCAGCGAGCCTCCCACAAGTACCTCCATCAGTGGCTGGCCCGTCCCGCCCCGTGTTAAATAAGGGCTGCCTCTGATTGCCAGCTGGGGAAACATACTTCAGCAAAACAGCCAACTCTAAGCAGGAGCAGAGAAAGTGTGTGTGTGTAAGTCCACGCCCTTAGTTCTGTCCCAACATGGGAAAAACGCTGACTCAGAAAGAGTTGGAGAGATGACCTTGGTATTTGTGTCTCGGAAGAAAACTGCTTAACCTCCCACCACCGAAAGGCTACAGGCAGGTGTTAAGGATTTTGCTTTTGTGTGTCTAGGTGTGTGTTTCTTGTCTGTAGTGTTAGCAAAATATCTCATGGAGCAGCAGCCATCTTCAATGGATTTTTGCTTTCAACTGATTCATCTTTAAAGTCAACCCAATTCAAAATGACCACCTCAGCTATTGCATATTAGCAAACACAAATATGGATAAAACCTGTCAAATTTACAGGTGTTGAGCTAAAATTTGTTGTCTTGGTAGCTAAAAGCTAACCATCGAGGTATGATGGTTAGCTTAACACTTAACTTGTTTATTGATTAACCTTTATTTTACCAGTAATAGTCCCATTGAGATTCAGAATCTATTTTTCAAGAGACTAAATTATAACTTATAAGGCATGTTGTGATCTGTGGGGGTAACCCGGAGTACCTGGAGAAAACCCACACATGCATGGGGAGAACATGCAAACTCCATGCAGAAAGGCCACAGCTGGGATTTGAACCTGTGACCTTCTTGCTGTGAGGCCACATTGCAAACAACTTGTGCCACCATGCAGCCCAACTATCTCATGAACCATGGGAAATAAAAAAAACTCTCAAAGGCTTTATTTGATGTACATCTACAACTGATTTACTTTTGGAGTTAACCTAATTCAATATGGCTTCCACAGCTAATCAATGTTACCAAACACCATTTTATTAAATTCAAAAAGTATTTTATTCGGATAATGCACATCAATCAACATATCAGCAAAAAACATCCCCATAATAATGCCATAATTAGAATAATAGCAACATTTTATTTGTAGTCCTACAACAAGTACTAAATACCTTAAAGCATTTACAAATATGGCAATAACGCAGTCTACTTTTGAGATTTTGTTTGAGTATGTGTTACCGTGGTAATGAGAGACATTCATGTCCAAATAGTGCAAGAGCTACACTTCAGTCCGAAAAAAATTTTTTTTCATTAATTCTTGGAGTCAACCTTGTTTGCCAGTTAGCAACGAACTACTGGATGACATTTTATGTTAGCATGCTAATGTTAGCAAACACTGAGACGGCTAAACCTCAGTCATTTTTAAAGATTTGAAGCTAATAGTTGGTGTCAGAGTATTTAAGAGTCATTATCATCACACAGTCCAAGAACTACACTTTAGGGAATCTTTCTATGAACTTCTGAAGTCAGCCTTTTTAGCAAAACATCTCATAAAACAACAGATGACACCTGGACTTATGTAAGCAAACACAAAACAGCTATAACTCCATCAATTTGACAGATTTTTCTTTAGAATTTATTGTTGTAGTTCCTGAGAGTCATTCCCATCACAGAGTCTGAGTGATGACTGATCATTTAATTTCATTGTTTAAAACGTTCAGTCAATCATTTGCTATTTGAGTCAACCTTGTCTGTCTCTGAGCCAGATTTCTCAGGAACCCTTTGACACATATTAAGAGCACTCTCAGAGAGTGATCATTGGATGAACACCTGCAACATTTGGGGTCAGCCCAATTCAAGATGGCCATCATTACCAACTGAGTTTAGAAAAAAATAACAAAAACAGCTTGAACTCAATCAGTTTTATATATATTGTGTTAAAATTTGATGAAATAATAGCTGAGTCATTAAACGTAACTCGTTGTACGAAAACACGATATTGAGTGAGATCTTTCACAAAGTTATTTTCAAGATTTGACCAAAACAGTTAAATCTCATCCTTTTCTTGCATGAAAGGCAGTGGACAATATGCACTCCCTCAAGAAATGCTAGGTTCTATATTTATGATTGAGACCCACATGGTCAAAATAATAGGTGCAGAATCCACAATCATTAGTACAGCAATGATATTCCTTTCTTTTTTAATTCTCTGATGTGAGTAACACATTTATTTTTAAGAACACTCCACTACCCTTCCTTATTTTCCCACATTATTTTCCTGTAGCCACAGGTCATCTGTCAAAGCAGACATCTTTTTAATTACCAGCTGGAAAAAATGACCTGACGTGCGACAGCAGCCTGATGTGGGATGATTGGCGAGGAGAACAGGGTGACTGGAGAGTTTTCAGAGTGCAGCTGGGAGCTGAGAGATGCTGGCGTCAGATAAAGGCAGATGGGGATGCGGATAAAACTGTCAAGGAGAGAGTGAGGCTTTCATCCTCTTCTCTCCTTCTAAAGTAACGCGTTGATGTGCACGCACACATGCAACATGCCATCAGTCACTGCTCAATGGCATCTAGACACCTTCACCTACACGCAGGCTACATGTTGTAATACATGCGCATGGGTTTCCCCAAACATAGTCGCCTCTCTTATTCATAACACCACCCCCACATACTCTCTTCTTTAAATGGGTGTCACTTCTGCAACCTGCTCTTTTTCATCTTGTCAAGAAGGGGTGTTGCAAACATGCATTGCAGGATGGAGAATGATTGCAGAGCAGAAAGAAGGCACTCCAATTTGATGAATGCTGCCAACTTGCAAAGAGGAGAGGGGGCTGTTGTACGTAATGGGATCGGGTCCTGGTGGGTTTGGCAGGGTCTCGCTCTTTAGTCAGTGGAAGTCTGACAGCGTATCGATGAATCGTTCCGCAGTTTTGCATTGCTAATTAATTGTCCCTAAGAGTAAAGGGGGGGGGGGGGGGGGGGGGG